>CM042154.1:26129875-26142823 GCA_023376005.1 Doryteuthis pealeii | reverse complement strand
CCAAAGAGAGAGATTAAGTAATGACAAATCCTCATATTTTATTAAAGGAGTAAAAAAACAAAAAAACAACTTGAAATGAAAACTGAGCCCCGTTCTCTCAAATAAAATGTTGCGTGCATGTAATAATCAAACAATTATTTTGAATATTTTTCACATCAATTTTACACAAAATCGTAGGTTTTATTTATTTGTAACTTTTTAGTTAACTTCTTGTTACTGTAAAAAAAAAAAAAAAAAGGACGAGAGTTTTTTAAAATTGCTTACTCAAATTTGGGTGTATATAGCATAAGAATATTGTGACATAAGCTGTGACGTGGAGCTATGACGTAGTTTTTGTTACAGACAGAAATACAGACATATTTCCTTTATTAATAGATAATGGGAGTGCATGGTATGATGGTTATAATCATAGGAAATTCTGAATTAATCCATCATTCCTACAGATTTTGAGAAAGACATGAGTCTTGCAGTGGGTCTGATAAAAAGGCTGATTATATATATATATATATATATATATATATATATAGAGAGAGAGAGAGAGAGAGAGAGAGACAGAGAGAGGGAGAGAGAGAGGTAGAGAGATCTTTGTGGTGTAATTGTTATTGTTGTAGAAAATGGACATGGCAAACCAAGTTCAAATCCTGGACAAGGCTGTTTGCATTTCATATATTGCTAATACCCTTGAGGAAGGTATGCATCCAACTCTAGCTCTGGGCAAATACACAAACTAGACTTTTTAACTTTAGTTAGGCAACCAGTCTATGAGAAGGAAAGCTCTGAATTCAAACCTGTTAAACTCTGTTTAAGAAATTAGCCTTGTGTCACAGAAAGTTAATTTAAATCACCCCTTAGAGAGCTCTACCAAATTTATGGGAGCATATATATATATATGAAGTCATACCTAATTTGAAAATTAATTAGTTGATAATTAATGAATTAGGTGAATATATCTGTTCAAATGTAAGGTATAAACAATTTGAGAAAAAGTCAATCTCCGTATGTACATTTCGGCCTATTATGCCTCATCAGCAGAGTTATAGACTGGACGCTGCTTTGTGTGTGATTCGAACCCTAACTGCAAGGCTGATAGGTGGGGACTCTAACCATTACACTAGCTGGTTTTTCCAGATTTCTCGTTTGTTTTTAAACTGATATATCCTACATTTTTTGGAGACTTACTGCACAACAGTATGAGAGTACGCAAACAGTTTGTTTGATATGGCGATAGCCGACAATTTTTGGGAGAATATGTGCTTAATTGAAGTCATACCTAATTTGAAAATTAATTAGTTGATAATTTATGAATTAGGCGAATATATCTGTTCAAATGTAAGGCGTAAACAAATCGAGAAAAAGTCGATCTCTGTATGTACATTTCAGCGACTTTTTCTCGATTTGTTTACGCCTTACATCTGAACAGATATATTCACCTAATTCATTAATTATCAACAAATTAATTTTCAATATATATATATATATATATATATATATATATATGAAGATAGGATGGTTGGAGTAAAATCCGACAGTATGAGGTAAGTAAAATGATAGTGAACAAAAAATAACTCAAAACAAGTCTTAGAGTTGAAAAATTTCATCCTATTCATAAGGACATCCTTAAAGCAAAAATTACGTACATATGATTTGATGAGGGAGTGGGTTAGTAGCGGAAATGAAGGGTAGTGAGGTTAGGAGCGGAATAAGGGATGAGGATAACATGAATAAAGTGTAGGGAAAGTTTACAGGAAGCAGGGTGGAGGCTAGGAGCTACATGGGCAAAGGGGTAGGTCGAGGGAGGAGGGTAAAGTTCATAGTAGTGCAGTGTTTGATGCCAGGGGAAGATAGGGAGGAGGGGAGAGTTGAGTGACATTATTTTTTGTTCACTATCCTTTTACCTACCTCATATATATATATATATAAGTCGATAAGTCGAAACACGTGTCTGTGGATGACCCTATATATGCTCCCCATCCGTAGGGTTGAGCACTCTGGGGGGGATCTCGCTGACGGCCGCCAACTCAAGCATAAACGCAACGCTCTTCTAAGGAATGGAGCACTTTGTGACGGCCTTTACACACAAAAGCGATGTGTGTATTTAAAACAGTTAAAATCCCCTTCCCATTCTGTAAGTGAAGACAGCCTAATGGTTAATGTGCCGGGCTGACACCCAACCGACTGGAGTTCAATTCCGGCTGTAGGTAGCTTACAAAATGTCTAGCCACACTGAAGAGACTTGATAAGTCGAAACACGTGTCTGTGGATGACCCTATATATATATATATATATATATATATATTATGTGTGTGTGTGTGTGTATTGTGTGTGTACACACACACACACACACACACACACACACACACACATACACACACTCAGTACTGTAGCAACCTGAGTGCTTTGTTTAAAGGAATTGATTTACCATTAGATGACCCGAAAAGGGTTTATATGCCATAAAACAAAACAACCAGACACACAGACATGTTTATAAAGATTTTCTTTTGAGTATAATTGTATTTCCACTGCGGGATTGCTCAATAAAAAAGATAACACACACACACTGAAATCTCAGGTAAGCTGAACACATGATATTTTAGAAGCTCTCTCTCTCTCTCTCTCTCTCTCTCTCTCTCTCTCTCTCTCTCTCTCTCTCTTTCATACACACACACACACACACACAAACACCTACATTGATTCAAGCTTACCCAGCATGTTATGCCTTGCCCTTTGTAAATGCATTTACTTTCAGATAAAAGGTTTATTTTTATAAAGATAAACACTTCTTCACAGTTTCACATCTTCCCAAATTTAGTGTTTTCATTTCAGAGCATGTGATGACATCTGTATTTAAGTAGTACCCCACTTGCATAAACATACACATAGAAGTGTGTATCTATGTGTGCATGTGTATACACACACACGCACACACACATACCCACACACCACACACACACACACACACAAGAGAATTATACAAATTCATACACACAATTTTTTTCCGACGTGTGTGGTTACATAAACAGTGTCTAGGTTTGGTTTGGTTTGGTTTGTTTTGTTTTACGGCATATCAACCTCAGTGGGTCATTTAATGCTGATAAAGTTTTGAAATAAATCAATTCTTAATGGATAATACAATTTTTTTTATAAATACATTTTTCTATTTAACCCATAGATGGGACCCTAACAGGTACTACCACTCCGGGTCAGAGTGGACCAGGAAGCAATGGTGATGAAGGGGTGCTCCACATTCCCCAAACCTCCAAAACTGGAACCTCACCATCAGATAGAGTTTAACGTCATCCCCAGGACATGTAGACCCCAGCCACCGCCTTCTAGCACCCATATAAACAGTGTCTAGTCCGATGAGGAAATAAGCATTTATTTCACACAAGAAATATCAATTTTTCAAAGATAATCTCGTTCTTTGCCAATGTACTTAATTCAATGGTGATTATTAATCTGAAATTATGCGGAGAAAATTTGAGATCAAAAATCCAGGACGGACAAGACATGCTGGACACTGCTGAAGAAGTAAAGATGAACTCGTAAGTGACGTCCTACTGTGGAAACCAGCATATGAACATACTAGTGTGGGTCATCCAACAAGGACATACATAGACCAGCTCTGTGCAGATATTGGATGTTGCGCGGAGGACCTGACAATGAGTGACAGGGACGGTTGGTGAGAGGTTGTCATGGATATCTGTGCCGCCAGCGCAACTTGATGATGATGATGATGATGATATACAAGGAATATTTGTCTCATACCCCACTTGTATGGACTGGGCACAAGGCCTTGTTTTAATGTGGGCCCACCCACAAGCCAAAACTCATGGGTGGGAAAGAACAAAAATTGTGTCGATCCCTTCGGCATTCCCCCTAAAGGGGGGCGCCTCAGGCGCTGGGCAATAAACCCAGCCCTGCCCGCAAGGGGGCAGGTATTGCCTGGGGGGAAAGCCCCCTGGGATCGACGCTATTATTTGTACTTTACCCTGGTCCAGAGGCCGAAGCACACTGGACCCCCGCCCCGAAGGACGAGTATGCAAGACCTTGAGACCCTACACAAGGGAAGGTGCTACACAAAAATTCAGGGAATTTTAGGTGTGAAATGGTTTCCTCAAATAAAGTTGATAGAAATTTAGTTTCTTTATTTATCGAGAGAGGGATTTTGAGAGATATGGGAAATGTCAAAGATATGTATTGTTGGCTGTCAACACGTGCATGAGTAAGACCATTTCCTGTTCTTTATTTTTTTTCTATTTTTTTTTCATACTTAAGTACCAGTAGCATTTGAGACTGTATCCTTGTGTTTTCTCAGATGACTCACCAGGCCAGTCCTGGAGAGACACACCCTTCCACATAAACTACACATTGGAACTTCTCCACTTTGGATGTTGCTGGACTGAAAATCACCTTTTCTAATAACTCGTTTCAATTTTTGGTGTTTAATTCGGTTGGACACAAATTCTTTCATAAAATATGTATGCATGTGTATGCAGGCAAAATTGTGTTGCATGAGTCATATAGTAGTAAGAGCTCACTGGGGTATACATATGAGCATATATGTATGTATGTATATGTAAAACATAAATGTATGTGTGTGTGTGTGTGTGTGTGTGTGTGTGTAGACAGACAGCACACTAATTTTCACCATAGTTGTACACCATGGCAGGGACTTCGTGGAAGAATACAACAAGAATGGCTCAACAAAAATTAAAATTCATTATAATGTTTTTCCTGGGCAATTTGTTGTCTTGAGGATAAGTGGCTAATATGCCGCTTTGGAACCAATGGTAACAAACACCTTTTAATTATATAGCTCTTACACCTGTAAAGGAACACTTTATTTTCCTTTCTCTGATACAAAATACCTATACATATATATAAAGATATGAAATTTAACATTTTGAAAAAACAAATGATATTTGTTATGTAATTGCTGAAGAATCTGTTTCGACCAAATCGATAAATTGGTCTTCATACATAAAGATATCCATTAAAAGACTGTTTACAAAAACGAACGCTGTATTCAACTGCTGAGAATTTTTTAAAATGCGTGTTTTTTCAAAATGTTAAATTTCATACTGTCGGATTAATTTCCATCTATTTTTCATATAAAGATATAGATAGGCATGAAACGTGTTATATATATATGTCTATCTCTATACAAAAAAAACTAACAAATATCTAAGTGGTGAGGCTCTAGTTCTACATGTACTACCTTCCAATCCCCCAAGCAGAGAAACCTAAGTCTGTTTGGAGCCGCCAAAGTATGGGTTTCATATATTTTCAATGAATACTATTTAATGAAAATTGACATGTCATAGAGAGGGGCTTCATATACTTTATATGAATACTACTTTATGAAAATTGAAATGTAGTATAGCGGTGGGGGTGTATCATAAATCCAGGGTATTATAGGTTTGGGGGCAGGATGAGACCTTAGAGCTAGCCCTATCCAAATGTATACAGGATAAGATGGAATAATTTCCTTTGTTTACAATCAAAATACGCCACTTCCCCACCTTATGTATATCAGTCCCAGTTTTCAACCAGATTATCAGCTTTAAAATATCCAGTTAAAGAAGAAGGAAACCCCATATTCACTTTCAAATGAGTCTGTTTAGCGGCAGAATTGGTAGTGACATTTAGAAAGGTGATCTAGCTTGATATATATATATATATATATATATTTAAGATATGGATATAAAGTAACCTACTCGAGTTTCATCATCTGAATCGTTTGAGATGATGAAAGTCGAGTAGGTTACTTTATATCCATTTCTTAAATAAATTTCGCTCTACATTGTATTGAGCACTTTGTATTTGTTTTTTCACGGTCTTAACCCCTGGATACTGTGCGCTCCCAACGATTGTACCCGTACCCACCGGTAAGCCACTACTCATACATAAATATATATATATATATATATAGATATATATAAGTATAGATGTTATTACTCCGGACTCATCGAGAGAGGAGCTGAAAATAATTTGAATTCAAAACAAAAACATTGATGTTCCAAAAAGTAAAAGGAGTAATAACAAGCTCTGAAGATGATTTTTATAAATCGAAATATTGTTCAATATTAGCTATGAATATGATATAAAATATTTTCAGTTTAACAGCATTGTGTGTTTTCATATCCTTTTATCTATACTTATACCGTTGGATTCATTTCCTTTCTCTTAACTTATATATATATATATATATATTTATAAAAAAAACAAAAAACAAAAAGGACTCTCTCGTCGATTTTCGATGCATGAGTGTTCATCCAGTAAACAACCAGCACAGTGAATTGTTTATAGTGGTGAAGGCTTGTGTTGGACCATTCCACACTTTTTGGTACAGTCGATAGGAAAGAATTGGTGCAACATGGAATGCCACAAACCCAATCAACAACTGACCTCAGGAATTTTGAATTTAGAGTTATCCCTCTCCTAGACTGGTTACCTACCCAAGGTTAAAGAGCCAGGTCTGCCCTACTATTTATGGAGGCGTGTGGGCTAGTGGTTAGAGTCGTGGAAAATGGACTCATCGCTTTGAGTTCAATTCCTAGACGAAGCTGTTGGCATTTCACATAGCACTAATACCCTTGGGAAAGGTATGAATCCATATATTCTCCCTCCATATATATATATATATATATAATATATATATAGGTAATAAAATATGGAAATAAATCAGTGAGTATGTAGAAAATGAGAAAAAAAAACAAAGTATTTAAAAAAAGATGAATTTATTTTTGATGGTGAAAAATTTGATGTTAAAATTTTTCGTTTTTTTTAATAAAAACTTTCATCCGGACATTAGGATGAATAATGTTCAAAAAAATTACTTAATTAATTAATTAATTAATAATTTTATCTTTTTAGGATACCTAGTTTTTTCTTATTTTCTACAACACACACACACACACACACACACACACAATATATATATATATATATATATATATATATATATATATATATATATATAGAGAGAGAGAGAGAGAGAGAGAGAGAGAGAGAGACAGCTACTTAAATACA
This sequence comes from Doryteuthis pealeii, assembly GCA_023376005.1. NCBI lineage: Eukaryota > Metazoa > Mollusca > Cephalopoda > Myopsida > Loliginidae > Doryteuthis > Doryteuthis pealeii. The sequence goes on along the minus strand of CM042154.1, from coordinate 26,135,791 downwards.
TTCATATGTACACATATATGTATGTGTGTAATGTATATATGTATGGGAGAGAGAGAGAGAGAGAGAGAGAGAGAGAGAGAGAGAGAGCTACTTAAATAGATTCATATGTACACATATATGCATGTTTGTAATGTTATATGTGTGGGTGTGAGAGAGATAGAGAAAGAGAGAGAAGGAGGTGCTATTAAAAATATTGGAAGTTCAAAGAAATGGACTTGGTGACCAGAGTTCAAATCATGGATGAATCTGTTTGCATTTCACATAGCGCTAATACCCTTGAGAAAGGTAATGAATCCAACTATTCTCTCTCCAGTTATGGGTAAATAGTAGGGCAGACTGGACTCTTTAAACTTGGTTAAGCAACCAGTCCAGTAGAAAGAAAATTCTGAATTCAAACCTGTTAAACTCTGCTTAAGAATTTGGGTTATCTTCAAGATACGCACTCCCAAATTTTTCAATTTTTTAAAAGGAATGCTTTCTTTCAATTAGCAGCAGGGGTTAGCCTCATAAACTCTTTTGATCTGCTTTTTTGGGGGAAAATAAACGTGTTGATAAAAGTGTACTGTGCACTTCTAAAATCTGTAATACTCCCAAGGTTTAAATAGCTATCTTCATCAAAAGATTGGTAGAATGAAATTGTCCACCCATGTGATAAAAGTGTACTGTGCACTTCTAAAATCTGTAATACTCCCAAGGTTTAAATAGCTATCTTCATCAAAAGATTGATATGATAAAACTGTCCTCCCATGTGATAAAATTTTTGAATATACTTCTAAAATCTTTAATGTCTACACAGTATAAATAGCTGTCATCACTTATAAATATGATTCTATTCATAAGCGTATCCTCTCTCTCTCTCCTCTCTCTCTCTTCTCTCTCTCTCTCTCTCTCTCTCACACACAAAATGAGTTTTTATTTTCTCAAGCCATCTGCTAAATTTGTTCTTTCTTCAAATGCGTTACGTATTTTAATCTGTAACAGATAAAGGTGCTAAAGATGAAACTTTCTTCGCTGTGTTCTCATTATTTCAGATACAGAAAAAAAGGTAAAAAAAAAACCCAATCATTTTGATCTATTAAGTAAAAAGTATCCATTTTTCAACATAAAACCCTTCCTTATTAATGAATTTAATTCAGTTGTAAATATTAATCATGCTAGCAGGGAAACCTGGAATTACCTGGGAAAAATGATTTGACACCATTTTTTGAGGAAAATAATTTTGATATCTATTTTAGCAAGATTCTATGGATACAGAAATATGTGCAAAAAGAGTTTTTGTTTTAATTAGTTTTTGAGAGGTCACAACTTCTTCTTCTTCTTCTTCTCTTCTTTCTTCTTCTTCTTCTTCTTTTCTTCTTCTTTCTTCTTTTTCTTCTTCTTCTTCTTCTTCTTCTTCTTCTTTTTGTCTTCTTCTTTTATTATTTCTTTCTTCTTCTTCTTCTTCTTCTCGAGCTAATGATCAAGTCACATTGAAAGCACCAGTTTCCAATTGATCACCGAAGTTAAGCACCCATGAGACTGTTAAATACTTAGATGGGTGACCATTTAAGCAACAGCTGGTAGTGTAAGTAATCACATATCAAAATGACTTGATTCAGCATTAAATGACCCAAAAAGGGTTGATATGCCGTAAAACAAAACCAACCAACCAACCAACCAACTAACTTCTTCTTCTTCTTCTTCTTCTTCTTCTTCTTCTTCTTCTTCTTCTTCGTCATCATCATCATCATCATCATCAAAAAACATATTTCACCCTGATTCCATTTGGCCAAAAATGACATTTTTTTTCACCTGATAATCTCTATTCAATTATTCATGTTTATATCTATTGTCAAAGCAGAGTACAACTGGTTTGACTTCAGTTTTCCTTCTCCTAGACTGGTTTCTCTACCAATGTTAAAGAGCACTCTCTCATTATCCCATCACCCAATGCTGTTTTTACAATTCACTGTGAGGGATGTGCAATATTAAGAACAACTGGCAAATTATTTAAAAGACAGAGGAGAGAAAATGAGTTTCTCATCAGGATTCAGGATTATATTATTCAGTGAGTTTAATATTATGATGAATTTACCATCTTTGATATGCTTCTCTTCTTCTTCTTCTTCTTCTTCTTTTTTCTTCTTCTTCTTTTTCTTCTTTTTCTTCTTCTTCTTCTTCTTCTAGCCATTTTCTTCTCGCCCTATTCTTCTCCTCGCCTTCTTCTTCTTCTTCTTCTTCTTCTTCTTCTTCTTCTTCTTGCCTTCTCTCACCCTTCTTTCTTCTTCTTCTTCTTCTTCTTCTTTCTCTTCATTTCTTCTCTTCCTTCTTTCGCCTTCCTTCTTCTTCTTCTTCTTCTTGCATTTTTCTTTCCCATTTCTTCGCTCACCCTTTTTCTCTCCTCACCTTCTTCTTTTTCTTCTTGCCCTTCTTCTTCTTCTCACCCCTTCTTCTTTTCTTCTCTTCTTCTTCTTCTTGCCTTTTTCTTTCTCACCATTTTTCTTCTCGCCTTTCTTCTTTTCTTCTTCTTCTTCTTTTCTTCTCTCGCCCTTCTTCTCTTTCTTCTCACCCTTCTTTTCTTCTTCTTCTTCTTCTTCTTCTTCTTCTTCTCGCCCTTCTTCCTTCTTCTTCTTCTTTTCTTCTTCTTTCTTCTTCTTCTTCTTCTCTCACCTTCTTCTTCTTCTTCTTCTTCTTCTTCTTCTTCTCTTCTTCTTCTTCTTCTTTTTTCACCCTGATTCCATTTGGCCCAAAATGCCACATTTTTCACCTGATGATCTCTATTCAATCCTTTATGATTATATCTATCATCAAAGGAAATTGAATTGGTGACCTAAGTTCAAATCCTGGATGAGGCTGTTTGCATATCATAAAAAGATATGCTCTGCTTTTCTCTTTGAGTTATGGGGACCTTGATTAAAAAGACGTGTTTGCTTGATGTTAAGATGAAATTCAGTGCAGGAAAGTAATTACTCATGAATAGAATCACTTAAACATTTCTTCTGCATAAAATGTGGAGTACATACTTGTCTAATGTCTAAAGAAGGTCAATGCTTGAATTTTCAGTCCTATTACTAAAAGGTCCATTTTTAAAAATGATTACATTTTTTGGTCTTTTTAATCTTGTAAAAATAACTACAAAATTCACAGGTCGCAGGTCAAAGTTCAAGCAGGGGTAAAAATACCCAAACTTCTAGTATAGCATCAGCTTTTTTTCTTTTGTTTTTCAAAAAAAATTTATTTAGAATATTTGCATGATTTGTGGAGGTGCACTTCATGTAATGGTTATTGTCTTGGTTAATGGAATTGGTGATCCGAATCCAAATCCTGGACAAGGCTGTTTGTGTTGCACTTTGCATCAATACCTATAGGAAAGGCATGAATCCATCAGTTCTACCCTCTCTTGCTCCCCAGTTGTGTATAAATAGTAGGGCAGTCTAGATTCTTTAGCCTTAGTAAGGCTAAAAGAGAAGGAAAGCTGAATTCAAACCAGCTTTACTACACTTAAAAAATTGACCTTGTGTCACATATTGCCATGGTGGAAGGGTTGGGTAAATACATACTTGCTTGATTTTTATTGTTTTATCCAAATGATTTAGAAATCATTATAGAATTTTATTATAAAATGAACTTAAACTCTTAAGAGTCAAGATAATTTTTCTATTAATCATACTTTCTTATCTGATTGATATTTTTGTATTAAATCATGATGAATGTATTTACCCAACCCCTCCACATGAGCAGGATGTCACACAAGGTCAATTTCTTAAGTAAAATTTAATAGGCTTAAATTCAGAGTTTTCATTCTGCTAGACCGGTTGCCTAACCAGTGTTAAAGAGCCCAGTTTGTCCTACTATTTACCCATAGCTGGAGGGACAATAGTTGGATTCATACCTTTCTCAAGGTTATTACCACTATGTGAAATGCTTACTGGCCTTGTCCAGGGTTTGAACTTGTGTCACTTTGTCTATTTCCTATGATGATAACCATTATAGCATGGGTGCCTCCACATAATTTCATGATGTATCACATTATTATTGAGTCCTTTTCACAGTATAGAACTATTCAAATATTCATGAATGTATTTACCAACCACTCCACATGAGCAGGATGTCACACAAGGTCAATTTCTTAAGCAAAATTTAATAGGTTTAAATTCAGAGTTTTCATTCTGCTAGACAGGTTGCCTAACCAATGTTAAAGAGCCCAGTTTGTCCTACTATTTACCCATAGCTGGATGGAGAATAGTTGGATTGATACCTTTCTCAAAGTTATTACCACTATGTGAAATGCTTACTGGCCTTGTCCAGGGTTTGAACTTGTGTCGCTTTGTCCATTTCCTATGATGATAACCATTATAGCATGGGTGCCTCCACATAATTTCATGATGTATCACATTATTATTGAGTCCTTTTCACAGTATAGAACTATTCAAATATTCATGAATTCAACCACTTGACATGAGCAGGATGTCACACAAGGTCAATTTCTTAAGCGGAATTTAATAGTTTTTTAAAAAGTTTATGTAGAATACTTGAATGATTTGTGGGGGTGCACTTAGTGTGATGGTTATTTTTCTAGTTAATTGCATCAGTGACCTGAGTTCAAGTCCTGGAAAATGCTGTTTGCATTTCACTTTGTGCCAGTGCCCTTGAGAAAGGCATGTATTCATCTGTTCTCCCTCCAGCTATGGGTAGATAGTTAGGCAGACTGTATTCTTTAGCATATTTTTCAGGACACAGCACTGACAGACACACAGACAGACAGACTAATAGATAGATAGATTGATAGATAGATAGATGGGAACATACTGAGATAGATAGATAGATAAATAGGCATAGATAGAGAGATAGATGGGAATAGACTGAGATAGATAGATAGATAGATAAATAGACATAGATAGAGAGATATATAGATAAAGAGATGGGAACAGACTGATATAGATAGATAGATAGATGGATAGATAGATTGATAGATAGATGGGAACAGACTGAGATAGACAGATAGATAGATAGATAGATAGATAGATGGGAACAGACTGAGATAGATAGATAGATAAATAGAGATAGGTAGATAGATAGATGGGAACAGACTGATATAGATAGATAGATGGATAGATGGATCGATAGATAGATAGATGGGAACAGACTGAGATAGACAGATAGATAAATAGAGATAGATAGATAGATAGATGGGAACAGACTGAGATAGATAGATAGATAGATAGATAGATAGATAGAGATAGATAGAGAGAGAGAGAGAGAGAGAGAGAGAGAGAGAGAGAGAGAGAGAGAGAGCTTCAACAATATCTACTAAGCATCCATCTCTACTTTTTATTAACATTCAAAGTCTTGGTTTGAGCGCTTGACTAACATCTTATTTCTATTCTACTCTTTGCACCTCATATTAATTTTTGTGACATAGGCTCTTGTAGCCAATGCAAAAAATACAGCCAGGAATATTACTATGAACACATTAAGCACTGAGGTATACAGTATATCCGTTTTGAAAACAACCCGTCCCAATTTCCCTTACTGTGATGTCCCAGTACCACTTGGCATGTGTTCTCACTATAAAAAGAGCAGCAATAATAAACAAGATCAAGAAAGACGCATGGGGTAATTGGGTTAATTCTTGCAAGCCCTTCCCACCAGAAAAAAAAAAAAGAAAAGAAAAAAGAACAGGTGCTTAGGTACCTTTAGTTCCTCACCACTGCATATACTGCACTTGTATGTTAAGAAAGCGAAATACACTACACTCTGATGGTAAATACAGTATCGCCTTAAATAAGTTTACCCCTAACAATCTGGATGTGTGTGGCATAATGGTTATCTTCATTGAAAATAATAATCACTTGGTGAATCCAGTTCAATAAACTGAAGGTAAGTGGGCTGAACTTGCACAAAGGGTGTCCAATAGGGTGACAGAAAATTTCCTCG
>CM042154.1:26108247-26129775 GCA_023376005.1 Doryteuthis pealeii | reverse complement strand
GGAGAGAGAATCCGCACAGAGTCACCTGGAAAACGCATCTGGAGAGTTTCTCTAAAGAATAATAATTATATAATATTATATATATATATATATATAATATGCGCATGTGTGTGTGTGTGTGTGTGTGTATGGTTGGCCACAATTATACCCTGAAAGGTAGTAATCAACGTACAAGTTTTATTAGAAAGAGTGGTGACATATCTTTGATGGAGCGTAAATAAATAAATAGAATATTTTAGTTTAATATTTATTTTACATTGGAACAATTTTGCTACAATTGGTTTTTGCCAGTAAGCAGTCATCAGGCTAACGAAAATGTTTTTGAAAATGATGCAAATTATTAAAATCATAGCCTCGATGACTGCTTACACAACAAGAAACCATGGTAGCAAAATGTGTAAACCAATTTTAATAAATATAAAACTGAAATATTTATTCATCTTATGCTCTCTATATATACATGGTTGGAATATAAGTATATAGTATATATATATATATATATTTATATATACATCGGTTGGTAATATATATATATATATAATATAAATAAGCCTGATGTGACAGTATATTACAATCGGTTGGTAAATATATATATATTATATATATGTGGGTGTAATAATATATATATATATAATATATATATTTTTGGTGTAATATAATATACTATATATATATATATATATATATTATATACAAGGTAATGTCTAAAAAGTACGAGATATTTTTGTACTTTTTGACACACCTTGTAATGCTGAAACATAACGTTCCATTAATTTTTTTTTTTTCAGAATTACAGAGGTTATGCTCCAAATGTACCCATGTTTAAAGCTGTATTTACCAAGATAGACAAGGAAGTAATATGAACATTATTTTTAATACAAGGTGTGAGGTACAAAAAATATCAATACTTTTTGACATTTGACTCTCTAAAGCTAAATAGTTTGAAAAGACATAAAGATATAAGAAAATTCATTATGAAAATTTTCGCGTTTGGTATACTGTTCGTTTGCTAACCTCTGTGACCTCTTTTTGTTAATCTTCTGAGATATGAACACAAAATAAGATAAGAAAACAGAAATTGAAAGAAAGAAAGAAGAGAAAAAGAAAGAATAAGAAAGAAAGAAGAGAAAGAAAGGAAAGAAAAAGAAGAAAGAAAAGAAAAGAAAAGAAAAGAAGAAAGAAAGAAAGTAAAGAAGAAGAGCCCCACGCCCACGCAAAAGACAAAGAAAGAAAGAGAAAGGAAATATGAGAAGAAAGAAGACCACGGAAGAGAAAAGAAGAATAAGAGAAAGAGATATGATAGAGAAAAAGATGAGAGAGAGGAGAACGTGCCGCGGGCAATAGGATAGAAGAATGAAAAGAAAGCACACCCAGTATATATGATTGTAAACGCAAAGAGAACAGAGAGAGAGAGAGGAGAAGAGAGAAGGAGCAGAATGCAGACGTATGACCTATTATTATTATATTTATTCTCACTCTCTCTTTCTGCGCACCCCACACGATGTCTAGGAGAGAGAGGCGGGAGTTCGTGAGCTTTCGATTATGTATATGTATCTCAGAGTGTGTTGTACAATACATGTAGAGAGGACGCAACGCTGTCGTGATAGCAGTGTAATGACGGAATGATAATTGAAGAGAATAATATTCGCTAGTGGATGGAGGGGTGGAAGGCTTAACCACTGAGAGAGGAGTTTTCCTGAGCTGTCAGTACGGTAGGGGAGGGTCGAGAGGACACAGATACGAGCGACAGAGTTTTTTGGGTTGTTATCTTTGAGGTTGTGCAGGTACAGCGTGCACTTCGGTTATCTATGAGATGTTAGAAACTCAAGAAATAAAAAAATAAAAAAACGCAAATTATTCATGTTTGTTGAAAACTAGATGTGTTTTGATACATAGACTCACACCTACTTAAGCTGTATTGTCAAACCAAGATACGGGAGATGTATGTATAACCTAGAAAGACGATGTAAATATTTACTTCAGATTAGCTGACATGGAAGTGGGGACTGAATAATAAATAAACCAAATAAATAAAATGAAATAACAAAAAAAATAACAAGTCTCCCGGAAGCCTCTAACAGGAAGAAACATTAGAGCATGCTCGGAAAAGAGTGCTTCCTGGCACAAAGAAACTTGGTACAGTTTCTTTAAAACGACTTGACTTGGGTCACATCTATTATGCTCGGGTAGAAAATTCCTCGTCCTATACGCTTGAACCATGGAGAATAAAATAAAATCTTCCAATTCCTCCGAAGCAAAATCATAACAGTGTTATTTGCATTTAGTTCAGCAGGTGAACCCTGTTAGGTATGGCCCAAACAATATGAGAAATGCTGAAATGAAGTTCTTGACTGACAATGAAATGAATATACTGAGAGTTAGATATGGCCAAAATTTCAGCAGCAACAGCACCTGAACCCCTTCTTTAATTTTATTAAAAAAAATCAAAATTTTCAACTGACTGAAATATTACCAATCAATAAATTTTGATAATCTATATCATATTAACTAATACTCATCTATCATAGCATCTGAAGTACTAATCCTACTCTATAGTATATTAGAGTGTAGAGTCAGTATTATATATTGATATTATAAAACATACTTAGTATGATGAACACACAAGGTGCCAGAGAAGAATACTCTATCCTTACGAACATAGGTAGTTCTTTTATATTTAAAACAACTTGTCGCAGAGTTTGAAGCTCGATAATGCTCAATGTTAGTCTGCTCTATTGTTAGAGTTCACAGAGCAAATTGCTAGTATTTATATTAAATACAAAAAGACTTAAGAAGAATCTTGCATTATAGACATATTTCAGGGAAGCTTAGAGCAAAAATGTATAATTCCTCCCGGACTCATCAGAGCATCTATTATATATATATATAATGATGTATATATATAGATATAGTATATATATATATACTCTGAATCCAAATTGCGAGTTCAGCCAATCATAGAAAGCTTGTCTTATACTCTAATGCTGGTTACTAAGAATATTCAACCTCGAAGCTGGTCCTTTGTGAACAACTTCCTTATCTTCTTACATAGTGCCACCAGTCTTCTACTGATAGCAATGTTCAGCCTATCGAATGAAGCAGTGTATACCTGCCTCGTAACAATTCTGTTGACTGTTTCGTTTGAGAGCCAACGGTCCATCACGTATAGATTTCACTTCCTACGGTCACAAGGTGCTGGACATATAGAGAGATGTCTGCCTCTCAAACCTCTCCAGTTACCCCCAATCCTCTTTGCATGAAGCAAAACATGCACCAGAAATAACAGCGACTAGAAGACAACATAAAAACTTAAAAAAAACCTCATCAGGTTTATACATATTGAGGTTTCATTGTTTGTATATGTGAAGTGGAAAAATGAAATGGCCAATAAAATTCTATGTAAGAATGGGATTGGTTAAGAAACCCGAATACAAAGAGCTTCTCTTCCCCCAAAAAAAAGAATTGTGAATTTGTTGAGCAATGTGTGTCTAAATTTGGATGCCTCTAGGAGTATTAATGCGAATGAAGAGTCCAGGGTGTGTAGACATGACTGTAGCAACTCACATGGCTACACTTGGAGAATGTTCTCTAATTATTCTAATTCTAGCTTGCAGGATCAAACAGTCTTATTTGCTTATTCTAGTATAATTTTTATTGAACAAAACACTGGTTTTCTCTGTTATATCAAGAATTTTGGAAAAAAAAAAAGGTCATTATATAATGAGATCCTGGTGACAGGCTCTAGTATTTTGGAAAGAGAAGAGAGGAGAGAGAGAGAGGGGGAGAGAGAGAGAGAGAGGAGTAGGGGGTCGGGAGAGAATGGGGAAGATGGGAGGATGGAGAAGAGAGAGAGAGAGATGGAGGAGAAAGAGAGGGATGGAGAGAGATGGAAGAGAAGAAGAGAGAGAGAGATGGAGAGAAGATGGAGAGAAGAAGAAGAGAGGAGAGAGGAGAGAAGATGGAGAGAAGCAAGAGAAGACGAAAGAGAGATGGAGAGAAGATGAGAGGGAATGGAGAGAAAGATTGGAGAGAAAAAGAGAAGAGGAGAGATAGAGACACAGATGGAGAGGAGAAGAGAGAGACGAGAGAGAGAATGGAGAGAAGAGAGGGAGGAGAGAAGATGGGAGAAGAGAAGAGAGATGAGAGAGAGAGGGTGGAAGAAGATGAGAGAGGATGAAGAGAAGGAGTAGGGTGGAGAGTAAAGAAGGAGAGAGAGAGAATGGAAGAGAAGAGATATATGGAGAGAAGATGAGAGAGAAGAGAGAGAGAGATGGAGAGAAGAGAGGATGGACGAGAAGATGGAGAGAAAGAGAAAGATGAAGAGATGGAGAGAAGAGAGAGGGATGGAGAAGAAGATGGAGAGAAAGAAGAAGAGAGAGAGAGATGGAGAGAAGAGAGAGAGATGGAGAGAAGAAGACAGAGGTGTTACAGAAATTGGGCTGGAATTGCTTTAAATTGTCAAAGTAGAGCATTTAAGTATCATGGTCGAGTCAGGTGATGCAGTTTAGTTTTTATCTTTAGATTACTAGGTTGATTATTTTTTAATTATACCTGACAAGACAAACGTATAAATTTCCCTTGACCTCTCATATTGTTCAGTGTGTAGACATTACTAGAGTAAGATGCAAAGAATAGGAATAAGAAGTAATAAGGCTATCCAGCAGTAAATGGCTTTATTTTCTAGCATTTGAGCATTCTGGGTTAGCTCATCGGTAGAGCGTTCCAGTCTAGAAATACACAAGGTTCCTAAGTTCATACCGGTCCTTGCAACTCAGTGTTATTGATCTAAATTAAGAGAACACGTAACAACTGTTTTTGCACTTGACATCCGAGCATAATCTGGTGTTTATTAGGGGTTAGGGTTATGGGGTTTAGGTTAAGGGTTAGGGTTAGTTTATAATTTTTAAAATCTAAAAATCGTCTGTTAAAACAAAGGGTGCCTAAAGGTCAATATGGTCCAATAATACTACTACTGTTTTTCTACAAGGATGGCTTTGGCATTAAATAACCCACAAAGGTTGATTTGCTCATTAAAACATTTTGATGTCATGTGATGGATTATAATTTTAACCTTTAATACTGCTAGTTATCTTTAATTCATCAGAAAATCATAACAGTTTTTATTTGCTGAGCCTTCAGTATAACGGAAAGGCTGAATCAAAAAGTAATGCCATCTTCCTTTATTTCATGTGAAGTTTTTTTATAATAAAACTAAGGGCCTACATTGAGAGCCCTAACGAGTCTCAGAGCGCAGAGAATAGACAAGTAAGACCAGCAACTTGCCAATTGGCAATGCCTCCTTCTGCATGACAATGCTCGACACACACAGACATCAGGATAAGGGAGAAAATTGCCTCATCAGGTTGACAACTTTACAGCATCCTCCTATACTCACAGATTTTACGCTTTCGACTATCATCTCTTTGACCCCATGAAAGAGGGTTTGGCAAGGCAAAACATTATTGCCAGTGACGGGGAAGTGAAATCTGTAAGTGAAGAAAGTGGCTCACAAAGAGAGGTCAACAGGACATTTATGGGACAGGGATACATCGCTTGTCATTGAAGGTATAACATTGCTATTGAGGATAACGGTGTTGAGAAGTAGGGATGTTCCACACAGAGGACGCAGCTTCATTTTGATGTTATGATGAATATAGTCCTATGTTTTGATAATTAATAGCTGCCCTACAAAATGGCATTACTTTTTGACTCAGCGGTCTTGGATATGAGAATAAACATTGTGCCCCTTGATCAAGTATTGAGAATTTCTTAGTTATGTATATTAACCACCCCATCCACACAAGCAGAAAATGCAACACAAGGTCAATTTCTTAAGAGTTTAGGGCGAGTTTTGGATTCAGTTTTCCTTCTCCTAGACCAGTTGCATACTGAGGTTAAAAACGCCCAGTCTGCCTTTGTTTACGCCATAGCTGGCGGGAGAATAGTTGGATGCATACCTTCCCAAGGGGTAGAAGCTAGTCCTCACAGAGCTATTACAACTGATAGCAAGTGTTGGACATCGCTGGATGCCCCATACTTGCCACCTTGTTATTACATCCTACCTGGTGGCAAAGGAGGGTTGGTAAATTTTCTCTGTTATAGTCAAAAAATTTGTAGGAAGTCGGTGGTGATGGTTAAGTCCATGGGAATGACACATCGCCCCGAGTTCAAATCCTGGATGTGGTAATTTGCCATTTTTTCCCCACGTTAGCGGCTAATAACCCTTGGGAAAGCGTATGACTCCTACTCTCCCTCCAGCTATGGTAAATAGTAGGGCAACTGGACTCTTTAACCTTGGTTAGGCAACCGGTCCTAGGTAGGAGAAGGAAAATCTGAATTCAAAAACCTGTTAAACCCGCTTAAGAATTAACTTTGTGTGTATCCTGCTCGTAGCTGAGAGGTAGGTAAATATATAATATAATAAAAAATTTGGAGGAATGAAAAAAGGGTTAGTAGAAAGCCACAAAAATCATCATATCAGTTACAATTGGGTCAGGAAATTGCTTTAATTTTCTAAATAGAGCATTTAAGTATATGAGTTGTCATGTAATCATTTAATTTTTAGCTTTAGTTGTAGTGGAAATGACCTGATTGTCAGAGTCAACTGGACAGCGAGGGAGTCAATCCCTTTTCACAAGTGTTAGACCAGCGGAAGACTGTATTTGCGCTGAGATGTAGTCACACTCCCACTTTGGCTGCACAGATCAAAGATGCTCTACCACTTGAGATACTTAATTACTGTTAATTATCTTTAATTCCATCTGCAAGATCATAATACTGTTAACATCAGCATTCTTATTCAGACAGAGCCAGCACTGACAACAAACACGACAGAACAGACTAATAGATTGAAGATAGATAGATGGGAACAGACTGAGATAGATAGATAGAATAGATAGATAAATGGACATAGATAGATAGATATATAATAGAGAGATGGGAACATACTGATATAGAATAGATAGATAGATAGATAGATAGGTGGATGATGGATCGATAGATAGATAGTGGGAACAACTGAGATAGACGATAGATAAATACGAGAGTAGATAGATAGATAGAGAGATGGGAACAGACTGATATAGATAAGATGACTAGATGATAGATAGGAACAGCCTCGAGATAGACTAAATCAGATAGATAATAGACATATAGATAGAGAGATAGATAGATGATAGATGAGAACAGACTGAGATAGACAGATAGATTTAATAGAGATTTGAGAGATAGATAGATGGGAATAGACTGAGATAGATAGATAGATTAGATAAGATAGACATAGATTAGAGATATAGAATAGATGATAGATGAGAACAGACTGAGATAGACAGATGAAGATAAATAGAGATAGAGAGATAGAATAGATGAGAGTCGAGACACAGATAGGATAGGATAGAATAAATAGACATAGATAGATGTAGAGAGAGTAGGAAACAGACTGATTATAGATAGATAAGATAGACTAGATAGAATATGATAGATGACTAGAGAGAAGATAGAGAGATGGGAACAGACTGAGAATAAAGAGACAGATAGATAGATAGTAATGGATCGATAGATAGGATAGATGGGAACATACTGAGATAGACGATAGATAATAGAGATAGATAGATTGAATAGAAATAGAATACGATAGATAGATAGAATGGGACATACTGAGATAGAAGATAAATAGTAGTAGAATAGATAGATAGATAGATGGGAATACTGAGATAGATAGATAAGATAAATAGACATAGATAGAGAGATAGATAGATAGGAGAGATTGGGAACTAACTGAGATCGATAATAGATATGATGATGGAATAGATAGATGGAACAGCCTGAGATAGAACAGATAGAATAAATAGAGATAGATAGATAGATAGATGGACAAGATCACTGAGATAAGCTTGATTACGAGAGATCTGAGTCAGGTATCATGTGAGCTAGTAGGTGATGGGAACAAGATGAGATAGATAGAATAGATAAACTTAGACGACAGATGGAAGTGTTAGAGAGGATATGACTAGGAGCGTAAAGACGATGGGAGAGGAGTAACTCTCGACCATAGAGTATGTGATATAGAGTAGATTAGATAAGATGATTAGCAGATGATATGGTAAGATGTATGAAAGCGGAACGTAAATATGGATAGAAGAGAGTATAGAGGACGGATTATTATAGAGGACGATGTAGTAAGCGTAATCACGTATGACTCGACATGATAAGATTAGATGGATTAGCATAGGCGTCATTGATAGTGCATTAGGTAGTCGAGTAGACGAATAGAATAAGTAGTGGGAAAGTGACTGAGATGATAGATAGCAGATAGGATAATATGACACGATACAGGCGTAGATTGATAGAAATAGGAGGACAGCGGAGACGCTATAGGACATGAGGAGTGTGAGGGAATGATTGAGAGTGAAGTCAGTGCATATGTGGAGGTCGAACTGGCACGTAGAATGGTTGAAAGGAGATCCGAGTGACGGAGGTTGAGTAACCTGGGGTAGGAATGATGACTCGATCGATAGATGAGAGCTGATCCTTCAGCGACTCTATACCAGTGTGGCATGTGTGATATACGAGATAGCTAGACTGTATAGATAGTGAGGAGACGTTCAGACTTGAGAGGAAGCTATACAGATACGAATCATAGACGCTAATAGAGTCGAGTAGATGGATAGATAGATAAATGGAGTAGATAGAACTAGATAGATGGAACAGTCGAGATGACAGATAGATAAGAGATACACATAGATAGATAGATGATAGATTGGGAAACAGACTGAGATAGATAGATAGTGAGATAGATAGATGAGAGAGAGAGAGAGAGAGTGAGAGAGAGAAAAGAGAGAGGAGAGAGCTCACATATCTACTAAGCATCCATCTCTCTTTTTATTAACATTCAAAGTCTTGGTTTGAGCACTTGATAACATCTTATTTCTATTCTAAATGTTTGCAACCCTGTAATTAATTTTTGTGACATAGTCCTTTGTAGCCAAATGCAAAATACAGCCAAGAATATTACTATGAATACATTAAGCACTGAGGTATAGCAGTATATCCGTTTTTGAAAAAATAGTCCCGTCCCAATTTCCCTTAAACTGTGATGTCCAGTACGCACTTGGCATGGTGTTCTCACTATAAAAAGAGCAGCAATAATAAACAAGATCAAGAAAGACGCATGGGGTAATTAGGTTACATTCTGCAAGCCTTCCACCAGAAAAAAAAGAAAAAGAAAAAGAACAGGTTGCTTAGGTACCTTGTTCTCACTACTGCATATACTGCACTTGTACTGTTAAGAAGCCGAAATAACACTCAACTCTGATAGTAAATACAGTACGCCTTAAATAAGTTTACCCGCTAACAATCTGGAGTGTGCGTGGCATAATGGTTATCCTCAATTGAAATAACTACTTGTGATCCAGTTCAAATACACTGGAGGTAAGTGGGGCTGAACTTGCACAAATGTGTCAAAATTAGGGTGCAGAAAAAACAGAACCCAAGATTATTTTATTTATTTTCCCATCTAAAACTAATCTTAAAAACCCAACCCAACG
Organism: Doryteuthis pealeii; assembly: GCA_023376005.1. Classification (NCBI taxonomy): domain Eukaryota; kingdom Metazoa; phylum Mollusca; class Cephalopoda; order Myopsida; family Loliginidae; genus Doryteuthis; species Doryteuthis pealeii. Next base: position 26,120,230 of record CM042154.1, on the reverse strand, counting down.
CCTGACCAATTATAAGCCTAAGCCTAACCTAACCCTAACCCTACCCCCCCTAGTTAAATACTAACAGTTATTATTCAAAAATTTTGGGTTCTGTTTTTTCCCTAAAATATTTATGTACAGTAGTGAAGAACAAATGGCTGTTATAAGTTCAGCTGGCAGCCTTGAAGGATTGAATGACAGGCTTTGACCTCATCCAGATTCTTCCGTGGATTACCGTGAGATCAGTAGAGAAGACGGCCTTCTTCGGTTTAGATTTAGAAAGAGAGTTTAAGTCAGATCGGCAAAGACCAGACGGTGGAAGTCGTGTTTATGCACACTGCCAGACTCAATCTGCGCAGGTAGTCTGGTGGGGATTTCAGAATAAAATATGATCTAATTAATGAGTCTTGTGTTTATTCTAAAAACTACCATAGACAGCAGGGCCTTCGTGATTAAAAGAGAAATCCCAATGCAAGACAGACCATGAAGTCCCAACGACGAAGTCCAGAGCTAGAAGAGACGCTAGAAGAAATAGAAGTAAGAAAGTAAGAAAGAGAGTATAATCAACACCAGAACCATTGGTAAAATATACTTAGGAAAAGGCATGAACCCTGCTCTTTCATCCTGTCAACTATGGTTAAATAGTATGGCATTTACGTAACTCTTAATCATGCAAGCATGTATGTTACCACAACTCCCTTCCCATGGGCAAGAATGGTTGAGCAAAAGTCCTAGTTTCTTTAAGTGGTTTCAATTCAGTTTTTTCTTTAGCCTAACCAAGGCGAAAAGAACACAGTCTGGCCCAACTATGCTATCCATAGCTGGAGGGAGAACAGATGATACATGCCTTGCACTGGCGGCAAAAGTGAAATGCAAAACACCTTGTCCAGGCTTGAACTCAGGACACTACTGATCAAATTAACTAGAATAAATAGACCTCACACTAAGTGCAACCCCACAAATATTCAGTATCTCTACATAAACTTTTTAACAAACTATAAATTCTGCTTAGAAATTGACCTTTGTGTGACATCGCTGCTCATGTCAAGTTGGTTGGTAAATACAATTCATGAAATATTTGAATAGTTCTATACTGTGAAAAGGACTCAATAATAATGTGATACATCATGAAATTACACACACGCTGGAGGCCCTGTGCTATAATGGTTTATCATCAAAGCAAATGGAACACAGCAACACAAGTTCAAATTTCTGGACAAGGCTGGTGCATTTCTACTTGATAACCTTGAGAAAAGGCATGAATCCAACTATTGGTCCCTCCAGCTATGGGTAAAATAGTAGGACACTGGGCTCTTTAACACTGTTAGGCAACCTGTCTAGCAGAAATGAAAACTCTGAATTAGCCTATTAAATTGTGCTTAAGAAATTGACCTTGGTGTGAACATCCTGCTCATGTGGAGGGGTTGGGTAAAGTACATTCATCATGATTTAATAAAAAAGAAATACAATCGATAAGAAAGTATGATTAATAGAAATTATCTTGACTCTTAAAGAGTTAAGTTCATTTATAATAAAATTCATAATGATCTTCTAAATCATTTGGATAAAACTATACAAATCAAGCACGTATGTATTTACCCAACCTCTTCCACCAGGCAATATGTGACCACAAGGTACAATTTTTTTAAGTTGTAGTAAAAGCTGGTTTAATTCAGGCTTTCCTTCTCTTTTAGCCTTACCTAAGACTAAAGAATCTAGACTGCCTACTATTTACACCACTGGGGAGCAGGCGAGGGTAGAACAGATGATTCATGCCTTTCCTTGGTCTATGGCAAGTGAACACAAACAGCCTTGTCCATGATTATGGATTCGGATCACCAATTCCATTAACCAAGATACATAACATTACTGAAGTGCACCTCCACAAATCATGCAAGTATTCTAGAATAAATTTTTTTTAAAAACAAAGAAAAAAGCTGAAGCTATACTAAGAAGTTGGCGCGTAATTTTACGCCCTACTTGACTGGACCTGTGAATTTTGTTAGTTATTTTTAAAAAGATTAAAAAGACCAAAAATGTAATAATTTTTAAAAAATGGACCTTTTTATAATAGGATGAAAATTCAAGCATTGACCTCTTTAGACATTAGACAAGCTATGTACTCCACATTTTATGCAAAAGAAATGTTTAAGTGATTTGGCATTTTGTGAGTAATTACTTTATTCCTGCACTGAAATTTCATCTTAACATCAAGCACAACACGGTCTTTTTAATCAAGGTCCCCATACTCAAGAGAAGCAGAGCATATCTTTTTATGATATGCAAACAGCCTCATCCATGATTTGGAACTAAGGTCACCAATTCAATTTCCTTGATGATAAATATAAATCATAAAGGACATTGAATGAGATCATCAGGTGAAAAATGTGGCATTTTGGGCCGCAAATGGAATCAGGGGTGAAATATGAAGAATAAGGGTGAGAAGAAGAAGAAGAGAAGAAGAAGATGAAAAGAAGAAGAAGAGAAGAAAAGCAAGAAAAGAAGCAGAACAAGAACAAAGAAGAAGAACAAGAACAAGAAGGGCGAGATAATAATAAGAAAGGGCGAAAAGAAGAAGGGTGAGAAGAAGAGAAGAAGAAGAGAAGAAGACGAAGAATGTCGAGGAGAAGTAAGAAGGGCGAGGGAGAAGAATAAACGGGTAGGAGAAAAGTGACAAGAGAAGAAGGCGAGAAGAAAAATGGCAAGAAGAAGAAGAAGAAGAAAGGCGAGAAGAAAATGGCAAGAAGAAGAAGAGAGGAAGAAGAAGAGAAGAGAATGAAAGGCGAGAAGAAAAATGGCAAGAGAAGAAGAATAAAAAGAGAAGTAAGAGGGTGAGGTGAAGGGCCAAGAAGAAGAAGAAGGGCGAAGAATAGAAGGCGAGAAAAGAAGAAGAAGAAGAAAAAGAAGAGAAGAAAGGCAAGAAAGAAAAATGGCAATGAAGAAGAAGAAGAAGAAGAAGAAGAAGAAGAAGAAGAAAAGCAAGAAATGAGAGAAGAACAAGAACAAGAAGACAAGAAACAAGAAGGAGCGAGAATATAATAAGAAGGGGCGAAAAGAAGAAAGGGTGAGAAGAAGAAGAAGAAGAAGAAGAATAGTCGAGACGAAGAAGAAGGCGAGGATGAAGAAAGTACGGTGAGGGAAGAAAAGTGATCAAAGAAGAAAGAATGGGCGAGAGAAAAAGTGCAAGAAAGAAGAAGAAGAAGAAGAAGAAGAAGAAGAAGAAGGCGAGAGAGAAAATGGCAAGAAGAAGAAGAAAGAAGAAGAAGAAAGAGGTGAGGTGAAGGGCAAGAAGAAGAAGAATAGGAGCGAGAATAAGAAAGGCGAGAAGAAGAAGAAGAAGAAGAAGAAGAAGGCGAAGAAAGAAAAATGGCATGCAAGAAGAAGAAGAAGAAAGAAAGAAGACAGAAAGAAAAAGAAGAAGAAGAAGAAGAAGACAGAAAGAGAAGAGGAAGACAGAGAAAAGAAGAAGAAGAAAGAAAGAAGAAGAAGAAGAAGAAGACAGAAAGAAGAAAGAAGAAGAAGAAAGAACAGAAAGAAGAGAAGGACAGACAGAAAAACGAAGAAGAAGAAAGAAGAAGAAGAAAAAAGAAAGTAAGAAAGAAGAAGAAGAAGAAGAAGAAGAGGGAAGGGCGAGAAAGAAGAAGAAAGAAGAAGAAGAAGAATGAAGACAGAAAGAAGAAGAAGAAGAAGAAAGAAGAAGAGAAGGGCGAGAAGAAGGGCGAGAAGAAAGAAGATCAGCAAGAACGAAGAAGAAGAGAAGACAGAAAGACAGAAGAAGAAAAGAAGAAGAGACGAAAGAAGAAGAAGCTGCATATCAAAAGAGGGTGGTAAATTCATCAATAATATTAAACTCACTGAATATATAATACCTGAATCCTGATGAAAACTACATATTATCTCTCCTCATGTCTTAAAATTAATTTGCCAGTTTGTTCTAATATTGGCACATCCCTCACAGTGAATTGTAACAAATGCTATCATACGGCATTGGGTGATGGGAATAAATGAAGAGAGGTGCTCTTTCTAAACATTGGTAGGAACAGATCTTAGGAGAAAGGAAAACTCTGATTCAACCAGTTGTACTTGCTCAAAATTGTAGCTATCCGCATGTGCTAGTGGAAATAATCCAAAGAGCAACAACAGAGTATAGCTTTTATGATATGCAAACAGCCTCAATCCGGACTTGAACTTAGGTACCAAATTCCATTTACTTGACAATAGATATAAACATGATAATTGAATAGGAGATTATCGGTGAAAAAAAATGTCATTTTGGCCACAATGGAATGCAGGGTGAAATATGTTTTTTGATGATGATGAAGAAGAAGATAGAAGAAGAAGAAGAAGAAGAAGAGAAAGATAGACAGAGAGAAAAGGAGAAAGTGAAAGAAGGAGAAAGTTGGTTGGTGGTGGGTTGCGTTTTGTTCTACCGGCATATCAACCTTTTTGGGTCATTTAATGCTGAATCAAGTCATTTTGAATATATCGTTTACACATAATCTATTGCATAGATTATATGTCAACGCCCTGTATTCTGAAGGGATGGCCCCTTTTTCAAATCAATGGGTGGGACTTTCGCATGGAATATTACAGAACGGAGCACCACTAAATATAGTGAAGTCAGTGGAACTTGTCTGGCTCTCAGTTTCAGCTTAGACGTCAGGCAGAAGGCTTTAGCTGGGGCTGCACGCTGCATACACATGCTATGTTTAGTTAGAGCGAAATATGTTTATTAGTAAATAAAGCCTTACATAAATAATTATGGTTTTGGGTTATGAATGTCTTGGCACAAGACTGATCTAGAAGAAGAAATGAATTAAGTTGCGACCGACCACCAAGAAAAAGTCCAGAACGCTAGAAGATGAAGTAAGATTACCAAAAGAATGAGGCGAAGAAATAGAATTAAGGAAAGAAAGTATAACACAAATGTGATTACTTACAAGATACCAGCTGTTGCCTTAAAATAGAGTACACCACAATTAAGTAATTCGTAACATGCTCATCGGTGCTTAAACTTCGAGTGATGCAATTTGGAACTGGTGGGACTTATCAAATGTGAGTTGACCATAAAGCTTGAGAAGAACGAAGCAGAAGATAGAAGAAGAAGAAAAGAAGAAAAAGAACGAAGAGGTTATTGTGAGCATTCAAAAACTAATTAAAACAAAAAGCTCTTTTGCACATATTTCTGTATCCATAGAATCTGCTAAAAATAGATATCAAAATTAATTTTCGCTCAAAAAATGGTGTCTCAAATCATTTTTCCCAGGCAATTCACCAGTTTCCCTGCTAGCATGATTTATTTACAACTGAATTAAATTCATTAATAAGGAAGGATTTTTATGTTGAAAAATGGATACTTTTTACTTAATAGATCAAATGATTGGGTTTTTTTTTACCTTTTTTTCTGTATCTGAATAATGAGAACACAGAGCGAAGAAGTTTCATCTTTAGCACTTTATTGTTACAGATTAAAATACGTACGCATTTGAAGAAGAACAAATTTAGCAGATGGCTTGAGAATAAAAACTCATTTTTTGTGAGAGGAGAGAGAGAGAGAGAGAGAGAGAGAGAGAAGAGAGAGAGAAGAGAGAGAGGGATACGCTTATGAATAATCACATATTTATAAGTGATGACAGCTATTTATAGTGTGTAGACATTAAAGATTTTAGAAGTATATAATGAAATTTTATCACATGGGAGGACAGTTTTATCATATCAATCTTTTTGATGAAGATAGCTATTTAAACCTTGGAGTATTATAATTTAGAAGTGCACAGTACACTTATTTTCACATGGGTTGACAATTTCATTCTACCAAATCGTTTGATGAAGATAACTATTTAGAACCTTGGAGTATTACAGATTTTAGAAGTGCCAGCAGGTACACTTTTATCAACATGTTTATTTTCCCGAAAAAAGCAGATCAAAAAAGAATTTATGAGGCTGAGTCCTGCTGCTAATTGAAGAAAGCATTCCTTTTAAAAAATTGAAAAATTTGGGAGTGCGGGTATCTTGAAGATAACCCAAATCTTAAGCAGAGTTTTAACAGGTTTTGAATTCAGAATTTTCTTTCTACTGGACTGGTTGCTTAACCAAGTTTAAAGAGTCAGTCTGCCCTACATTTACCCATAACTAAGAGAGAAAGTGGATTCATTACCTTTCTCAGGGTATTAGCGCTATGTGAAATGGCAAACAGATTCATCCATGATTTGAACTCTGGTCACCAAGTCCATTTCTTTGAACTTCCAATATTTTTAATAGGAAACCTTCTTCTCTCTCTTTCTCTAATCTCTCTCTCTCTCTCACACACCCACACATATATATCATTACAAACATGCATATATGTTGTACATAGAATCTATTTAAGTAGTCTCTCTCTCTCTCTCATCTCCGCATACATATATACATACACACATACATATATGTGTACATATGAATGTATTTAAGTAGCTGTCTCTCTCTCTCTCTCTAGGTCTCTCTCTCTTTCTCTAATCTCTCTATATATATATATGATACCTATATATATAATGTGTGTGTGTGTGTGTGTGTGTGTGTGAGGTAGAAAATAAGAAAAAAACTAGGATATCCTAAAAGATAAAATTATTAATTAATTAATTAATTAAGTAATATTTTTTGAACATTATTCATCTATGTCCGGATGAAAGTTTTTATAAAAAAAACGAAAAATTTTAACATCAAATTTTTCACACATCAAAAATAATTCATCTTTTTTTAATACTTTGTTTTTTTTTCTCATTTTCTACATACTCACTGATTATTTCCATATTTTATTACCTATATATATATATATATATATATATATGGAGGGAGAATTATGGATTCATACCTTTCCCAAGGGTATTAGTGCGTGTGAAATGCAACAGCTTCGTCTAGGAATTGAACTCAAAGCGATGAGTCCATTTTCCACGACTCTAACGCACTAGCCCACACGCCTCCATAAATAGTAGGGCAGACCGGCTCTTTAACACTTGGGTAGGTAACCAGTCTAGGAGAGGGATAACTCTAAATTCAAAATTCCTGAGGTCAGTTGTTGATTGGGTTTGTGGCATTCCATGATGCACCAATTCTTTCCTATCGACTTGCTGTCCAAAGAAAGTGTGGAATGGTCCTACACAAGCTCCACCACATATAAAAACAAATCACTGTGTGACTCGGGTAGTGTCATAAGGTGAGAAACTCATGCATCGAAAATCGATGAGAGAGTCCTTTTGTTTTTTGTTTTTTTATAAATATATATATATATTATATTAAGTTAAAGAGAAAGGAATGAATCCGACGGTATAAAGTATAGATAAAAGGATATGAACACACAATATGTTGTTAAAATGAAAATATTTTAAAATCATATTCATAGCTAATATTGAACAATATTTCGATTTATAAAATGATCTTCAGAGCTTGTTATTAACTCTTTTACTTTGGAACATCAATGTTTTTTGTTTTTGAATTCAAATTCATTTTCAGCTCCTCTCTCGATGAAGTCGGAGTAATAACATCTATACTTATATATATATAGTATTATATATATAAGTTAACTATATATATATATATTTAATATACCGAAGTGTGTTGGTAAAATCCTTCGCGGAGAGAAAAAACCCGGCAGAGAGTTTTGATTGGTAAAAATATACTACCACATCAACCAGGAAGAAAAATTTTTTAAAAAAGACAAGAACCAAGATATTTCGTACCAACAAAAAATATCTATGGTATAGTATTTGGGCCCAAAAGAAAAAACAATTTAATATGTATATATATTGTATATAAAGATATAATATATATTCATATCCGCTAAGAGAAAGCTAATTTGTAAAAAGTGCTGCGATACCTAAGTAGAGCAAGTATTAGGATTATCTACTGAGTCAGACGAACCTACTATTAGTTCGCATAAAGCTTCTTACAAAGGGCTACAATCTGAAGAGCTTGTTATGCGAAACTATATAGTAGGTTCGTCTGACTCAGTAGATATCCTTATAATATATATATATATATATTTGATGTATGAGTAGTGGCTCGTACCGGGTGGGGCTTAGCGGGTACAATGTTGGGAGCGGACAGTATCCAGGGGTTTAAGACCATGAAAAAGACAAAATACAAAGTGCTCAATAGCAATGTATGAAAGCGAAATTTATTTTTTTTTATTTTTTTAAAAAAATGGATCATAAAGTAACCTACTCGAGTTTCATAATCTGAAACGAATCAGATGATCAAGCTCGAGTAGGGGTTACTTTATATCCAATCTTAAATATATATATATATTGAATATATATATAATCGTAATATAGAAATATAATTATACTACTATACTCAAGCTAGATGCACCTTTCTAAAATTGTCACTACAATTCTGCGCTAACAGACTCATTTGAAAGTGAATATGCGGGTTTCCTTCTCTTTAACTGGATATTTTAAAGCTGTGTTAATGTGGTTGAAACTGGGACCTGAATATACAAGGTGGGGACAGTAGCGTATTTGATTGTAAATAAAGGAAATTATTCCATTTATCGCTGTATACATTGGATAGGCTAGCTCTAAGGTCTCATCCTGCCACCAAACTATAATACCCTGGATTATTTCCTTTATTACAATCAAAATACGCTACTTCCCCACCTTATGTATATTCAGTCCAGTTTTCAACCAGATTACCAGCTTTAAAATATCCAGTTAAGAAGGAAACCCCATATTCACTTTCAAATGAGTCTGTTTAGCGGCAGAATTGGTAGTGACATTTAGAAAGGTGAATCTAGCTTGATATATATATATAATATAATATATATATATATATATATATATTATATATATTTAAGATATGGATATAAAGTAACCTACTCGAGCTTGATCATCTGAATCGTTTCAGATGATGAAACTCGAGTAGGTTACTTTATATCCATTTCTTAAATAAATTTCGCTCTACATTGTATTGAGCACTTTGTATTTGTTTTTTCATGGTCTTAACCCCTGGATACTGTGCGCTCCCAACGATTGTACCCGTACCCACCGGTAAGCCACTACTCATACATAAATATATATATATATATATATAAGGATATCTACTGAGTCAGACGAACCTACTATTAGTTTCGCATAAAGCTCTTCAGATTTTAGCCCTGAAGAGCTTTATGCGAAACTAATAGTAGGTTCGTCTGACTCAGTAGATATCCTTAATACTTGGCTCTACTTAGGTATCGAGCACTTTTTACAAATTAGCTTCTCCTAGCGGTTATATGAATATATATATATATCTTTATATACATAATATACATATAATTGTTTTTTCTTTTGGCCAAATACTATACCAATAGATTATTTTTGTTGTATTGGTACGAATATCTTGGTCTTTCTTTTTTTAAAAAATTTTTTTCTTCCTGGTTGATGTTGGTTGTATATTTTTACAATCAAACTCTCTGCCGGGTTTTTTCTCTCCGCAAGGATTACCAACACACTTGTTATTATATATATATATAATATATATATATATTATATATTATATATATATATATAAGTATAGATGTATTACTCCCGGACTCATCGAGAGAGGAGCTGAAAATAATTTGAATTCAAAACAAAAAACATTGATGTTCCAAAAAGTAAAAGGAGTAATAACAAGCTCTGAAGATCATTTTTATAAATCGAAATATTGTTCAATATTAGCTATGAATATGATTTTAAAATATTTTCATTTTAACAACATATTGTGTGTTTTCATATCCTTTTATCTATACTTATACCGTCGGATTCATTTCCTTTCTCTTAACTTAATATATATATATATATATTTATAAAAAAACAAAAAACAAAAGGACTCTCTCATCGATTTTCGATGCATGAGTGTTCATCCAATGAACAACCGACACAGTGATTTGTTTATAGTGGTGGAGGCTTGTGTAGGACCATTCCACACTTTTTGGCACAGTCGATAGGAAAGAATTGGTGCATCATGGAATGCCACAAACCCAATCAACAACTGACCTCAGGAATTTTGAATTTAGAGTTATCCCTCTCCTAGACTGGTTACCTACCAAGGTTAAAGAGCCCGGTCTGCCCTACTATTTATGGAGCGTGTGGGCTAGTGGTTAGAGTCGTGGAAAATGGACTCATCGCTTTGAGTTCAATTCCTAGACGAAGCTGTTGGCATTTCACACAGCACTAATACCCTTGGAAAGGTATGAATCCATATATTCTCCCTCCATATATAATATATATTATATGTTATATATAAGGTAATAAAATATGGAAATAAATCAGTGAGTATTAGAAAATGAGAAAAAAACAAAGTATTTAAAAAAAGATGAATTTATTTTTGATGGTGGAAAATTGATGTTAAATTTTTCGTTTTTTTTATAAAAACTTTCATCCGGACATTAGGATGAATAATGTTCAAAAAAATTACTTAATTAATTAATTAATTAATAATTTTATCTTTTAGGATACCTAGTTTTTTCTTATTTTCTACACACACACACACACACACACACACACACACAATATATATAGTATATTTATATATATAGAGAGATATAGAGAGAGAGAGAGAGATAGAGAGAGAGAGAGAGACAGCTACTTAAATACATTCATATGTACACATATATGATGTGTGTAATGTAATATATGTATGGGAGAGAGAGAGAGAGAGAGCTACTTAAATAGATTCATATGTACACATATATGCATGTTTGTAATGTATATATGTGTGGGTGTGTGAGAGAGAGAGAGAGATAGAGAAAGAGAGAGAAGGAGGTTCTATTAAAAATATTGGAAGTTCAAAGAAAATGGACTTGGTGACCAGAGTTCAAATCATGGATGAATCTGTTTGCATTTCACATAGCGCTAATACCCTTGAGAAAGGTAATGAATCCAACTATTCTCCTCTCTAGTTATGGGTAAATAGTAGGGGGCAGACTGGACTCTTTAAACTTGGTTAAGCAACAGTCCAGTAGAAAGAAAATTCTGAATTCAAACCTGTTAAACTCTGCTTAAGAATTTGGGTTATCTTCAAGATACGCACTCCCAAATTTTTCAATTTTTTAAAAGGAATGCTTTCTTCCAATTAGCAGCAGGAGTCAGCCTCATAAATTCTTTTGATCTGCTTTTTTTGGGAAAATAAACATGTTGATAAAAGTGTACTGTGCACTTCTAAAATCTGTAATACTCCCAAGGTTTAAATAGTTATCTTCATCAAAAGATTGGTAGAATGAAATTGTCAACCCATGTGATAAAAGTGTACTGTGCACTTCTAAAATCTATAATACTCCCAAGGTTTAAATAGCTATCTTCATCAAAAGATTGATATGATAAAACTGTCCTCCATGTGATAAATTTTCAATATATACTTCTAAAATCTTTAATGTCTACACACTATAAATAGCTGTCATCACTTATAAATATGATTCTATTCATTAAAGCGTATTCTCTCTCTCTCTCTCTCTCTCTCTCTCTCTCTCTCTCTCTCTCTCTCTCTCTCTCTCACAAAAATGAGTTTTTATTTTCTCAAGCCATCTGCTAAATTTGTTCTTTCTTCAAATGCGTTACGTATTTTAATCTGTAACAGATAAAGGTGCTAAAGATGAAACTTTCTTCACTGTGTTCTCATTATTCAGATACAGAAAAAAAGGTAAAAAAAAAACCCAATCATTTTGATCTATTAAGTAAAAAGTATCCATTTTTCAACATAAAATCCTTCCTTATTAATGAATTTAATTCAGTTGTAAATATTAATCATGCTAGCAGGGAAACTTGGAATTGCCTGGGAAAAATGATTTGAGACACCATTTTTTGAGGAAAATAATTTTGATATCTATTTTAGCAAGATTCTATGGATACAGAAATATGTGCAAAAAGAGTTTTTGTTTTAATTAGTTTTTGAATGCTCACAATACCTCTTCTTCTTCTTCTTCTTCTTCTTCTTCTTCTTCTTCTTCTTCGTCTTCTCAAGCTTATGGTCAACTCACATTGAAAGCACCAGTTTCCAATTGATCACCGAAGTT
>CM042154.1:26098247-26105747 GCA_023376005.1 Doryteuthis pealeii | reverse complement strand
TCACCTGATGATCTCTATTCAATCCTTTATGATTATATTTATCATCAAAGGAAATTGAATTGGTGACCTAAGTTCAAATCATGGATGAGGCTGTTTGCATATCATAAAAAGATATGCTCTGCTTTTCTCTTTGAGTTATGGGGACCTTGATTAAAAAGACGTGTTTGCTTGATGTTAAGATGAAATTCAGTGCAGGAAAGTAATTACTCACAAAATGAAATCACTTAAACATTTCTTTTGCATAAAATGTGGAGTACATACTTGTCTAATGTCTAAAGAAGGTCAATGCTTGAATTTTCAGTCCTATTACTAAAAGGTCCATTTTTAAAAATTATTACATTTTTTGGTCTTTTTAATCTTTTAAAAATAACTACAAAATTCACAGGTCACAGGTCAAGTAGGGGTAAAAATACCCAAACTTCTAGTATAGCTTCAGCTTTTTTTCTTTTGTTTTTAAAAAAAAATTTATTTAGAATACTTGCATGATTTGTGGAGGTGCACTTCATGTAATGGTTATTATCTTGGTTAATGGAATTGGTGATCCGAATCCAAATCATGGACAAGGCTGTTTGTGTTTCACTTTGCATCAGTACCCATAGGAAAGGCATGAATCCATCTGTTCTACCCTCGCCTGCTCCCCAGTTGTGTGTAAATAGTAGGGCAGTCTAGATTCTTTAGTCTTAGTAAGGCTAAAAGAGAAGGAAAGCTGAATTCAAACCAGCTTTACTACACTTAAAAAAATTGACCTTGTGTCACATATTGCCCATGGTGGAAGGGTTGGGTAAATACATACGTGCTTGATTTGTATAGTTTTATCCAAATGATTTAGAAATCATTATAGAATTTTATTATAAAATGAACTTAAACTCTTAAGAGTCAAGATAATTTTTCTATTAATCATACTTTCTTATCTGATTGATATTTTTTTATTAAATCATGATGAATGTATTTACCCAACCCCTCCACATGAGCAGGATGTCACACAAGGTCAATTTCTTAAGCACAATTTAATAGGCTTAAATTCAGAGTTTTCATTCTGCTAGACAGGTTGCCTAACCAGTGTTAAAGAGCCCAGTTTGTCCTACTATTTACCCATAGCTGGAGGGACAATAGTTGGATTCATGCCTTTCTCAAGGTTATCAAGTGAAATGCCACCAGCCTTGTCCAGAATTTGAACTTGTGTTGCTGTGTCCATTTGCTATGATGATAACCATTATAGCACAGGTGCCTCCACATAATTTCATGATGTATCACATTATTATTGAGTCCTTTTCACAGTATAGAACTATTCAAATATTCATGAATGTATTTACCAACCACTTGACATGAGCAGGATGTCACACAAGGTCAATTTCTTAAGCAGAATTTAATAGTTTGTTAAAAAGTTTATGTAGAATACTTGAATGATTTGTGGGGGTGCACTTAGTGTGATGGTTATTTTTCTAGTTAATTGCATCAGTGACCTGAGTTCAAGTCCTGGACAAGGCTGTTTGCATTTCACTTTGCGCCAGTGCAAAGGCATGTATTCATCTGTTCTCCCTCCAGCTATGGATAGATAGTTGGGCAGACTGTGTTCTTTAGCCTTGGTTAGGCTAAAGAAGGAAAACTGAATTGAAACCAGCTTAAAGAAACTAGACTTTTTGTCACATTCTGCCCATGGTGAAGGGGTTGGGTAAATACATGCTTGCATGATTAAGAGTTAGTAAATGCATACTATTTAACCATAGTTGACAGGAGAAGAGCAGGGTTCATGCCTTTTCCTAAGGATATTTGTACCAAGTGGTTCTGGTGTTGTATACTCTCTTTCCTTACTTTCTTACTTCTATTCTTCTAGCGTCTCTTCTAGCGTCTGGACTTCGTCTTGGGGACTTCATGTCTGGTCTTCCATTGGGGATTTCTCTTTATCAGAAGCCCTGTGTCATTGGTAGTTTTTAGATAATAACACAAGACTTCGATTTAACTTAGATCATATTTTATTCTGAAATCCCCACCAGACTACCTGCGCAGATTGAGTCGGCAGTGTGCATAACACGACTTACCACCGTCGTGGTCTTTGGCCGATCTGACTAAAACTCTCTTTCTAATCTAAACCGGAAGAGGGTCTTCTCTACTGATTCTCACGGTATCCACCGGAAGAATCTGGATGAGGTCAAGCCTTGTCATTCAATCCTTCAAGGCTGCCAGCTGAACTTATAACAGCCATTTTGGTTTCTTCACTACTGTACATAAATATTAGGAAAAACAGAACCCACAAATTTTGAATAAAACTGTTAATATTTAACTAGGGGGGGTTAGGGTTAGGGTTAGGGGTTAGGCTTAGGCTTATAAGTTAGGGTCAGGGTTGGGGTTGGGGTTTAAGATTAGTTTAATGGGAAAATAAATAAATAATTTGGGTTCTGTTTTTTCTGGGTCACCCTAATTTTGACACATTTGTGCAAGTTCAGCCCCACTTACCTCCAGTTTATTTGAACTGGATTCACCAAGTAGTTTATTTTCAATGAGGATAACCATTATGCCACGCACACCTCCAGATTGTTAGGGGTAAACTTATTTAAGGCGATACTGTATTTACTATCAGAGTGTAGTGTATTTCGCTTTCTTAACATACAAGTGCAGTATATGCAGTAGTGAGGAACTAAAGGTACCTAAGCACCTGTTCTTTTTTTCTTTTCTTTTTTTTTCTGGTGGGAAGGGCTTGCAAGAATTAACCCAATTACCCCATGCGTCTTTCTTGATCTTGTTTATTATTGCTGCTCTTTTTATAGTGAGAACACATGCCAAGTGGTACTGGGACATCACAGTAAGGGAAATTGGGACGGGTTGTTTTCAAAACGGATATACTGTATACCTCAGTGCTTAATGTATTCATAGTAATATTCTTGGCTGTATTTTTTGCATTGGCTACAAAGACTATGTCACAAAAATTAATACAGGGTGCAAAGATTAGAATAGAAATAAGATGTTAGTCAAGTGCTCAAACCAAGACTTTGAATGTTAATAAAAAGTAGAGATGGATGCTTAGTAGATATTGTTGAAGCTCTCTCTCTCTCTCTTTCTCTCTCTCTCACTCTCTCTCTCTCTCTCTCTATCTATCTATCTATCTATCTATCTATCTCAGTCTGTTCCCATCTATCTATCTATCTATCTATGTATCTCTATTTATCTATCTGTCTATCTCAGACTGTTCCCATCTATCTATCTATCTATCCATTTATCTATCTATCCATCTATCGATCTATCTGTCTATCTATATCAGTCTGTTCCCATCTATCTATCTATCCATCTCTATTTATCTATGTCTATATCAGTCTGTTTCCATCTATCTATCGATCCATCTATCCATCTATCTATATCAGTCTGTTCCCATCTATCTATCTATCTATCTATCTCAGTCTGTTCCCATCTATCAATCTACCTATCTCTATTTATCTATCTGTCTATCTCAGTCTTTTCCCATCTATCTATCTATCGATCCATCTATCCATGTATCCATCTATCTATCTCAGTCTGTTTCCATCTCTCTATCTATCTATCTCTCTATCTATGTCTATCTATCTATCTATCTATCTATCTATCTATGTCAGTCTGTTCCCATCTCTTTATCTATCTATCTCTCTATCTATGTCTATTTATCTATCTATCTATCTCAGTCTGTTCCATCTTCTATCTATCTATCTATCTATCTCAGTCTGTTCCCATCTATCTATCTATCTATCTCTATTTATCTATCTGTCTATCTCAGGCTGTTCCCATCTATCTATCCATCTATCTATCTATCTATCTATCTCAGTCTGTTCCCATCTCTCTATCTATCTATCTCTCTATCTATGTCTATTTATCTATCTATCTATCTCAGTATGTTCCCATCTATCTATCTATCTATCTATCTCTATTTATCTATCTATCTCAGTATGTTCCCATCTATCTATCTATCTATCTATCTATCAATCTATCTATCTCTATTTATCTATCAGTCTATCTCAGTATGTTCCCATCTATCTATCTATCGATCCATCTATCTATCTATCTATCTGTCTATCTCAGTCTGTTCCCATCTCTCTATCTATCTCTCTATCCATCTATCTATCTATCTATCTATCTATCTATCTATATCAGTCTGTTCCCATCTCTCTCTCTATCTATCTATGTCTATTTATCTATCTATCTATCTGTCTATTCCCATCTATCTATCTCTCTATCTCTATTTATCTATCTGTCTATCTCAGTCTGTTCTCATCTATCTATCTATCTATATCTCTATCTATGTCTATTTATCTATCTATCTATCTATCTCAGTCTATTCCCATCTATCTATCTCTCTATCTCTATTTATCTATCTGTCTATCTCAGTCTGTTCTCATCTATCTATCTATCTATCTCTCTATCTATGTCTATTTATCTATCTATCTATCTATCTCAGTCTGTTCCTATCTATCTATCTATCTATCTATCTATATCAGTCTGTTCCCATCTCTCTATCTATCTATCTATCTCTATTTATCTATCTGTCTATCTCAGTCTGTTCCCATCTATCTATCTATCGATCCATCTATCCACCTATCTATCTATCTATCTATCTATCTATATCAGTATGTTCCCATCTCTCTATCTATATATCTATCTATCTATGTCCATTTATCTATCTATCTATCTATCTATCTCAGTCTGTTCCCATCTATCTATCTATCAATCTATTAGTCTGTCTGTCTGTGTGTCTGTCAGTGCTGTGTCCTGAAAAAGATGCTGAGTTAACAGTATTATGATCTTGCAGATGGAATTAAAGATAATTAACAGTAATTAAGTATCTCAGTTGGTAGAGCATCTTTGATCTGTGCAGCAAAGTGGGGAGTGTGACTACATCTCAGCGCAAATACAGTCTCCCTGGTCTAACACTTGTGAAAAGGGGATTGACTCCCTCGCTGTCCAGTTGACTCTGACAATAGGTCATTTCCACTACAACTAAAGATAAAATTAAATGCATTACATGACAACCATATACTTAAATGCTCTAATTTAGAAAATAAAGCAATTTCCTGCCCAATTTGTAACTGAATGATGATTTTGTGGCTTTCATACTAACCCTTTTTTTCATCCTCCAAATTTTTTATATATATATATTTACTAACCTCTCCGCACGAGCAGGATACGACACAAAGTTAATTTCTTAAGCGGGGTTTAACAGGTTTGAATTCAGAGTTTTCCTTCTCCTAGACCGGTTGCCTAACCAAGGTTAAAGAGTCCAGTCTGCCCTACTATTTACCCATAGCTGGAGGGAGAGTAGGAGTCATACCTTTCCCAAGGGTATTAGCGCTAAGTGAAATGCAATTACCACATCCAGGATTTGAACTCGGGGCGATGTGTCCATTTCCCATGACTTTAACCATTACACCACGCACTTCCTACAAATTTTTGATATAACAGAGAAAATTTACCCAACCCCTTCTTTGCCACAGGTAGGATGTAATACAAGGTGGCAAGTATGGGGCATCCAGCGATGGTCAAACTTGCTATTCAGTTGTAATAGCTCTGTGAGACTAGCTTGCTTACCCCTTGGGAAAGGTATGCATCCAACTATTCTCCCTCCAGCTATGGGTAAACAAAGCAGACTGGGCTTTTTAACCTCAGTATGGCAACTGGTCTAGGAGAAGGAAAACTGAATCCAAAACTGCTAAACTCTTAAGAATTGACCTTGTGTTGCATTCTGCTTGTGTGGAGGGGTTGGGTAAATATACATAACTAAGAAATTCTAATACTTATAAAGGAATGTTATTCTCAAGATCCTACGACGCTGAGTCAAAAAGTAATGCCATTTTGTTTAGGGCAGGTATAATTATCAACATAGGAATATATATCATACATCAAAATGAAGCTGGTCCTCTGTGGATTACATCCCTACTTCTCAACACCGTTTCTCTCAATAGCAATGTTATACCTTCAAATGAAAGCATGTATCCCTGTCCCATAAAATTCTGTTGACCTCTCTTTGAGCCACTTCTTCACTACAGATTTCACTTCCCCGTCACTGGAATAATGTTTGCCTTGCAAACCCTCTTTCATGGGGTCAAAGAGATGATAGTCTGAAAGCGCTAAATCTGGTGAGTATGGAGGATGCTGTAAAGTTGTCAACCTGGATGAGGCAATTTTCTCCCTTATCCTGATGTCTGTGTGTGGTCGAGCATTGTCATGCAGAAGGAGGACATTGCCAATTGGCAAGTTGGGTCTTACTTGTCAGATTCTTGCTCTGAGACTCGTTAGGGTCTCAATGTAGGCCTTAGTTTTATTAAAAAAACTTCACATGAAATAAAGAAGATGGCATTACTTTTTGATTCAGCCTCGTATACTGAGGTAAGCAAATAAAACTGTTATGATTTTTCTGATGGAATTAAAGATAACTAGCAGTAATTAAAGGTTAAATTAAATCCATCACATGACATCCAAAATGTTTTAATGGCATAATCAACCTTTGTGGGTTATTTAATGCCAAAGCCATCCTTGTAGAAAAACAGTAGTAGTATTATTGGACCATATGACCTTTAGGCACCCTTTTTTGTTTTAACAGACGATTTTTAGATTTTTAAAAAATTATAAAACTAACCCTAACCCTAACCCTAACCCCTAACCCTAACCCCTAATAAACAACCAGATATTGACGGTGTAAATGAAAAACATGTACTTTCTTAATTGAGATCAATAACACTGAGTTGGCAAGGACCGGTATCGAACTAGGAACCTTGTGATTTCTAGCTGAACGCTCTACCGACTGAGCTAACCCAGAATGCTCAAATGCTAGAAAATAAAGCCATTTACTGCTGGATAGCCTTATTACTTCTTATTCCTATTCTTGCATCTTACAGTAATGTCTACTGAACAATATGATGAGGTAAGAAAATTATACTGTTATGATCTTGCAGGTATAATTAAAAATAATCAACAGTAATTAAAGATAAAACTAAATGCATCACCTGACCACCATATACTTAAATGCTCTACTTTTGAAAATAAAGCAATTTCCAGCCCAATTTGTAACACCTCTGTCTTCTTCTCTCCATCTCTCTCTCTTCTCTCCATCTCTCTCTCCTCTCTTCTTTCTCCATCTTCTCTCCATCCTCTCTTCTTCTCTCCATCTCTCTCTCTCTCTTCTCTCCTTCTCTCCTTCTCTCTCTTCTCTCTCTCTCTCTTCTCTCTATCTTCTCTCCATCTATCTCTTCTCTCATCTCTCTTCTCTCTCTTCTTCTCTCCATCCTCTCTCTTCTCTTCATCTCTCCATCTTCTCTCCATCCCTCTCTCTTCTCATCTCTCTTCTTTTCTCCATCTTCTCTCCATCCTCTCTTCTCTCCATCTCTCTCTCTCTCTCTCTTCTCCTCTCCATCTTGTCTCTATCTCTCTCTCTTCTCTTTTCTCTCCATCTTCTCTCCATCCCTCTCTCTCTCTCCATCTCTCTCTCTTCTCTCCATCTCCTCTCTTCTCTCCTTCTTCTTCTCTCCATCTTCCTCTCCATCT
>CM042154.1:26093247-26095747 GCA_023376005.1 Doryteuthis pealeii | reverse complement strand
TCTTTCTTTCTTTTCTTTCCTTTCTTTCTTTTCTTTCTTTCTTTTCTTTCTTTCTTTTCTTTCTTTCTTTCTTTCTTTCTTTTTTTTCTTTCTTATTTTGGTGTTCATATCTCAGATTAACAAAAAGAGGTCACAGAGGTTAGCAACGGAAGTATACCAGGAATAATTTTCAAGATGAATTTCGTTATCTTTATTGTTCTTTTCCAAATATTTCTTTAGAGAATACAAAATGTCAAAAAAGTATTGATATTTTTTGTACGCTTTGACACACCTTGTATTCAGAAAGAAATAATGTTTCATTCATTCTTCCTTTCTATCTTGGTAAATACAAGCTTTAAACATGGTACATTTGACATACCTTGTATTCTGAAAAAAAAAAATTAATGGAAACGTTATTTTTCAGCATACAAGGTGTGTCAAAAAAGTACAAAATATCTCGATACTTTTTAGACATACCTATAGATATATATATATATATATATATATATACCACCCAAATTATATATAATAAATATATATATATATATACCACCCAATATATATATATATATAATATTTTACCAACCGATGTATATATATATATATATAATATATATATATATATTATTATATAATATATATATATATATTAATATATATATATCAACCGATGTATATATATAGAGAGATAAATGAATTAAATATTTCAGTTTATATTTATTAACATTGGTACAATTTTGCTACCATTGGTTTCTTGTTGTGTAGCAGTCATCAGGCTATTGATATTTATATAATTTGCATCATTTTCAAAACATTTTCGTTGCCTGATGACTGCTATACTGCAAGAAACCAATGGTAGCAAAATTGTTCCAATGTAAATAAATATAAACTAAAATATCTATTTATTTATTTACGCTCCATCAAAGATATTGTACACTCTTCTAATAAAACTGTACGTTGGATTACTACCGCTTTTTCAGGTATAATTGTGCCAACCATACACACACACACACACACACACATGCGCATATATATATATATATATATATATATATATAATATATATTTCTTTAGAGAAAACTCCCAGATGGTTTTCAGGTGACTCTGTTGGGAACTGGAAAAATAGGTTTGTCTCTTAATTTAATTTTTTTTATCTACCATATTTACTGCCATATACTCTGGTGTATAATACACACCAACAATATAAATGAGTGGTTCTCAACCAGGGTCCACATGGACTCCTTGAGGTCCATGTAACATTACAGGGGGTCGACACAAAAAATATCGAATTGGAGATCCATGGTTTTATATTTTCTTAATACTTTTGTATCAAAGGTTTCATGCACATATTAATAAAGGAATAATGACAAGGCATAAGACACCATGTTACACATCAGAGACTTTATTTAAGAATATGGAACACTGCAGCTATTCTCTATCTAGTACAGTAGAAAAATCCACACTCTTGAACTTTCTCTAACGTCTAAAATTTAATACAGCAAAGTTACAAAAATCATAAGAAAAATAACACAAGAATATGCCACTGAAACAGTTGTTGCTGTCCCCAGATTGAAAATCCAGGTATTTTGAAGTAGAAAGGGGAAAAACTTATTTCTAATTAAGATCACACTAATAAAAAAAGAACAATCATTAGTAGTAATTTTTAAACTTTTAAAAATCTAAGAAAATATATTGCGTAAAATTGTGCATTTTTAATCATACATTTTTAGATAGATTAAATAAATTTTGATTCCTGATAAAATATTGTGTTCAACATGCCACATTATATGTGCTTAAATTCACTATTAAATTTTTAAGTGAATGAAAATAGTTCAATTGAATCAGAGTAAAGACTTTTTTTTTCATCAATTCAAAGATAAAAATATTGTTTTTAAAACTATGAAAAGAGTAAAAAATGCAACAGAAATAATTTTTTGAGTTTTATGAAAATAACTTTTAAATTTTCAAATAAGATTTTTCAGGTGTTTAAATTTCTAGTTTTTTTTTAATTTTTTATTTTTTAATGTGGTTTTCTGAATTTGATATTTCAAGAATTGGCAAGATTAGGGACTGGAAATTCAAATGACCAAAGGTTGAAACCCCCTACAATCTTAATTGATAAAAAAACATTTGTTTTCATTTTTAAAATAAAATAAAATAAGCTATTCATTATAAAATTAATTCCTTTATGAATAAAGTGCAGGAAATATTATCAAATTTGGACAGTTCCCTGATTTTCGATAATTGTATTAAAATTAAAAATTTTTAAAAAATCTTTTTATTATCTCCGCCGATTAAAAGTGAAATTTGGTATGAGCTCTCTAATTGTTAATTTAAATTAACTCTCACTACTAAGCATATAAGCAATGATCGTTTCCCCGGAAAATTTGATCTCTCAGTGACTGTAAAATACATAAACAAACCTATGTACTTAATAGTTTAAAAACACCAGTCTCTGCTACAGCTGTCATTGGTCGAGGGGATTAGATATCAGGCTGCCAAACGGTCAGTCTGAGTTCGA
>CM042154.1:25898247-26088247 GCA_023376005.1 Doryteuthis pealeii | reverse complement strand
ACAGGAAGAACTTTATATTGTTACTCATTGTTTTTTCTTTTTTCTTTAATGAATTGTTAGAATTAAACAAAATGAATTGTTAGAATTAAACAAAAATTAAGTTTTAATTCATTTATTTGTTGCTGTTAGTCTTAGAATTAAATACTATACTAACACAATAAAAGTAACAAATTAAAAATGATTTCAAATTACAATGAATATTGAGTAATTTATTACTAAACTTTAATAATTGAATAATCATCTTGTTAAAGATTTCCCTTGCATAACACAAAGGAGGTACTTGTGATGTAATGGTTATCATCGTAGAAAATGAACATAGTTACCCTGGTTCAAATCCTGAATGAGGCTATTTGAATTTTTGCATTTGGAAAAATAGTGTTCCTCTTTTGCTCAGTCAGTAGAGCATCTGCTAACTATACACTGTTACGTTTAACCAAATTTAACCAGATTTAGAACTTTTTAGACTCTCTGACGCCAAAGCTTAGGTTGAGAATCACAGAATTTGACTTCAAGTGAAAAAACTGCTTAGCCATGGCCGTAGCCGACCCTGCGGAGAAGAGGCAGGCAAACGAAGAACTGATACTACACTCACGTACGCAAAAACCTACCGAGACAGGTGACGTCATGTTGGGGGGGAAGGGAAAGCGATCCCTATTGTCAGTTAGCAGTTAGTATTCGAGACCCGGTCAGTGAACATCTCGTGGGGGGAGGGAAAGAAAAGAACGTCTCCCAAGAAGAAAGTTACCATGATTGAAAATGCCATATAAAGAACTAATGCCCGGAGTAGTCATTCACACAAAAGATGAATCAACACGTAAAAAAGATAAGTGCAAATTTCTTTCGTTGTGAACCTTTATAAAATTGATTTGAAGAAATAATTCCACCAAATGACATTATTAATCCTAGCCTGTCGGCGTCCATATTATGATCCTCCCAACCTTGCAATTTTGAATTAAATATTATATTATAAATATATATACGTTGTTTTGTTATTCATTGCCAAGTCTTATATATATCCTCTCATCTTTCTTTGGTAATCTCTGATGGAAAGCGTTGTATAGCGTTGAAACGATAGGCGTATGTAACAACACAAATAATTACAGTATTAGTAGTCACTATGACTAAAAAGTTAACCTCTCTAGCAAAACTCTGACTTTGAATAATGGAGGATGAAAGATACTGTGAAAGAAATAGATTTATAAAAAGCTATTTTATATATTTATCAAACCCTCCACATGAGTAGGGTGTGACACAAAGTCAATTGCATTTTAATAGGTTTGAATTTAGAGTTTAACTTCTCCCAGACTGGCTACCTAATCAAGGTTAAAGAGCTCAGTCTGTCCTACTATTTACCCATAGCTGGATGGAGAATAGTTCGATTCATACCTTTCCCAAGTGTATAAGTCCCATGTGAAAATGCAAACAGCCTTGTCCAGGATTTGAAATCATGTCATCATGTCCGTCTTGAAGATCCTTCTTGGTGAAACCTGGGTAGTTAACTTGTATTGACAAGAAATACAAATAATTCACAGGTATATGGTATCAAGTATTCCAATCTAATGCAAATCATTTTTAATCAGATTTATCTTATCCAATAGATGGGACCCTGACAGGTATTACCACTCCAGATCAGAGTTGACCTTCCGTGTCTGCTGGTAAAGCTTAAAGAGTCCAGTCCATCCAACTATTTACCCATAGCTGGAGAGAGAATAGTTGGATGCAAAACTTTCTCAAGAGTATTAAAAAATGTAAAAAATTATTTTTTTTATTCAATAAAAGATGAAAGCCTTTTTTGTAAGGAAAAAGTATAATAGGGGTAAATTGACCAAAAAACAACAGTGGGTTTCCAGAGAGATATGCCACGAGACAAGACAAAAGAAAAAGCAGTATGGCATTCAAGCAGATATGCTACATTCATATTTTTGTGAATACTTGTGGTGAGAGAACAGCAAAGAAAGTAACACTTTCAATAAAATTCTTAATGATATAGCTGACTTATGATAAAGTATTTTTCAAACCCACATATCACTTAATTTTTTAAGGATATAACAATTTACTGAACACTACTCCAAAAAAAAAAAACAAAACAAAAATGAAACGGTCAAAAAAATTCAAGAGTGCAGAAAAAACAATGTAAACTGTATTCATTTATCTGAATTCTTGTGATGAGACTTGATAAATCGTATTATTTCGATTTTTCGGACTGTTGTCCTCATCTTTATTGTTGTATACACAACATTTTGGCAATTTTTTAAGGTATAACTATTTACTGAACACTGCTCAACAAAAACAAAAAACAAAAGAGAAACGGTCGAGAAGGTTCAAGAGTACTGAATTTTCTAAATCGGAATTTGATTACTAATACTTTACTATTTTATTTGTAATTAAATAAAGAGCAGAAGAGACTTCATTAATTGCAAAACAAATTTATGGTATGAAGTCATCTTGTGAGAAATAGATTTGAATTATCTAATTCATTAGAGTTAATTAGTTTACTTATAAAGCTTATTTACCAGATGAATTGATAGGCATTTGACATGGGAAGCCACGCCTACAATCCAAGGGAAGACAATCATTTCTGTCTCCTTTCATCTTTTTTACAAGTCATTGAAAATGTTTTAATGGACACAAAATCTAAAGAATAACTTCTGGAATTTCTGTGATAGATCTTTACTCTGTAATTCTTCCAGCTAATATCAACAACTAAATCTATCATATCAATATTAACATGTACAGAGAAGATAATAATAATAATAATAATATAATAATATAATAATAATAATAATAATAATAAATATCTGGACCTTGCCAGAGAACTGAAAAAGTTATGGAATATGAAAATGAAAGTGATACCAATTGTAGTTGGTGCACTTGGAACATTCCCAAAAGGGTTGGAAAAGGGTTTGGAAAGTTTGGAGAATCAGAGGAAGGATTGAAACCATTCAGAACACTGCACTGCTGCAATCTGCCAGAATACTCAGAAGAGTCCTGGAAACCCGAGGAGACTTGCTGTCACTCACACTCCAGTGAAAGACCATCAACTAATGCTGATGTGAAAACTCAAACGGAGTAAATAATGATGATGATGATGGTGATGATGATGATGATGATAAGAAGAAGAAGAACTAAAACAACAACAACAAAAGCAACAGCAACAACAATTGACATGCCATTAAAACAATGAAACTAAAACAAACCAAACAAAATTGATGACCGATAGGGATGGATGGTGAGAAAGAGCCAAACAAATCTGCTTTGAGGTTGATAATGATGAAGCTTGTTAAATTTTGGCAGCTATATTCTGTTTTTTTTTCAAAAGCTGAAATTTTAGAAGATTCACTTTAGATTTTTTTTTTGTTTTGTTTTGTTTTTGTTTTTTGGTGGGAAAATAAAATAAAAATTAAACAGGTGGGATTGAGGGGTATTTCATTTGAATTTAATACAAACAGCAGCAGCAAAAAAAATAAAAGAAAATTTTTATTAAGGTTTTGGAAATTAAAACCAACGATACATCCTACAAGAGAAACTGCCAAGAGAACATCTTCCAACTCATCTGAAGTTATTTTTATTTGCTTTCTATATTTCTATTGGCATTTCCTCAAATTTAAGATAACCGCCATTACTGTACACAGTTACATGAAACCCTATGGTTATCTCTATTGAATATTCAGAAAATGCCTTCTCTAAAATAATGAATGACTTGCCAATGATTGCTTCTATTTACAGGCACACAACTGGAATTCTGGCAATTGATGGATTGGCATCTCTTTTAGTCAGAACAAAATAACAAGAAGGCACTTCAAATTCCTAACATCATTAGATTAATTTGTATAAAGAGTCCTACTCCCAACATCATTAGATTAATTTATTTTAAGAGTCCTAGTTTTGTGAGTCTTTTTTTAGCTTATTTCATATCCATTGGTGTGATAATTAGCAGGCTAGTCTCGCATATCTCTTACTACTAAATAGTGAGTTCAATCCTCACTGGATGCCCCATACTTGTGACCTTGATTTAGTCCTAGTTTTGACTCTTGAAGAGTCCTAGTTTTGTGAGTATTTTTTTTTTTAGCTTATTTCATATCCATTGGTGTGATAATTAACAAGCTAGTCTCGCATATCTCTTACTCTTTCATGGGAAATGGACTCGTCGCCCCGAGTTCAAATCCTAGACGTGGCAATTGCATTTCAGTTAGTGCTAATATCCTTGGGAAAAGTATGAATCCTACTCTCCCTCCAGCTATGGGTAAATAGTAGGGCAGACTGGGTTCTTTAACCTTAGTTAGGCAACCGGTCTAGGAGAAGGAAAACTCTGAATTCAAACCTGCTGAACTCCGCTTAAGAAATTGACCTTGTGTCACATCCTGCTCGTGCGGAGGGGTTGGTAAATATATACTTACTACTAAATAGTGAGTTCAATCCTCAGGGCAATATATATATATATATATATATATATATGAGGAAAAGAGGGGTTGGAATGAATCCGATAGAATGAGGTAAAATATAAGGAATGAAAGTACAAAACTCAGACAAAAATGTGTAGTATATTTCGCTGGAGTGTTGATCTTGGCTTCATCAGCTTTTATTTAATTATCAGGATCATACAAGTGTTTTATAGAAGGGAGAAGCCACCTACCTACTTCTCCTGAATTTTGTTCTTTCATTCCTTATATTTTACCTCATATATATATATATATATATATATATACAGAGAAAGAGAGAGAGAGAGAGAGAGAGAGAGAGAGAGAGATAACTAGATCAGAAAATAGTTGGACATCAGCCATTAACACAGGGTTTATGAAGATGTAAAATAATGCATTAAAAATATTACTAAAGGATAATATCACAAAGATTTCAGGAGAATATTAATAGACGCTGGCTCATCCAGTTTGACTAACAGTACAAAATCTCATCATATCCTTTTTTGACTACCTTTCATTATTCTTTTGTTTTTATTACTTATGAATGTACTCTGACGAGTATTTTCTCACTTGGTTGTTATTAAATTCATACTTCACATAGCCCTAGTTTAGACTTCAAAGTTATACAGTGCACATGAATTAGAAAAAAATAAAAATAAAAATAATTAAAAAAAACAAAACATGGTTTTTATATTTACTATTTCTGAATTTTTTAGATGAGGCTTGATAATTTGTATTATTTGGACTATTGTCCTCATCGTTATTATCTACACAACATTTTTGGCTGATGTGCCCTCTGGCCTTCTTCAGGTTTTTCTTTTTGAACTCAGGAACCTTCTTGGTTCCCAAGTTCAAGAAGGTTCCAGAGTCCGACAAAAAAAAAAAAAAAACCCTAAAGAAGGCTGGAGAGTACATCGGCCAAAACATTGTGTAGATAACAATAAAAATGAGGACAATAGTCTGAATATTTTTTAATATTTATTATGAATTGTAATCAAGAGATACTTGGCATTCTTCTGGTGTCTGTTGTATTCAGTAAACTAGAAATTTAGAATTGAAATCTTCATTAAATGAACTGGAGTAACCTGTTCTCATTCTGCTTTCCAGGATGAATTAACAATTTGCCTACTTTAAGATGTTCTCAGTGGCTCTCCAACCACTGCAATCTATAAAGAAACAAGACACAAAATGACAGTACTCCAAGTTTGCTAATATGGAGTTAACCACGAGTGTGGCAGACAGATTAAGAGTTAAAGAAATAACCAAACAACTAGAAATAGGAATAAAAGACGTGTATTACATAAAACAATAGGATTGCAAACTTTAGTTCATCTGCACAAATGTTTATAATTTGTCACTTATCTGAGTCCTGAGATAGGGTATTATCACAGCACTAGCTATGGCCCTCTGATAGTTTAGGATGTGATAGACTTCTATTTTGACGTCTGACACCGATGCTGGTTGTTGAGGAAGAGGAGCAACCCTTTTTTTAGGTCTATTCCTGTTGAAAGCTGGATCAGAAGAGGGCAAATTTGCCTAATTCGGCTTTGCCACCAAAGTATGCTGGCTCGTGATTGGTTGGTTTGAAACAGAGGCTCGTAGACAAGGACGATAACCCCCACACCTCAGAATTCTCAATAAATCCTACTGTAGCCACTGGCAACAGCTCACTTATTTACACTGAAAAAATCACTATGTGAACACCCCTACAATCTTTTGTTTTGTATGTGAACCAACCGTGAGACTGTTACTCGATCCTTTGAAATATCCCATCGTACAGGTAAAAAATACCAAGAAAATTTGGTACACCCATGAGGGAAATTTGGTAGTCAAAGAGTTAGATTGGATAACATTACTGACATGGGATATTTACTAAGTATACACAGTGAAAGAAAAAATAATTAATCCTATGAATTAAATAAAGGATTTGCTTAAAAATTCTCAGGTTAACAACTATGATAGATACCAGAAAAAAGGCTGATGGTACAACAGTCAAAATGGTATGACTATTACAACAACCAAGATGAAAATACTAGTTTGCGTACATCAGTGTATGATAATGATAATTCCTTTTCTAAAAAAGAAAAACCCCAAAAACAGAGGCCTAACTGTAATAATAACCAAGATGAGGACACATGTTTGAGTGTATTAATATATAATAATGATAATTCCTCATCTTAGAAATACCAGAAACTTAACTATAATAACAACTAAGATGAGGACACTAGTTTGAGTGAATCAGTGTGTCTCATCCTGTTGCTGGTGGGAGGGTTGGGTAAATACATGTATACATATACACTTGTACATAAAAGTTTGTGAAGGTATTTAGAATATTCATATATTTCAATAAGGGGTTTTGAATGTTCATATATGAGCGTCAGCTGAATAATTCATTGGCTGACCAAGATGCTCTCATGAAATGTGACCAAATGAGGTTTATTTTTCAACATAGTACAGTCACCTCTTCCATCAGTATTGATATGCTTGGATCCTATTGGTCAAAAAAGTCATCATTCCTGTTTGTCCATACATCACATCTGCTGTTGTTGGCTGCTATAAGTAATCTTTCTTTGCTCTTTTTTGTGTATTCTTCCAGTCCTTAGATTGTGGTCTCTGCACAGTCCTCTATGTTGGCAAGACATCTTCCCCCTTCATTTCTTGATACATATAGCCTATCTCTATCATCTCTATGGTGTAGAGCCTTGTGCATTATTATTATTATTATTATTATTATTATTATTATTATTATTATTATTTGGAATCGTTAAATACAAATGCAGAATGGAAAATGTATGATGTTAGAATCCCAAGTAAAAAATAGATTCAAATCCGGTTTAATGATGACACTTTATATATATATATATATATATATATATATATATATATATATATAAATTTTTTTGGGGGTACAAAATGTTATTACTGCTGTAAATAGACCTCTTAAAAGATTCATTGTAAGGAGAAAAATAACAAGAAACAAATATTTTTTCTTTGTTATACTATAGAAGGGGGGGTAAAGGGAAAGTAAAAACGAGTTGTTAGCTAACATGTTTCGTTCCTCGCTCAACACTGGTTCTCGGTTGAGAGCGAGTCACACTCATTTTATCACCTCAAAATATTGGAGACATTATATATTCTAACCTGTAAGCCTTCTCTTTGCAAACAAAGAGAGGGCTTACTTGGTTTGAATATCATCAATATTTAGATCTTCTCCCCCTGTTTTGAGGTATAGAAAAGGAGGAAAAAAAGAAAAGAAGAAAGAAGAGAAATTGTCTTTTTCTTTTTTTTTTTTGTACTTGTCCCATTTATTGAATATTTTATTTTTTATTTTCCTCGATATTTAGCTCTGTTGAGCGAGGAACGAAACATGTTAGCTAACAACTCGTTTTTACTTTCCCTTTACCCCCTTCTATAGTATAACAAAGAAAAATATTTGTTTCTTGTTATTTTTCTCCTTACAATGAATCTTTTAAGAGGTCTTTGGTTTGGTTTGTTTTGTTTTATGGCATATCAACCTCAGTGGGTCATTTAATGCCGATAAAGTTTTGAAATAAATCAATTCTTAATGGATAATACAATTTTTTTATAAATACATTTTTCTATTTAACCCATAGATGGGACCCTAACAGGTACTACCACTCCGGGTCAGAGTGGACCAGGGAGCAATGGTGATGAAGGGGTGCTCCAGATTCCCCAAACCTCCAAAACTGGAACCTCACCATCAGATAGAGTTTAACGTCATTCCCAGGACATGTAGACCCGCAGCCACCACCTTCTAGCACCCATATGATAAAAAGGGGTTGGGGCTTGCCATAAGGGCAATAGGGTTGGGAAAATCATATAGGTGCTAGGGCTTGACGTGACCAGCCGATTGATCGGAGGGGGGCTCTCCGACCGCACGTCTAGCCCAAGATAGGGCCAAATTGGAGTATTGCATGTCATGAACTGCTCATCCATCTGGGCTCTATCCTTAAGCATCACGGGTCGCCACCCACGGCCAACAGGTGGCCCCATTGGGGGAGTCTTACCCCTCTGCAGAGGTGCAGTCGGTGCATTCTAACGCCCCAGCTGACAGGGCGGTTTAAGAGGTCTATTTACAGCAGTAATATATATATATATATATATATTTCAGCCTCTGAACTTTTTAGCCCACCCTCGTATTTTAAACTGCCTCATAATTTTTGCACCACCCTGTATGACAAAGAGAGAAATGTTGATGACCTGGTGGTTTGTGTCCTTGTGTTATTTCATAAACAAACTGTAGAGAATTAAAATTACTCAGAAAATATGTTCATTAATTAATCATTGGAAGAGAATGAAAGATTAAATCATCAAGATAATTAGTATTTATTGCAATCTATTACAAAACAATAATGTTACTCATACCTACGATTGAACAAGTATGAAGAAATGTATTGATTTATAGAATTTATATTAATTTAAATGCATGAATTTATATGAATTTATACTTATATAAATATTAAGATATATATTTATTGAATATTTATATAAATATTAAGATATATTATTATCTATATTTTTGCCTGAAGGCAATTACAATGCGTATTTTGTATAAAATTCGATAATTATAGAAAATAACCATGACAAATAAATTTCAAAAACGATCATGCGATGCTAGAACATCGTACAGTCTGTTTCAACTTTATTAAGTCTCATTTTGCCAAATTCACTTGTCATGGTTATTTTCTATAATTATCGAATTTTATACGATATACGCATTGTAATTGCCTTCAACGAAAAATATAAATAATAATATATATACTTTATTCAACAATGCTTCTAAAAACAAATATCCAAAAATCTTATTTCCTTCACCGGGGCATGGGTCTAGTTTGTTGTTATTCACTCAACTTACCGGTGTTGAACGGTGCTTGTACCCACGCAATAGGATGGCCGAACAAAACAAGGGAGATAATTATCTTGCATTTAAAGTAATAAAAAAATGGAATATTTCTTTTATGTTATTTATTTTTTAATTGTTCTCAATTAGTTTTGACCTTGGATTTCTTATCAGGAGAGAAAAAAAAAAAATGTTTTTAGAAAGTTTTCAAAAAATTTTTCAGAGTATTTACTGAGCCACAAAAGAAGGGATGGAAATTTGGCAAAGTGGCATGTCCATTTGTTGAGTGAAAATCATCATCTGGTTAAATTTTCGGTAATTTATGAGGAAGTGCGTCCCGGTCTCCTGCCTCAAAAACCGTTACCCGGTGACTATCAAAATAACAACCCCAGCTTATCGTAATTCTTGTTTATTTATCATAATTTGTCGTAATTCTTGTTTAGATATGAAGATGGATATATAGTTTTGAATAGACTGAGATAGATAGATAGATAAACAAAAAAAATAATATAGATAGATACGAACAAATGAAGATAGAGAGATATTTTCGACAAGTAAATGTATTTGGGGGGGGGGTCGCCTCTTTTTTTGTTGTAATTCTTGTTTATTTAAACTAAAAACAAGACATTAAACAAACATGAATAAAAAAAATCTTAGTATTTAAAGTAATATAGATAAATATGAACAAATTGAGATAGATAGATAGATGGATAGTTTTGAATAGACTGAGCTGGGTCGTTATTTTAATAGTCACCGGCAGCAACTCTTGAGGCAGGAGACTGGGACACGCACTTCCTCATAAATTACCAAATTTTCTTCTTCAATATCCTTTTGATATATACATGTGTCACTGTGATGAAGGCACCTGTCTAATGAGTTTTTTTTATTAGGTTTGGGAGTGGTTCATTTCAAGTTAGATTGAGTGACCAGTGGCTGATATATTTATTTATATAGGTGTTAATGACATCTACATTTTATTACCAGGCTGAGTAATTAAGTTTTATATCAAGTCGAAATGGATTATAAGCAGGTATTTGTGTGTGTGTGTGTGTGTGTGTGTGTGTGTGTGTGTGCGTGTGTATGTGCATGTGCACATGTGTGTATGATTAAGAAATATTACTAAAAAAATGAAAACTATGCTACTGAAATTAATGATTTATTTCAGAGGGCGACCCCATGGCGTAGTGGTTAACATGCTGGAATGCAACATTATAGTTATTTACTAAGCTTAGCTTAGATGTGGTACAAGGCCAGAAGTATGAGGCACCCAGTGAGAATCGAGGTTGTGACAATTGTATAGGTGCTAGGGCTAGCTGATTGTTCAGAAGAGGCCTCTGACCACCCATCCAGCCTAATAATTCAGGGCTAAAATGGAGTTGCATGTCATATTCTGATCAGCCACCATATATATATATATATATATATATATATATATATGAAGGTAAAAATGGATATTGAATCCGACAATATGTAAGAAAGTTTTATAGAAAAACAAGATGTTAAACATTTTTGCTGACAGATATCTGTTTCGACATTATGAATATGTCTTTTTCAAAGCAACATTGTAAGCAGAAAAACGAAATGAATATATCAGTAATTACAAGGCAACGAACGCTCTCGATCAGTACCGGAATAATAAATAAAAATTTTTAAAAATTCCAGTACTGATCGAGAGCGTTCATTGCCTTGTAATTCATAATGTCGAAACAGATATCTGTCAGCAAAAATGTTTAACATCTTGTTGTTTTTCTATAAAACTTTCTCACATATATATATATATATATAATCCAAAAGTCCAGAGAAGAAATCTTCCTTACGACATAGGTTTTTTTTAAAAACAACTTGTCGCAGTTTGAGAGCTCAATGTGTGCTCTTATTGTTAGAGTCACAGAGCAAATTTATATTTAAATAAATAACAAAAGACTTAGAGATCTTGCATTATAGACTATTTCAGGGAGCTTAGACAAAAATGTCTAATTCTCCCGACTCATCAGATGCGAATGATGAATTCTTTATTTTTAAGGCATTTGAAAACAGATTTTTTTTTTTTTTTTTTTTTTTTTTTTTAAATGAATATAAACTCTAACCACCCCAAATCCATACTAGATAAGATCCCTCGCTCTATAAATATAAGAATCAATAGACTGTCGGCTAACAATAGGATTTTTAAAAACAATAAATCCTTCTATGATGAAGCTCTGAAGGACAGTGGATATACCAATAATCTACAATATATTAGTAAACAGGAACTAAATAGTGTGAATGGGCCAGGTAATTCAAGGAATAGGACACGCAAAATAATTTGGTTTAACCCCCCTTACTGTAGAATAGCAAAATTAGGCATAGTTAGAACTTTTCTTAACCTAATAAATACACACTTTAACCAAAACAATCCTTTAAGCAAAATACTAAACAGAAATACCCTGAAAATTAGCTACTCATGTACTCCCAATATGAGTAGCATAATTAATGCCCATAATAAAAAAATATTGAATGAATATCACAAGAATCTAGAAGAGAACACTAATATAAACTTAAATAGCCCCAGAACTAGAGACAGCAACCTGAACACAGGGAAATGCAATTGTAGAGAGACTCAGCAATGCCCTTTAGATAGAAACTGTCTAGCCAGCAACATAATATACGAAGCCCAAATATCAGCTCGTAACAGCCCGGAAAACACCATGCATTACCTCGGGATTACTGCTGGACCATTCAAGCAAAGGTACTACACCCATAGGCATTCCTTTAACAACCCCGCACTATCTAACCAAACGGAATTATCCAAGCACTACTGGGCAATCAAGAACTCAAACAACGACCCAGTGGTTAAATGGAGAATTGTCAGAACTTCAAACTCAGCTACTAACTTCAAAGACAAATGCCCACTTTGTATAGCAGAGAAAATAGAAATAATATTGTTTAAGGACTCTAGAAAACTGCTGAACAAACGGAATGAACTGATAGCCAAGTGCAGACATAAGGCAAAATTCAAAATATAATGTTAGTATATTCCAGATATAATGTCAGTATATCCCTTATCTCTCAGGAGGAGAATTTCGCGACAAAAGTTTAAAAATGTATTTTTTTTTTGGGGGGGGGTCGCTTCTTTTTTTGTGTTATATTACTTGTTTTAATTTAAACTAAAAACAAGACATAAAACAAACATGAATAAAAAATTTAGTATTTAAAGTAATATAGATAAATATGACAATTGAGATAAGATAGATGATGGATAGTTTTGAATAGACTGAGCTGGGTCGTTATTTTAATAGTCACGGCAGCAACTCTTGAGGCAGGAGACGGACACGCACTTCCTCATAAATTACAAATTTTCTTCTTCAATATCCTTTGATATATACATGGTGTCACTGTGATGAAGGCACCTGCTATGAGTTTTTTTTATTAGTTTTGGGAGTGGTTCATTTCAAGTTAGATTGAGTGACCAGTGGCTGATATATTTATTTATATAGGTGTTAATGACATCTACATTTTATTACCAGGCTGAGTAATTAAAGTTTTTATATCAAGTCGAAATGGATTATAAGCAGGTATTTGTGTGTGTGTGTGTGTGTGTGTGTGTGTGTGTGTGTGTGTGTGTGGTGTGTGTACATGTGCATGTGCACATGTGTGTATATTAAGAAATATTACTACAAAAAAATGAAAACTATGCTTATCTGAACTTTAATGATATTATTTCAGAGGGCGACCCATGGCGTAGTGGTTAACATGCTGGAATGCAACATTTAGTTATTTACTAGCTTAAGCTTAGATGTGGTACAAGGCCAGAAGTATGAGGCACCCAGTGAGAATCGAGGTTGTGACAATTGTATAGGTGCTAGGGCTAGCTGATTGTTCGAGAAGAGGCCTCTGACCACCATCCAGCCTAATAATCAGGGCTAAATGGAGTTGCATGTCATATTCTGATCAGCCACAATATATACTATATATAATATATATATATATATATATGAAGGTAAAAATGGATTATTGAATCCGACAATAATGTAAGAAAGTTTTTATAGAAAAAACAAAGATGTTAAACATTTTTGCTGACAGATATCTGTTTCGACATTATGAAATATGTCTTTTTCAAAAGCAACATTGTAAGCGAAAAACGAAATGAATATAATCAGTAATTACAAGGCAACGAACGCTCTCGATCAGTACCGGAATAATAAATAAAAAATTTTAAAAATTCCGGTACTGATCGAGAGCGTTCATTGCCTTGTAATTCATAATGTTCGAAACAGATATCTGTCAGCAAAATGTTTAACATCTTGTTGTTTTTCTATAAAACTTCTCACATATATATATATATATATATATATAATATATATATATATATATTATATACTTATTTTTTACACTAAACTCTACCAGTGTGGGAAAAAACCAGAACTCACTTTTCAAAAAAAAATAAAATTTCAAAACTGGCACCTGGGGAAAAAAATGTTAAAAAGAAAAAGACCAGCACATCTTTACTTTCTGAAAAAAAAATTATCAGTACTGTATGTAGTGGCCAAAGAAAAAATGCCGAGGAGTTTTCTAAATATATGTAAAAGTGCTCAATACATTAAGTAGAGCATTATTATAAGGACCTACCTGAGTCAGACACTATCTACCTATGTTTCACCCGAATGGTTTTTGGATAATTCTGAACTATATATATATATATATATATATATATATATAATATATACAGGGTGGCCCATAAAAGACTGACACATAAAAAAGATTAATCATTTAGTTTAGTCATAAAATATAGTCCTAAGAAATATACTTTAGCTATTTCTGAAAAATGATATCTTTGGTTGCCTATGGTAGTGTATTCATGATCAAAAGATTAAATGATTATTTTTGTTTATGTGTCAGTCTTTTATGTGCCACCCTGTATATATATATATATCGGGAGGAGTTGTTGCATGTGACAAGATTGGTATATATGTCACAAACATGATATATATATATATATATATATATGTATATTTGGGAGAATATGTGCTTAATTTTAAGTCGTACCTAATTTTTGAAAATTAATTGATTAATAATTAATTAATTAGGCGGAATGCCTATTTAAATGTAAGGCTAAACAAATCAAGAAAAATCAATCTCTGTATGTACATTTCGGCCTATTAGGCTCATCAGCAGACTATAGATAGGAAGACGCCCTGTGCGGTGATTCGAAAACCAGACTGTCAAGCTGACAGGCCAGTATCATAACCCCTACACCAAAGGACTTCTTAGATTTTACGATTTGTTAGAGTAGGTTAATTTCCTCTGGAGTGACTTTTATTACACGACGATATGATAAGTTTGTAAACACGGTGTGTTTGGATATGCTTTTGCCGACAATTTTTGGGAGAATATGTGCTTAATTTTAAGTCGTACCTAATTTTGAAATTAATTAATTAATAATTAATTAATTAGGCGGGAATGCCTATTTAAATGTAAGGCTAAACAAATCAGAAAAATCAATTCTGTATGTACATTTCGGCCTATTAGGCCTCATCAGCAGAGCTATAGATAGGAAGACCGCCCTGTGCGTGATTCGAAACCGGACTGTCAAGCTGACAGGCCAGTATCCAAAAGCCATATCCAAACACACCGTGTTTACAACTTATCATATATATGTATATATTTTTCGAGGATATGTGCTTAATTGAAGTCATACCTAAATTTTTGAAAATTAATTAGTTAATAATTAATGAATTTAGGGGCATATATTTAATTATATTTAATTATACATATTATTACATTATTATTAACTAAGTATGACTCAATTAAGCACATATCCTCCAAAAATCATCGGCTAAAAAAAGCCTATCAAAAAATAAACACATTGTTTACTTATTTCATATATATATATATCATTTTTGTACATATAGTTAAACTTATCTATTATTAATACTAAAGCTGAGTGAATTAATGTTTGTCTCCTAAATGCTTTTTCCTGTTTAGTTAATGAACACAAATAGTTAAAAACAGTAAAAAAAAAAACTTATGCAACTGAGGCTTTCAAAATTTGTTACCCTTTCTCTTTATAGTATATATATAACTCTGTATTATTGGAAATTCCATAGTTAATTATCTCCCCCTGCGCTAGGGGGAATTGCCAACATTGTATGTTG
Organism: Doryteuthis pealeii; assembly: GCA_023376005.1. NCBI lineage: Eukaryota > Metazoa > Mollusca > Cephalopoda > Myopsida > Loliginidae > Doryteuthis > Doryteuthis pealeii. The sequence continues at coordinate 26,072,837 of CM042154.1, read as the reverse complement.
GCGCAAAACCAAAAACTTTAATTATCACGGAGCACCACTGAGGGTAGTTGGTAAATAGCAGTCCCTAAACTTCACTTATCGCATAGCAGTTACTGGAGGAGAGATGTAAAAAAAAACAGGGTTAACTTATCTATGACCGTTGACTTGATGGAGGCATTTTTTCACAGCACACTTTCGAAGGCATTGTGTCCGCATACTACAAGGCTGTCACAATAGCACACTACAGAAGGCACCAAGACCAAATAGCTACTTGAAAAGGGCCCATTCACCGTCATTTAAAGAACTGTTACCAGGCAGAGAAGCTTCTAAAATAGCATCCCCCATCACTTATCACAACCGACGGTTCCAGGAAGAAGAGAAAGTCCGAAGAAACGTCCTATCAACTTTCCTACCAACGAACAGAATACCCCTGTTATCACCATTACTCCAAGAATTACTTAACTCAGATAAGTCTGTAGCAAATACCAATAAAATTGCAACAAGTTCTTGTATTATTTGTTCAATACATGTATTAAATTCCATTGTGTGTTTGTCTTCTTTGTCCGACAATTTGCCTACAACTACGGAGAAATAAGAGCTCCTTTGACCCCGTAAATACTCTTAATTTCAGGTTTATAGCAATGCAAGGCTTTTGTTAAGGTGATTTCAGCCCCTGAAGCTATGCTCCAGTATGCATGTAACTGTGTGTATATATATATTATATATATATATATATATATATATACATGTATTCTGCATGTATATCTATGTAACTATGTATATCTGTGTGTGTATTACATGTGTACTTGCATGTATGTGTGTATTGTGTGTGTTTGTGTATATATGTAACTTTCGAGTACTACGAGAAATAAGAGCTCCTTCGAATCCCATAAATACCGTACAGTGCATGTTCCTCTTTTTTGTATGTGCGCTGTTTCAGTAATTCTTGGTGTTGTAAAAGAATGATATTATTTTTAATTACTAATTGTTTTCAGTGCTCATATTTCGATTATAAGTGCGCACATAAACTTGAGTATTAATATCAATTAGCAATACAAACACTCTGGATGTCACTATTATAGTCCTTGTCACATACTTTAGAAAAACGTTTAAAAAAATCCTTCAGTGATAAACATAAGCGTTAGGATTTATGAATAATGGATTAAATTGCAGGAAACTCAACGATACAGAGAAATATGACCATGATTTCAAACACGTCATGAAAGTTAAAAACAGTAAACATCTATGGCCAGCCTGAACTTTTAATGTTTTATATAATATAACTCATATTATGTTTGACAGTCTTTTCCTTTTTTTTGTTAGATAATTTATAAGCTCGTTAAAAACTTTTTCATGCTCAATTCAACTGATACTGCATGTTTGCTTGCGAACACTGGTCAAGCTCTTTCTTGTACCGCACTTACGATGCAGTATCAATAAAACATATTTTTGCCGGTCAACAGCAGTTTTATATCATTTTCATACTCCATAGTAAACAGTCATTTCTCCATCATTATTTGTTGTATTGCATGTTGGTTTAGATAATTCTTGTGGTACTAGTCAATGATACACAAAAAACCCATTCATTGTGCAACAAATGCACAGCATATTTGTTGTGAAAACATTTTCCAAAGAGAGAAATCAGAATGAGATCGGCAGAGGTTTTTATAGAAATATTTCAATCTGGTCAATAAACTGAGATTCAGCAATTGGCATCATCGATTCAATTTAAGTCATTTATTTTTCTTTTCAAATTATTTTCAAGATCTGGATTTGATGATTATCACAGCAGACAGGGCAATATGTACTCATGATCGTACTATATATATATATATATACTATTGTATAATTTCAAGGCATATACAGGAATACCTACTGAGTTCACCATAAGAATCTTCAAGGGTTTAAATCCACTGAATTAATCAAGATATTAATTGCAGTTAACTGCATGAGTTTTTTTGTGGGTATACTTATCTATATATATATATATATAATATATATATATATATATATTGAGGAAAATGAAGTAAAAGAAAAAGAAATGTAGATGGATAAAATGAATTTAATCGATAATCACTTTTTAATTCGATATCACTTTACACATGTGTTTCGCGGTCAGTTTTTATCAAAATGTATAGCGGATTACATTATTAATTATTAAAATAATCAGATGAAAATTGAAATAATGAAAAAATAATAGGAAAACAATGTAAAAGATATTCCGTACACAGAAAAGATTTTACGACCTTCATCAGAGTGAATTAAAAAAAATAGTTAATAAATAAATAAAAAAATTTTTTAAATTTTCTTTTCATTATTTTTTCAGATCTGGATTGATGATTATGAACAGACAGGGGCTAATATATATAAACTAACATATACATATATATATATATATACTATTACAATGGAGGGGGGGGGGAGCAGGGGGGGGGGTGGGGGGGGGGGAGTGGGGGGGGGGGGGAGGGCTTGATATATATACAGGAATAAACCTACTCGAGTTTCCCATAGAAATCTCAGGTTAAAATTCCACTGAATTTAATCAAATATATTGAGTTAACCTGCATGAAGTTTATAATTGTGGAGTATATAACATATATTATATTATATTATATATATAATATTATATATAATATATATCACAAAATAAACTTATGATCTCCCTACATACATGGTGATTCCTGCCTCCAATTTAGTCTATATAAGTTCTCCTGTACCAAGCGAAACACAGAAGCTCTTCTATATAAGGAATGGAGCACTCTGTGACGGCGTTTACACACAAATGCGATGTGTGTATTAAAACAGTTTAAAATCCCGCTTCGCATTCTGTAAGTGACGAAGCCTAATGGTTAAAGGTAACCGGACTGACACCAACCGATCGGATTTCAAATATCCACAAGTAAGGTAGCTTCACAAAAATGTCTAGCCACACTGAAGAGACTTGATAAGTCGAAACACGTGTCTGTGGATGGACCCTATATAATAATATATTACTCATCTAGTTATTTACGGATTTGAGTTTCTCTGTTGATGATAACATATATCTACTGAATGTTGTATTTATCAGTTAAATGTTTGACTCTTACTGGCAAGCTACTGACAGCCGAGGAGAAAAGGAGGTCAGAACTGATGAAAAGTCATCCTGGCTAGACAGTACGGCTTAAGTCTAGCCACAACTGATTCGAGACATAAACGTTGAAACACGGTGTCTGTGGATGACTAATATTAATATATATATACTATATATATATAATTACATATATATATATATATATATTGTCATGTGAGCCATATAACAGACCTGTTTCACTCAATTTCAGCAAATCTCATCAGGTGGCTGGACAGGCAAGGGCTACTTTAGGGCAGGATTGAAATTTGTCATCAGTCCAAGAATTCCTTACCTCTGCAGCCATCTACACAACCATATATTAATATATATATATTAGAGAGGTAGACAGAGACAGAAGACAGATGGTGATAAGAAACAAATAATAAGATATTTCTTTTTGTGTTTATTTTATTTTTTGATTGAACTCAAATACGTGTCAACCATTAAGGTTTATCAACCTGGAGAAAAAGTTTTTTTGTGAAGAAAATGTCTTTTTATAAAGTTTTAAAAAATAGCATGTTAAAAGTGTTTATATACTATAAAAGAAGCAATACACACACATATATATATAGTATATATATATACATATTATATATATATTGCTTCTTTTATAGTATAATATACATATATTATACCTATATATATATTATATATAATATATTACAACATACACGTAAGTTATGTATCAATTAATTGTTCACTCCAGACTAACAGCCGTTGATGGTTGCAAGGGTAAGTAAATTTTTTTTTTTGGCAGACAAAATTCGTCCACGGTTTCGATCCCTGCTAGAGGTAGCTGTTAAACAGTCGAGCTGCAGCTGATGGAAACTTCGAACACGTGTCAGTGGATCTGATATATATGCTCCTCAAATCCCATGGCTGAGCACTGTGTGGGGGAATTAATTGGGAAATTTCAAACCGTTTAGCGTAAGCGTTAACTCGTTTGTTGCTGTTTAAGCAGATTTGAGTTCTTTGGTTTGATTGTAAAAACATACCACCATGTTTGTATCAATTAATCTGTTCACTCCAGACTAACAGCCGCTGATGGTCGCAAGGGTAAAGTAACTTGTAAATAACAGTCCCCATAGCCATGGAAGGGTAAGAGCTTGACGACAAAACTCACTCCAGCCACTCGGCATTTCGTCCCCCAGGAGCCAGGGTGGCTGTTAATGTCGAGCCGCACTGCATGCGAAACGTTAAAACTTCGAAACACGTGTCTGTGGATGACTGGATATTATATATATATATATATATTTTAATAAATTGATTATAATAATATATATTTTTTTAAATTTATTAATATATATATAATTTATAATATATATATATATATCACAACTCTTTGGTTCCTTTTTTTCTTTTTCGCAGAGCTCAAAAATTGTGGCACGTTTGCTTTTTTCTTTTTTTCTTTCATTGATTCATTTATCTCTTCAAAAGTAATAATTAGTAGATAGATAGATAGATAGATACAGAAAGTAAGACAGACAGAACAGACAGATGATAGACTGACAGATTTATTTATGACTCATTTGCTTTTTGCTTTTTTTCTTCCACTGATTCATTCTCTCTCTCAAAAGTATATATATTAATTAAAATTAGGTATGACTTCAATTACACATATCCTCCAAAAATTGTCGGTAAAAAAGGCCATATAAAAAAACACATTGTTTGTTTACTTTTCACTATATATATATATATATATATATAATATATAGTATATATAGATAATTAGATAGATAAACAGATAGATCGATAGAGACAGACAACAGATTGTGTGTGTTGTGTGTGTGCATATATGTTTCTATCTAATTGTGTTAGTTTCTATATCTACTATATTTCTTTTTTTATATATATCGAGATGAATTTATATATATAATATGTCATTCGTCTTTTAATAGGTCAATGTTTCCAGATTTTACTTATATACATTTACATTCCTAAACAAGTTATGCAACCAGCACACGATAAAATTAAACAAAGTAGAAATAAACTACGCAATAGCAAATGATAACAGTAATTAATTATTATTTTTTTAAACTGCATCTGCATGAGTGGCTAAACAGTCAATTTTTTGAATGGCAATCTCTGGTGCAGTGACTGCAAACAAACAGTGTTGCTTGCTAAAGCGTTGCTATTGTCTCTCCTTCCTTCTGGCTCTTTTTTTCTGTGGTGGCTTCTTTCTCTCTTTTTCACCATTTTTGTCCTTTGTTTTGACAAGGAGGCACCAGGCCACTCAGGTTTTCTGCACTAGCCTCCAATGTGTTGGTGTTGATGTGACGCTTATATGTCCATTCTTGCAGACATCTTTAAAGTGCAGGCCATGGCCTCCTACCGGTCAGGTGCCTTCTATATATTCACCATACAGTAGGTCTTTGGGTATGCAGTCTTTGTCCATCCCTCCCTTCCATTAAGATATAGAATTGGAAAAATGATAATTTACATATTTGGAATAAAAAAACCTATTTCTTGAAAAAATTTTTAAATGTACCTCTGCCCTGTGGCTGGGGCTGTAGAATATAGCCGACTGCACCTCCTGTGGAGAGATAAGACCCACCCCTAATGCGAGCCACCTTGTTGGCCATAGGTAGTGACCCATAATGCCTGAGGATGGGATTGTGGTGGCTGAGTGGTCTGTTACCTGGGTACTAAAGGTCCCGTGACATTCAATATTCCACTTCAGTCCTTACTTGGGCTAGATGGGTGGTTGGAGAAGCCTGATCTAATTGACTGGCCATGTCAAGCTCTGCTACAATATGATTGCTTTTACGTAAACACTAACCCTAATCATAAGATGTCAGAAGGCTGTTGGTTGGTTGGTTGGTTGGTGGTTGGTTGGTTGGGTTTTACGCTATGTTCAACCGCTTGTTGAGTTATTTATTTCAAAGATGTTTTTATTTATTCATTTTTCATGTATTTCAAACTCATTTTTTTTCAAACTCATTTTTTTTAAATCAATTTTTTAAACTCATTTTTTTTCTTTACATACATAGATGGGCCCTAACAGGATCAGAGTGGATCTGGGGAGTAATGGTGATGAAAGAGTACTCCCCATTCCTCAGGCTCCGAATTGGAACCTCACCAGTAAATAGAGTTTAACATACCCAGGACATTAAGGCCCGCTCAGCCACCACCTTCTAGCACATATATGATAAAAAAGGGTTGGGGTTTTTGCCATAAGGCGCAAAAAGGTTGGAACAATCATATAGGTTGCTAGGCTTGACATGCCCAGAGCCGATTGATCAGAGGGCCCTCTCTAACCACCTGTCTAGTAAGGGCCAAAGTGGAATGTCTATTGATTCCTTGAAAAAGGTGCAATGTAAACAGTGTTTCTTATTGCCACTGCTTTTTGTGTAGTTGTTTCGGAAGAGGTTTTTTTTTTTTTGATAGTTGATATCAAGTATTCCTATCTAATACAAATAATTTGTAAACATTTGTAAATTTCAAGTATTCTAATTCTAATATTTTATACACAATTATGGTTTCAAGTAATTATTTCTATTTAATCATAATCATTTGTTTGCACACTCATTGTATGGTTTCAAGTAACAAGTTATAATAATATAATAATTCTTATAAACAATTATAGCTCAAGTAACCATTCTTAATACAACTAATTTAACAACTGTTTTTATGACATCAAAATATTCCCATCAAATAAGAATTAATTTTAGACAGATTTATTGATCCATAGATAGGACCCTAAACAGGTACTACCACTCTGGGTCACAGTGGACCTGAGAGTAATGGCAATGAAGGGGTACTCCACATTGCCCAGGTCCCACAGAATTGAATCCTCACCATCAGGTGCATTTCAGGTTGATACCAGGATACCCCTTTTTTGTGAAGCGCTAGATAGTGTGTTACAATACTTATGGGCCATCCTGTAAGGTTTAAGCAAGACGCTTGTCTAGTGAATTGGATTCTTGTAATCTGCAGCAGTAAAGAATCCTGATCTTGGTAATCCTCGTGGTAAAGAATCATGAGTATTGTAAGTGCCTCCTCAAATGATTGCAAGTAGAACTATGCCAGCATCAGTGTTTAAGTAGTGTATCAGCCATGCAGTGGTGGCTGTGATTGGCGAAAGGAATAAACCATATGACCTCGGCTAGTCTATAAATCAGGTTGGGGAATTAGAGCTCACCTTATATAACCAAATATTCCAAACAATTGAAAGTCAAACAGCCCGTCCTGGATTTGAACGATAACCATTACACATGGCACCTATTTTTTTTAGATTTATATAATATACTAGAAACACGTTGAGCTGCGGATTATATTGTTAAAATCACAATAATCTAAAATAAAATCAGGATAATTGTTTCCACAATTTTAATTAAATTTTCATGTAAATTTATCAATAAAATGAATTTTATAATGCATCAGTTATTTTATTTCAAAACTTTCCTGATTAATTCTGCAGGGGAATACAGTCGCATTTCTAAGCCCTGCAATAGGGCGATGTGTGTGTGTTATATATTTAGTGATATACTCTTCATAGGCATATAACCATAAAACTAGGTACCGTTTACGAGCATAAAACTCGTAATCATTTTGGTCAAGATCCTTCAGTAGTAGAGATGCACAAAAGTCCGAGGGCATAAAAGCAAACAGAAATAGATTTGCTCCCGCCGTGAACTGCCTAATGATGGAGGGTTTTCCTCAAAGATATCGGGTTACGTGGGTAGGGGGGAGTTCGTTACTGACATAAATTGATTAAGCAGCTGAGGCATGATTCTTTGGTCTGAGCTCACATTTGAATCTAAATCAGTGATTTTGATAGCTGCAAAATAAGTTTGTTTTTTCCAGTATTTGGTTGTAAGAAAACGGTTAAATGGGTTTACTAGTAGAAAACAGTAGAATATATATTATATTATATATATATATGTATGTGTGTGTGTAATGTGTGTGTGTGTGTGTGTGTGTATCCTAGTAAGGTAAAATTCATCAAATTCATTAAGATTAAAAAATGAAACAATTCTTGAAAAAAAAAGTTGTGTTTTTTCCAGTATTATATATATATATATATAATATATATATATATTCAGAGAGGAATCTGCCGAAATCCTATCTGGAGATAAGCATTATTAAACAAATAAGACACTTGATCGATCAATTCTTTTCAATGCAGTTATTTACATAATTTTCAAAACATATAAACTAGTACAAAATAAAAAACATCCTCGCGGGCGATGTAAAATAGATTTTTGAAACATATTGCTTGAGGGTGGAGTAAAAAATTCATGTCAGCAAGTTTGTCACTATTAAGTAAATCATCAAATTCATTAAAGGATTAAAAAAATAAAACAATTTGAAAAAAAGTTTGTTTTTTCCAGTATTTGGTTGTAGAAAACGGTTAAATGGGTTATTAGCAGAAACAGTAGAATAATATATATATATATATATATATATATAATATATATGTTGTGGTGTGTGTGTGTGTGTGTGTGTGGTGTGCGTGTGTGTGTGTGTGTGTGGTGTTTTAGACAGCATTCTTTCATTTATAGCATGTTGAATTAAACAAAAGACACATCACCTGTTTAAACAATTTTATTTGTGATTTTTTCAAGTTTTCTGGCCAACTTTTTAATATTTGGGTGGAATTTGTGGATTAGTCCACCAAAGTCCATGTCCCCTGATGATGGCACTTCGAAGTGTCGAAAGTACTCAGGACATGAACTTTCATGGACTAACGCACGAATTCCACCCAAATATTAAAAAGTTGGTCAGAAACTTGAAAAATGACAAATAAAATTGTTGAACAGGAGATGTATCTTTTGTTAATTCACATGCATATATATATATATATATATATATATATAATATATATATATTATAAATATATAATATATATATAATATATATATATTTATATATATATATATATATATATATTAAATATTATATATATTATATATATATATATTATATTATATATATATATTTATATATATATTATATTATATATCATATATATATATTATATTATATATATAATATATTATATATATATAATTATATCATATATATATATATATATATATTTATATTATATAATATATATATATTATATTATATATATATATATATATATATATTTATATTATATATATATATATATATATTATATATATATATATATATAATTATATATTATATATATATATATATATATATATATATATATATATATATATTATATATTATATATATGAAAAATAGATTGGAAATTAATCCGACAGTATGAAATTTAACATTATGATTAAACCTATGATGTTTGTTATGTATTGCTGACAGTAACTGTTTCGACCAAATCGATAAGTTGGTCTTCATCAAAGAGCGACATAGATGGGAAGAGAAGATATCCGTTAAAAAATTTCAGCGGTTGAACTCAGCGTTCGTTTTTGTAACAGTCTTTTTTAACGGATATTTCTCTTCCCATCTATGTCGTTCTTTTGATGAAGACCAACTTATTCGATTTGGTCGAAATAGTACTGTCAGCAATTACATAACAAACATCATATGTTTCATAATGTTAAATTTCATATATATATATATATTATTATATTATATATATAATAATATATTATATCTATATATATATATAATATTATTATTAATATAATATATTAATATATATATATTATATATATATATATATATATATATATATAAGGCTGCTCATTTTATCAATAGGGTAAAAATATTCCCAATCATAAGCAAGCAAAATGGAATCTTGAACTTTCTTGACCATAGCAAATTCTTATACTTTAAAAAAATAAGACCGTTAACCCATTGGATTTTTTTTTTGTTAATAGATTAATATATTTTTTAGACCAAATTTCCTAAGCAGATCAAAAATACAATAAACATAAAAAAATATCTTAATTTGGAGAAAAAAATTTGGAGAAAAAATTTGGAGAAAACATTTTCAGAAAAACATTTTCAGAAAAATTTTCAAGAAAAAATTTTCAGAAAAAATTTTCAGAAAAAATGGTAAAAAAAGAATTTAAGGGGACATTTTTGCAAACCATCAGATGTACATATCAGATGTATACAAAATTTAACAAAATTTTTTATCTGTATATAGATATTTTTTAATTTTTTAATTTTTAAAAAGGTTTTTGTAAGAAATAAAAGTAGATGTCTAAGACGACATCACAAACAAAAAAAAATAAATAGTCTGCTTAATCATTACAGTATCAACTTTCTCTGAGTAGAATTTTTTGCAGATATTTACAGAGTACTCATATGCTGATTTTTTTGTCTGTCTATTTTCTCTGGTTATAATCATTTTATTACAAAATTAAAGTTTCATGAATATCCATAAAGAAGTGAGTTTCTCATTTAAAGACTCAGGGAGATTTCAAAACCTAAAGTAATATATTTTTAGACCAAATTTTCCTAATCAGATCAAAAATAGCATCATCATCATCATCATGTCGCACTTTCAGCGCAGATATCCCATGACAATTTCTCTCCATCTGTCCCTATCGCTCATCATTCTCGGGAGGTCCTCTATGCAGCATCTGCATCCGCACAGAGCTGATCAGTACATTTTTGCTGGTTGGCCCCCGCTGGTTGTCCATGTGCTGGCTTCCACAGGAGGAAGTCGCTTATGAGTTTCGTTCTTGCTTCTCCAGCAGTGTCCCGTGTGTTTGTGCTGTCTGCACTCGGATGGTTTGGGTGATATGTGGTAGTTGGCCCGTACAGCTGCTTCTCGTAGGGTGGNCTGTTTCCATGTCTTGTTCATGATCACCCGCAGCATTCTTGTGCAGCTCCCATCTAGTTTATTCTCTAGTCGCTTAGTTAGGGTCCAGTTTGGTGCAGCCATACAGCAGTACTGACACAACAACAGCCTGGAAGAACTTTCTCTTTGTCTGTGAGATTGGACCTCCATATGATTGATAATTTATTTATTTAAATAGGAAAAGCATGGGCCGCTATAAATAAATTATCAAAAATAGCAATAACATAAAAAATATCTTAATTTGGATTATTTCAGAAAAATTGGTAAAAAAAGAATTTAAGGGGGAATTTTTGGGAACTATCAGATGAATTACTTAACAGAATTTGATCTGTATATTGATATTGTATAAATATTGTATATGCTTTATGCAAAGATTCACTTTTTTTCTGTTTTTGTTAAAAGGTTGAAGTGAGGAGATAGAAAGAAAGAGGAGATGGCTAAGGAGAAATAACAAATAAATAAATAAATGAATAAATAATATGTAAAATCTAGAATTTTAAAATGATGACATCATGGTATAATCAGATCAAAAACATTTTATGAATGAATTGGCAAGAAAAAGAAATTAAGTGGTTATTTTTGGGAACTATCAGATGAATTACTTAACAGAATTTGATCTGTCTATAGATATTGTATTAATATTATATAGTTTTTTTTTAAGGTTGATGTGAGAAGATATTCAAAATCGGAGAGACCTAAGGAGGCATAACAAACAAACAAATAATAAATTCTCTAGGGTTTTGAGATACAAACGGATCAACTGATGCCATCCAAAAGACCAGACTAGTATTAATCAACAAGAAGAAAAGAACTTGTCATCTTGTAGATTTGGCCTTTACAACAGACCACAGAGTAAAAATGAAAGAAAAGGAAAAGATAGACAAATACTTGGACCTAACCAGAGGACTGAAAAAAAACAACACCCTAGAATATGAGATTGGAGTGATGAAGTTGGTGCCCTTGGTTGGGAAAAAAAAGACTAGAGAAATTGGAATAATTTAGACCATCCAGACAACCACATTGTTAAGATCGGCTAGAATACTCAGAAGAATCCTGGAGATCTGAGGAGACATGCTGTCACTCAGACTCCAGCGAGACCACCAGCTAATATTGGTCTGAAAAACTCACAAAGAATGAAAATAATAATAATAATAATAATAATAATAAAATAATAAAAAAAAATGGACAAATATCTGGACCTTGCCAGAGAACTGAAAAAGTTATGGAATATGAAAGTGAAAGTTATACCAATTGTAGTTGGTGCACTTGGAGCTAATGCTGATGTGAAAGCTCAAAAGGAGTAAATAATAATAATAACTGGAAACCACAGGAAGAATTGAGACCATCTAGACAACCGCATTGTTGAAATCAGCTTGGATACTCAGGAAAGTCCTGGGACCTGAGGAGACTTTCTGTCACCCAAAATCAAGTGAAAGACCATCAGCTAATGCTGGTGTGAAAAAACTAATAATAATAACAATAATCTGGGGGAAATGGAAATCAGAGGAAGAATTGACACCATCCAGATAACAGCATAATTGAAACTGGATAGAATACTCAGAAGAGTCCTGGAGACCCGAGGAGACTTGTTATCACTCGGAATCCAGTGAAAGACCATCAGCTAACACTGGTGGGAAAAACTCACTCATAATGATAATAGTCTGATGGTTGGTAAATTTATTTCAAGGTTTATCTTTTAAATTTTTTCACGCTCAGAATTGTGGAGACATGGAATAAACTGCCCATATCTGTTGTAGGCTGCCGAAGCACTGAGTCTTTCAAAGCCTCCATGCTTCCTGTGGTCCGCCAACACTATACCTGATGCCGCTCTCCACATACATATGCACACACGCGCACACATACATGCATATTACTACTGTAAACTGTTTAATGTTCCTGACACTGCATTATTCTGTGTACTTAACATGAGACTTTGATGAGTTGTGGTGCACCTGAGCACTGTACACAATAAATTTCATTATTATCATTATTACAAATATAGGCATCGGATCCATTTTTGTTTTGTTTTTTTTGAAATAATGACTAATCAAATGCAACAAAGGGGTTCCTTAGTTTTATATGGGGCGTTAGAATGCACCAACTGCACCTCTGCAGAGGGGTAAGACTCCCCCAATGGGGCCACCTGTTGGCCGTGGGTGGCGACCCGTGATGCTTAAGGATAGAGCCCAGGTGGATGAGCAATTCATGACATGCAATACTCCACTTTGGCCCTATCTTGGGCTAGACGGCGGTCGGCGATCAATGGCTTATATATTTTTTTATGGCAAGCCCCAAATTTTTTCATATGGGTGGAAAGGACTGAGGTCTACATGTCCTGGAATGACGTTAAACTCTATCTGATGGTGAGGTTTTTTTAGGTTTGGGGAATGTGGAGCACCCCATTCATCACTATTGCTCCCTGGTCCTCTGACCCAGAGTGGTAGTACCTGTTAGGGTCCCATCTATTTAAATAGAAAAATGTATTTATAAAAAAATTGTATTATCCATTAAGAATTGATTTATTTCAAAACTTTATCGGCATTAAATGACCCATTGAGGTTGATATGCCGTAAAACAAACCAAACAAACAAAATTAGTTTTATATTTGAAATAACAATTGAAACCCTGTAAGTGGTTATAGAATTTTTTTTTTTTTTTTTTTTTTTAAATTGAAACCCTCGAAAAAAAATCCACTTATCAAAAATGTTAATTCTTTGGAATGCAGGGCTTCTGGAATTTGGTCTTCAAGAATCGAAACAAACGGGAAAAGAGAGAAAGAAAGTCCTTTCTTTTCTTTTTCCTCTTTCCCCTTTTCTTTTTCACTGTTGCAGAATTGAGAATCGGCCGAGAACAGCACACTACCAATAACAAAAGGTATCAGAGATCAATGAGAAACGGGAAGAATGAGGAGGAATGAGGGACAAGGGAAGGAAGGAGGGGAGGATGAAGATGAGGATGAACAGATGTGGAATGCAATGACAGGAATGCGAGACGGCCATAATATGCGTGTGTGTGTGGGGGGAGAGGGGTGGTTAGATGCATGCAGAGTAGAGACACTTGCTCAACCAACTGACTCATTGGCATTTGATAAAAAAAAGCATTGGAAATAAAGATGCCAGTCATAGAAGAAGAAGAAAAAAAGAAAGAAAGAAAGAAAACTTAATGACTTGTATTAATAATTAATTTGTCTTCATTCATTTGAGATTAGTTGACACTAATAATTGTTGAAGTGTTATTAGATGAAATTGTATATTGTTTTATATATAACGTGAAGGCGTTAACATCTGTTAAACATGTATATGTTTATGGCATATGACTAAGGAACCTATTGCGTTCCTATTGTGACAGCAGTCCATGTTGATATTGATGCTTCTATTTAGGGAGAAGAAAAGGTTTCTAATTAGCAATTTGTAGGGATTTCAGTTAAAAACAGTGCTCAATATCATTGATAGAGCATGTATATCTAAAAGAGTTGCTTCACCTAAAACTGTCCATCAAAAAGTATTGAGAATTGGTATATATATTGGTACATATATATATATATATATATATATATGAAAAATGAATGGAAGTGAATCCGACAGTGTGAAATAAATATTTAGAAAAAACAAACACATGATGTTAAAATTCGCTGACAGAATTCTGTTTCGACCCTTTATTGAAGTGGTCTTCCTCAAGAGCGAGTTGTGTATGATAGAGGAGAACGGCGAAAGTGGACCGTTATGAGATGAAAGTGGTGCAGATGAAACGTTCAATATTATAGCCGGAATTTTTTTTTTTTTTTTTTTTTTTTTTTAATTTAAATTTAGAAAATGCGCATTCTGTTTTAAAAATAAAATAAAATAAATTTTATTTTATTTTATTAAATCAGAAGCATTATAGTCCACAAAGAAAACTCAAAAGAGTTTGATGTTAAAAAAATTCCGGCTATAATATTGAACGTTTCATCTGCACCACTTTCATCTCATAACGGTCCACTTTCGCCGTTCTCTCTATCATACACAACTCACTCTTGAGGAAGACCACTTCAATAAAGGGTCGAAACAGAATTCTGTCAGCGAATTTTAACATCATGTGTTTGTTTTTTCTAAATTTTATTTCATATATATATATATATATATATATATATATAATATATATATAATATATATATATTTATATTATATTATATATGTATATATATATATATATATATACACTCATGATATACTTTGTTATATTTATAAGTAAAGAGTGCTCAATATTATTAATAGAGCATGTATATCTAAAAAAGTGTGCTCTTTTAGATATACATGCTCTATTAATAATATTGAGCACTATTTTTTTTTTTAAATCAAAGAGAAAGTAAAAAAACAACAAAAGAAATCAAAAAGAGTGACAGAGAGAGACAGAGAGAGACAGAGAGAAAGAAAGAAAGAAAGAAAGAATGAGAGATAAAAGCTGAGAGAGAGAGGAGAGAGAGAGAAAGAAAGAGAGATAAAAGCTGAGAGAGAGAGAGAGAGATAGAGAAAGAAAGAAAGAAAGAGAGATAAAACCTGAGAAAAGGAGAGGAGGGAGAAAGAAAGAAAGAAGAAAGAAGAAAGAAAGAAAGAAAGAAAGAGAGATAAAACCTGAGAAAGAGAGAGGGGGGAGAAAGAAAGAAAGAGATAAAATGTGAGAGAGAGAGAGAGAGAGAGAGAAAGAAAAGAAAGAAAGAAAGAAAGAAAGAAAGAATGAGAGCTAAAAGCTGAGAGAGAGAGAGAGAAAGAAAGAAAGAATGAGATAAAAGCTGAGAGAGAGAGAGAGAGAGAGAGAGAGAGAGAAAGAAAGAAAGAATGAGAGATAAAAGCTGAGAGAGAGAGATAGAAAGAAAGAAAGAAAGAAAGAGAGATAGAAGCTGAGATAGAAAGAAAGAAAGAAAGAAAGAAAGAAAGAAAGAGAGATAAAAGCTGAGAAAAAGAGAAAGAGAGTAAAGAATAAAGGGGATGTCTAATAAACAAGAAAGAAAAGGATGGAAAATAAAATAAAGAAAGGCAACTGATAAGAGAGAAGGAAAAAAAAAGGATGGATTATCAGAAAGAGACAGGTTGAGTCTCACAAAAATGGTGACCAATCAAATGGCAAATGACTTAGTCACCCAATTGAAGAATCAAAGAATGACGAACAGACAGAAATTGGCAGGAAAATGAAATTCAAAGAATTTTCTTTTTCATAAAAGAAATAAATCAACAGAAAATTGTTCACAAATTATTTCTAAAATTTTCTCAGGTCTGCATCACTCAATTAAGGTAATACAGGCACACAGGGTCGGTGTGTACTCCTCCCCACCCGACTGGGTAGGCAAGCCTTCTTGGAGGCCTTGGAAGGGCAGATTCATATATTTTTTTATAAATACTACTTTATGAAAATTGACATGTAATAGATTGGGTTCATATATTTTTATAAATACTACTTATGAAAATTGACATGAATAGATTGGTTCATATATTTATAAATACTATTATGAAAATTGACATGTAATAGATTGGGTTCATATATTTTATAAATACTACTTTATGAAAATTGACATGTAATAGATTGGGTTCATATATTTTTTTATAAATACTACTTTATGAAAAATTGACATGTAATAGAGTGGGTTCATATATTTTATATGAATACTACTTTATGAAAATTGCCATGTAGTTGAGTGGGGGTACCGTTTCATAGATTTGTGTGTGTGGGGGTGCGTGAGGGCATGAAACCCTAGTGTTCTATTAAGGCAATACGGACACATGGGGTCGGCGTATACTACCCACACACCCTAATCAGTGGGGGAAGCTTGCTTCAGGGCTCTGGAAGGGCAGGTTACATATATTTTTTATAAATACTACTTTATGAAAATTGACATGTAATAGATTGGGTTCATATATTTTATATGAATACTACTTTATGAAAATTGGCATGTAGTTGAGTAGGGGCTCCGTTTCATAGATTCGTGTGGGGGTGCGTGAGGGCATGAGACCCTAGTGTTCTATTAAGGCAATACAGACACATGGGGTCGGCGTATACTACCCCACACCCCCTAATCAGTGGGGGAGCTTGCTTCAGGGCTCTGGAAGGGCAGGTTACATATATTTTCTATGAATACAAAATAAAAGTTGACAAGTGCTCATAGAGGGGTAATATACCTTATATGAATACTACTTTATGAAAATTGATATTGTTGTATTTCTTGGCGATGCATAAGGACTCCTCAGAGCTAGACCTCTGAAACCTCCCCGCTAAAAACTTTTTTTAAATTTACATATAAGAGACTATTTTAGCTTTCCCCTGAAAAAAAAATAATTTTAAAAAAAATTCACAAATAAAGATTGACCCAGAGTGGTAGTACCTGTTAGGTTCCTGTCTATAGGTCAAATAGATCTGTTTGAAAATTATTTGTATTAGATAGGAATACCTGATATCATATAAACGTATCCAAAATAACTCTTAGAAACTAAATATAAATGTACACAATTCCCTAACCTCTAGGCATAAAATAATTCATGATAGGTTTACATGCCGTAAAAATTAATTAATCTGTAACCAAAAATATGAATGTGTGGTGGTCTAAAAATAAGTTCTCTCATTATATATAATTGTATAATGTTCCACTAGCAAAATAAAATCTATAATAGTTTAGAAGATAATTAACTTTTTATTAAAGATTGTTAGGTGTAAACTTATTTATGAGGTTTTGGTTTGGTTTGTTTTGTTTAACGGCATATCAACCTCGGTGGGCCATTTAATGCCGATAAAGTTTTGAAATAAATTCATTCTTAATGGATACTCAAATTTTTTTATAAATACATTTTACTTTTTAACCCATAGATGGGACCCTAACAGATACTACCAGTTGGGGTTAGAGTGGACCAGGGAGCAATGGTGATAAAGGGGTGCTCCACAATGACTGCCTTCTAGCACCTATATGATGAAAAGGGTTGGGGCTTGCCATAAGGGCAATAGAGTTGTGGCAATCATATGAGTGCTAGGGCTTGATGTGACCAGTCGATTGATCTAGCCCAAGTAAGGGCCAAAGTAGAGTGTTGCAGGTCATGGACTACTCAGCCACAAGGATTCTGTCCTTAAACATCACGGGTTGCCACCACAGGTGGTCCCATTGGGGGAGTCTTACCCCTCTGCATAGGTGCAGTTGATGTAATGCCCCAGTCGACAGGGCAGATTTATGAGCAATACTGTAATACTTAATAATATTTGTTTTGATAGTATGATGATGTTACACTAGAAATGATAAAATCCTGGGTTATCTTCAAGATACACACTCCCAAATTTTAAAGCTCCCTTCAACTTAACAGTCTTTTTGTTACATAATTCATAGGTAGCATGTGAATTATGTAAGTAGTGTAGATATATTTGAATTGAATTGTTGAAGATTCAAATAGCAAGGGTGGATGGAAAAGTAATGTTACTGTTATAGATTGACATGTGGTAACCTTTATTTAACCCCTTCAGGTAAACGTGCCAATAGGATGCGTGAAACAGAAATCAGGTCTTAGTTATTTGTTGCCAGTCACTCACCAAGAGAAGACATCATCGGCTCTCAAGATACTGCTTCTCACCACATGGTTTTGGGCTGGGGTTATTTTTTAACAAAGAAAATAGAAAAACAAGTCTTTCTTAATTAATCAACAAGAGATGAGAAGACTGCCCAGCCCGAATAAGAAATAGAATCAACCCAGAGAAAACATCCCATAGAAGATGATGACTGATGAAGTAGACAAGCAGAAAAGAAGTAAGAAAACCTTATCATCTCATACTCTGTCTCTCTCTCTTGCCATTTATATACCCAATATGCAAATGGGTGTATAATATTTTGATCTGCTTTTTTCAAGAAAATAAATTGTTTTTTAATCTGAATTCTGAAATAATTTTCTTTTACAATAAACAATGCACGCATAGGGAAGGCATGGTCAGCTATAAATAGATTGTCCTTATATGGAAATCAGATCTCACAGACAAGTTAAAGTGACAATTCTTTCAGACCGTGGTGATATCAGTGCTACTATATGGCTGCACCACTTGGACCATGACAAGGCACCTGTAAAATAGGCTAGATGGGAGCTGCACAAAAATGCTGTGTGCTATCTTGAAAAAATCATGGAAACAGTGTTGCATACCCTTCTCATTACTTACTTCTTACTTCTATTCTTCTTCTGTTCTTCTGACATCTTAAGTTCTTCTAGGTCTCTTCTAACATCTGGACTTCTCTTGGGGACTTTGTGTCTGGTCTTCCATTGGGGATTTCTCTTTATCAAAAGCCCTGTGTCATTGTTAGTTTTTAGATAACAACACAAGACTTCGATTTACTTTGATCATATTTTATTCTCGAAATCCCCCACCAGACTACCTGTGCAGATCGAGTCGGAGCGTGTATAACACGACTCACCACCGCCGACTGACTAAAATCTATTTCTAATCTAAACCGGAAGAGGGTCTTCTCCACCGATTCTCATGGTATCCACCAGAAGGAAGGATCACGACAGGTCAAGCCTTGTCATTCAAATCCTTCAAGGCAATGGGCTGCAGCTTATAACGGCCATTTTGATTTCTACACTATTGCACATAAATATTAGGTATCTAATAATTATGTAACAGCACCCCACAAGAAAGCAGCTATACGGCCACCTGCCCCCTATCACACAAACCATCCGAGTAAGACAGACAAGACATGCTGGACACTGCTGGAGAAATAAAGGTGAACTCGTACGTGACGTCCTCCAGTGGAAACAGCATATGGACATACTAGTGTGGGTCATCCAACAAGGACATACATAGACCAGCTCTGTGCAGATACTGGATGTTGCGCGGAGGACCTGCCAGGGACAATGAGTGACAGGGATGGTTGGTGAGAGGTTGTCATGGATATCCGTGCTGCTGGCACAACATGATGATGATGATGATGATGATGATGATGATGACAAATTATTTTGGACATTTTTCAATAAATATGTCTCAATGAAATTATTTTAGGTATCATTCAATAAGTTTTTTTTTTTTTTTTAAGAATGAATAAATATTATCAACTTATTTCAGAATTCAGATAAAAAACAAGTTTATTAAAAAAAAAAAGCAGATCAAAAGAGCGTACAAGACATGCTCCCTGCTGCTAATTTGAAGGGAGCATTCCTTTTTTATTGTATAATAGAACATACTAGTATCTTGGTATCTTTAATTCATAAGAAAATTAACTATTTATCAAAAAATTGTACTTATCTATGGGCTATATTGTTCATGGAGAACCCCAGTAACCCTTGTTATACAAATTAACATTAATCTTTCTTATTTCAATAAGATGAAGAGGACCATATGACCTTAAGGCACCCCTTTTTGATCTCAATTAAGAAAGGACATGTTTTTCATTTACACCGTCAATATCCAGTTGTTTTAATAGACGATTTTTAGATTTAAAAAAAAATTATAAAACTAACCCCTAGCCCTAACCCCTAACCCTAACCTTACCCTAACCCCTTACCCTAACCCCTAACCCTAACCCCTAACAAACAACCGTATATTGACAGCGTAAATGAAAAACATGTCCTTTCTTAATCAAAATCAAAAAGGGGTGTCTTAAGGTCATATGGTCCGATGAAGAAAACAATAGTTTATTTTCACACATTACACAATATAAACAATGTCACACAAAACAAAAAAACGTAATGTTGGTTGTTATATTAATGTGTGGACGATGATCACTGAATATAACTGAGCCTATTCTAGTAGTGACCACCTCAGTTGATTTTTTTTTTGTCATAGTTTGAAAGTTGATTATAGTGATGGCATGTTATAAGTTTACTTATACGTATTAAGAATTTCTATTTAGATAGATAATTTAAGTTGGTGAGCAGACATTTTGGTGAAATCAATGTTTGGAAAATTTTTTGTTAGTGTATTCCAATCGTTGATGCAGGATCCTGTGATAGATTTAAGGCCATAGGTTTCAGTGTTGGCAAATGGTTTGAAGAGTTCACCTGCAGTTGATCCCCTAGTAGAGAGAGAGAGTATAATTCTTTTTTTAGGGGTGAAATAGTTTTTGAACGTTAAGAGTAATGTAGCAGTCATTTGTCCATAAGCTAGCAGACAATTCATTACATAGACATGGTCTTTGATTTTAAGAATTTTATTCCAGACAGTTATTTGTGGGGAAGTGATTAATATGAATCCAGACGAAAAAAAATCAAGCAATTCTATAAGGAAGTCGAAAGTGGATTTTTAAAAAAAAAAAGAAAAGTTTTTATTTGTTGATTTTATAAATCACAAATGAGAATTGGAAGTTTTAAGGTTGACTAATGCATTTTCAAATAATTGCACTTAAAAAAATAATTGTTGCTCTGAGTCACTGTTAAATCATTGAATGCAATTAGGAAATATAAAAAAAAATTAAAAAATTGTTGAATTAGGAATTTTGAATTCAAATTAAGAAGATTTGGTTGGTTAGTTTTTTGGTTGGTTGGGTGGATTTTATGGCATGTCAACCCTTGTTGGGTCATTTTATGCTGAAGTCATTTTGTTTTATTCATTATTGATGGGTAATAAATAGGTGCAGTCAGTGTATTCTTCTGCCTCAGCCAACAGGGAAAAAATGATTATGATATTCTTCAGAAAAAATCTCATCATCATTAAGTCATGCTGACAGCACAGATTCCCATGACTCTCTTTCACTTCCCATCCCTATTGCCAAATATGACATTCAGATAATAATAATAATAATAATAATAATAATAATAAGAAGAAGAAGAAGAAGAAGAAGAAGAAGAAGTATGAGAAGAAGAACTATACAAAGGCAAAAATGATAGGAGACAACAGAATAGCAAGTGCAGAATGTGTGGAGACAGAGACGAAACGATCAATCCTATAATAAGCGAGTGGAGCAAACTCACACAAAGAGAGTACAAGACTAGGCACGACTGGATGGGAAAGATGATCCACTGGGCATTGTGCAAGAAATTCAATTTTCACCATACAACTAAATGGTATATGCACAAGCCTGGACCTGTTCTGTAGAACGAGACGCATAAAATTCTCTGTGACTTCGAGGTACAGACGAAACATTTAATCCCAGCCAGGAGAGCAGACCTAGTATTAATCGACAAGAAGAGAACCTGTAATCTCGTGGATTTTGCCCTCCCGGCCGACCACAGAGCTGATCAGTGCTACTGTATGGCTGTATCACTTGGACTTTAATGAAATACTTGAAAAAAAAGTTAGATGGGAACTAAACAAGGATGTTGTGTGCTGTCCTAAACAAATCTTGGAAACAGCACCCCACAAAAAAAGCAGCTGTGCAGCCACTTGCCTCCTATCACACAAACTGTTGAGAAATTCCAGTATATAAGGTGTGTGCTAGATCCTCACCCATACTTATAGACTAGACGAGATCATATGATCTATTTCTTGGCCAATCACTGGCAGTACTCTGAGGCTGATACAATACTTAACCGACCCTACTGGTCATAATTACTACAGCGTTCTTTGATGACGGACATAGGATTAAATCACTGGACCTTTACCAATGCGCAGGATAGGACTTATACGATCACCAAAGGATTCCATAACATAGGACTTTCTTTAAGCCCTTTTCAACTGGCCAAGGATGGCACTTTACACAAACCATCCTAGTAAAATGAACAAATATTTTAATGACTCTTTCTTGCCTCCTGTCCCTATTGCCAAGTTCTCCTCATGGCATCCAGTATCTATACAGAGTTGATCAGTGCTACTATATGGCTGCACCACTTGAACTTTAATCAAATGCTTGGAGAAAAAGTTAGATGTGAACTACACAAGGATACTGTATGCTGTCCTGAACAAATCTTGAAAACAACACCCACAAAAAAAGCATCTGTATGCCTCCTATCTGTTAAACTCGCTACAAGGGGACAGTTGACAACCAACGCTAATAACACAAACGCCAATAAATGTATTACCGTTGTTTATTACACACGTCCATTTGCTTCACTTCTCAACATTCAAAGTCAGTTGCTAAGAACGCTCTTTACACGAAAACGCATGGGCACGCGAAAAGGGTTTCGTAAAAGAGAAGAGTTCTCTTAAAGAAAGATAAACCAAGTTATCTTTCTTTGTTCCATGACATTAACACTATCACGCAAAAATTCCTAGTAAATCGAACAAAACATGCTGGACACTGCTGGAAAAGTAAGGATGAACTTATAAGTGACATTCTCCTGTGATCACCTACACAGGAACACACCAGTGTGGGCCAACCAGCAAAAATGTGCATTGATAAGTTCTGTGCGGATACTGGATGCAGTGCGGAGGAATTGCCAGAAACTATGTCCGATAGGGATGGGTGGCAAGAAAGAGTCATGGAAATCCATGCTGTCAGCATGTCTTGATGATGATGATAATGATATATATATAAATTGTAGATAATATGGGTGCTATATTTCCAAACTGATAGTGCTCAATATCATTGATAGAGCATTTATATTTGAGTTAAGGTATTATGGACATGGAGTCAACACCTGGTTACTGACAGTTTCTCACCTATGTGATCATCAGACCAACTGGGGAAATTTGTTTATCGGTTTGCTTAAATAGTGAAGGACCAAACCAGGGAGGTATTTAAGCAAACCAATAAACAAATTTCCCCAGTTGGTCTGATGATCACATAGGCGAGAAACTGTCAGTAACCAGGTGTTACCATGTTACCTTAACTCAAATATATATATATATATATATGGAGAAAGGTAGACAAACACGGGATGTTATGGAAACTGGATGTTTATTGTCGACGATGCAACGTTTCGGTCTATTTGACCTTCTTCAGGACTTGAATATAGTTCTTGCTTCAATGATGGACATTCTCAAAATGGTGAAAACAGTAGGTTGTCAGTAGGGGCAGGGGTGGTTGGGGGTGAGTAGTGGATTTTCTTCTCTCTAGATGGGGTGGGTTTATATGGTGATGCAGGTGTTAGAGAGAAAATCCACTACCCATCCCCAACCACCCCTGCCCCTACTGACAACCTACTGTTTTCACCATTTTGAGAATGTTTCATCATTGAAGCAAGTCTTGAAGAAGGTCTAATAGACCGAAACGTTGCATCGTCGACAATAAACATCCAGTTTCCATAACATCCCGTGTTTGTCTACCTTTCTCCACATATTGTCGGATTAACCTCCTCATATTTCTCCCATATATATATATATATATATATATATATAGTAAAAGTAAAGTAGGCAGAGTGACCTATTGTCAGTATCAGCCGATCAGCGAGGAGTCTATCTCCTTTTCACTAGTGCTTGACCAGAGAAATTATTTTTTGCATCTGAGGTGGAGTGCCACACCTACTACCAGCTCCCTTCTTTACTGCACAAATCCAAGCTGTGCTACTCATGCACTGAGTTGGTGAATGCCCGGTATCAAACCCAAATCCTTGTGGTTCCTAGGCAGATGCTCTACCGACTGAGCTGAATCCGCCCTCAATTCAAGTGAAATGTTATAAAAAGGAATTAAAATTAAGACAATGAAGGATAATACAAGTCACTTGTTCTCACTAGGGGCTATAGTATTTCTCTTTTCCGGCTTTTCTTGACTACGAGACACATGGGTTAGTTAAGGTCTACCCCTTCTCGTTGGGGCTTCGTCCCCCCCTTACATTACTGTAAGTTATTCACACAGCATGGACTATTCCTAGTCTCATGTCTGTGGCTTTTATGTATATCTTTTTACCATTCATGAATGTGTATTTATCTTTACTTATGTACCTATGTATTATGTACCCTTTTATCCATGTGCTGTATACGTATTAAATGTTTTGTTTACCAAACCTTTGTCGGAGTTTGTATCTTCAAGTAAATATAACTTTGAATCCTTTTTACACCCCAATGGATCACTTGTTAGCCATAGGCGGTGACCCGTGATGTTTAAGGACTGAGCAGTCCATGACATGCAACACTCCACTTTGGCCCTTACTTGGGCCTGACAAACAGTCGGAGTGGCCCCCTCTAATCAATCAACTGGTCATGTCAAGCCATAACACCTATATGATTCTCCCAACCTTATTGCCGTTATGGCAAGCCCCCCAACCCTTTTTATCATATATGTGCTAGAAAGCAGTGGCAGATGGTCTTAGTGTCCTGTGTATAACATTAAACTGTATCTAATGGGAAAGTTCCAATTCTGGAGCTTAGGGGAATGTAGAGTACTCCTTCATCACCATTACTCCCAGGTCCACCCTGACCTGAAGTGATTGTACCTTTTAGAGTCTCATCGATGTGTCAAATAGAAAAAACTTGATTTTAAAAAATGTGTTAAAAAAAATTGAGTTTTTAAAAAAATTAATACCCATCAAGAGTGAATAAAACAAAATATCTGAGGCATAAAATTACCCAACAAGGGTTGACATGCCATAAAATCTAGCCAGCCAACCAACAATAAACAATCTTTCATGTTACAAATTGTGGACCTTGCCATTCCACACAAATTCTATGATTCTGGTTTTATCTGGATATTATGAACTATTTCTAGATTGTTTTGTAATATCTATTTTAATAAATGAAATCATCCTTTGACTTTTGCTTATTTATAAACACAGATATTAAATTCTAATTTTGGAGACAAATACAAACTAATTTTGAGTGAATATATTTATAATAAAAAGTTGGTTAAATTGCTGTTGTGTATATGTCAGAAACCATGACGAAAGATTTTTTATCAATTATTTCTGATGTCAAATGACTAAACTTTTGACTTAACAACAACGCATTAATTGCCTAAATTTATTTTAGAACCATTTTTAAACTTAGTAGTAGGAAAAGCAACTCAATATCAAAGGTAAAAGCTGCCAGCCAAGAAGATAGACCTCTGAAGTGGAAAGAACATTTCAAGAAGCTGCTTGGAAACCCTTCTAAAATCATAGATAAAAATATTCAACAAATCATTAATAGCCAACTAGACATTTCTTCATTAATTAATAATCATTTCTTTTATGTTATAATTCTATAACCTATTAAACTTTTTAGATGATTTTTTTTTTCCATCTTTAATTTAAATATAACTTAAATCACATCTAGAACCAGAAACCCATCAGACAAAATTAGATAGAATATATTCAAATCATTTCTACATAGGATTTCAAAGAGGCAGGTAATCAAAACTGTTAATCTTAGTTTATTTGAATTTTCAATTCTTTTTTACATTTGTCCCATGCTTCATAAAAATCCAGTAAAATAAAATGTTTTTCTTAAAAAAAAAATTCTTATATATACATGATGAACTATGTAGATATATATATATATGTCTGTGTGTGTGTGTTTTGTTAAACTCAATGGACAATTCTTGTTGGATGAGTTTTTGTCTGACCACTTTATTGAGGATGAACTCAACAAAGTCCTAAAAACAATCAAAAATAGAAAAACTGCAAGCCTCAATGATTAAATTAGTGGTAGGAAAAACAAATTAATATCAAAGCTAAAAGCTGCCAGCCAAGAAGATAGACTCCAGAAGTGGAAGGAATTCTTCAAGAATCTGCTTGGAAAACCTCCTAAAATCACAGGAAAATACTCAAAAAATCATTAATAGCCAACTAGACATCAAGCAAGGACACTTTATGAAGGATGAACTCAACAAATTCCTAGAAACAATCAAAGATAGAAAACCTGCAAGCCTTGATGAAATGGCTTTTGAAGTATGGAAGATATGAAATTTGATGACATACTTCTACAATTATGCAATGCAGTGTATAAACAAAATACGATAGAGAAATGGATGAAAGACTGCATCCTATCTTTCCAAAAGAAAGACAACCTAAGAAGTATTAGGAAATACAAACAGCTTCGTCCAGGGCTTGAACTCGGGTCACCAATTCCATTTCCTATGACATGCTAAGTGTGCCTCAAGCACTTAAGTAACACTTATGCTTTACAAAGAATTAAATCAAAAGTGTGGCTTTATTTTTATTTTGTAGCTCAAAGTCAAAGTTAAAAGTCTGAACATTTGTTTATATCCTTGATGGGACAAGTGCCACCTGTCAACCAGATTAGACAGCGGATGCTATAACGATTGGTAATTTATGAGGAAGTGCGTCCCGATCTCCTGCCTCAAAAATTGCTACCCGGTGACTATCAAAATAACAACCCCCAGCTCGTCGTAATTCTTGTTTATTTATCGTAATTTGTCATAATTCTTGTTTATTTATCGTAATTTGTCGTAATTCTTGTTTAGATATGAAGATGGATATATAGTTTGGAATAGACTGAGATAGATAGATAGATAAACAAACAAAATAATATAGATAGATATGAACAAATGGAGATAGATAGATATTTTCGACAAGTAAATGTATTTTCTTTTTTTGTAGTAATTCTTGTTTATCTAAACTAAAAACAAGACATTAAACAAACATGAATAAAAAAGAAATCTTAGTATTTAAAGTAATATAGATAAATATGAACAAATTGAGATAGATAGATAGATAGATAGATTGATAGATAGATTGATAGATAGATATGAAGATGGATAGTTTTGAATAGACTGAGCTGGGTCGTTATTTTAATAATCACCGGTAGCAATTTTTGAGGCAGGAGACTGGGACGCACTTCCTCATAAATTACCTAACGATTAGTGATCATCATATTTTCATGTGTGGAAGGGCCAACATAGGCATAGTCAAGGACCTAGAGTAGTTGTCAGTAAACTTAATACTGAGAAAGAGGTGCATTTATTGTATTTGTATGATGATTGTTAGAGATATGTGTTACGTACTGAGGTTTTCACGGTACCAAATCGATATAATGTTGTATTCCCTTTTCTTACTTCTTACTTCTAGTCGTCTTCTCTTCTGGCCGGCTTTGCTATTCTGATCGTCTATCATCTTGGTCTGGTCTAGCGTCTGGTGTTGATTGGGGATTCCGGTCTGGTCTTCTATGGGGATTTCTCTTTATCAGAAGCCCTGTGTCATTGTTAGTTTTTAGGTAATAAACACAAGACTTTGATTTACGTTGATGTTACTTTATTTCCAAATCCCCAACACAGACAATCTGCGCAGTTGAGGGACTGCGTGTATAACACGACTTACCC
This sequence comes from Doryteuthis pealeii, assembly GCA_023376005.1. Lineage (NCBI taxonomy): Eukaryota > Metazoa > Mollusca > Cephalopoda > Myopsida > Loliginidae > Doryteuthis > Doryteuthis pealeii. The sequence goes on along the minus strand of CM042154.1, from coordinate 26,044,943 downwards.
CTTCGAGCTCGCTGCTACCTTCTAACTGACTGAGTTGCTTCTATCCTTAAACCGGAACAGGGTCTTCTATGCCTTCCGGTTCCCACGATTTATCCCGGAAGGCAAGGTGAGAGTTAGGTCAAGCACCGTCACTCACTCTCAAGGCTATCAGCTGCACTAATCGCCATTATGATTTCTACACTATTGCCATAAATATTAGGTGACTAATAATTATGTAACATATGGTCTGAAAATCATAGAGACTGTTCTAACAGAAATACTGGGGTGAAATAGTATCTCTGCCGTAAAGGAAAGGAGACAAGGCAATTATAGAGTATATAATTGGGTTAACAATTTATTGGTTTTAGTATTAAATGTGAGAGTATACAATTGGTGTTTTAATGTCTGTAAGAGGTTGCCAGAGAATTTCTCTTGGCAGGATATATATAAGTATGCATAGAGGTTTAAGAAACTTAACTTTGTTGTATCTGTCTCAGCAATGTCCCGAGGTTGTCCGGTAAGGTCGCTGCTTCATGATGTCTTTCGGAGTTGTCGTGTTTCTCTCACGGGTGCGGACTCTGTTGAGTCAGGGTTCTATCTCTGACCCCTATTGTCCGGACTTCCGGTAGAGGGCAGATAACCCAATTTCCAATAGTTCAGCCTTACTCTAAGTTTCCTCTTCTACTCTACACACATCCCTGTCTGTCCACACACCTTTTTCCTCTCTGTTTAGATCCACCCCTGTCCTTCAAAACCACAGACCCCTAAGACCCATAGGTTGAAACCTGCTTAGCAATTAAAGGACAATCCTTAGGCCACCTGTCACCCATGTCATCAAATTGATGGTTTCTTCAAGACTTTTTCAGTTTCCTCAAATTCTTTGCACAAATCCAACTCTTGAAAGAGGCATTCTCATAATCTTTTTTTTACCCTGAGTCTATCAAAGAATATTTGACTCTTCTCTACTAAGAGTATTTACGGTTTTTGAAGGAGCTCTTATTTCTCCATAGTTGTAGGCAAATTGTCGGACAAAGAAGGAACAAACACGAAAGTAAATGCAGACACTTGTATTGACAAAAATTACATAAAATTGTAGCAAATTTTAATGGTATTTGCAACAGGACTTATCTGAGTTAAGTAATTTTACTGGAGTAATGGTGATAACAGGGTATTCTTTTCGTCGGTAGGAAATGTTGATAAGATGCTTCATCTCGGTAGTTTCTCGTCCTTCAGTAAGTGTGCTATTGTACCCGCCTTTTAACATATGCTGATACAATGCCTTAGAAGTGAGCTGGTTGTAGAGTTCTATAATAAGTGGGCCTGGTTTGGGCTTGGCAATGAGAGCTTGGTGTTTTTACGTCTCTCCTCCAGTACTGCTATGCGATAAGAGGGCCCTGCTTTTGGGCTAAGTGATGAATGAAGTTTAGGGACCGCTATTTACGCGACTACCCTCAGTGTGTGCTCCGTGATAAGTCAAGTTTTTGGTATTGGCGCCAACATACGTTGATGGCGATTCACCCCCTAGCGGCAGGGAGAGATAATTAACTGTGGAATTTCCAATACTGCTTTTTCCTTTTCTTCCTTCAATGTGTGTATTTGTTTAATAATACCTCACTTTTACATTGTACTTACTGTCTTGAGTATTTTTTGTATCATTTTTATTCTATTGTTTTATATTCTTTTGTTGTGTTACATAATTATTAGATACTTAATATTTATGTGCAATAGTGTAGAAAACAAGATGGCATTTTAAGTGCAGCTGACGGCCTTGAAGATTGAGTGACAATCTTGACCTCAGTCCTAACCCTATCTTCCGGGGATAGCCGTGAGAACCGGTAGAGAGGACCCTCTCTTCCGGTTTAGATAGTAAGTAAGTTTCAGTCAGTTAGAAGGTAGGAGCCGAGCTCATAGGTTGTAAGTCGCGTATTACGCGCCGCCGTTCTCATCTGTGTAGATTGTCTGGCTGGGGATTTAATAATAAGATAAGATCAAGTAAATCAAAGTCTTGTGTTTATTATCTAAAAACTAACAATGACACAGGGCTTCTGATAAAGAGAAATCCCCAATAGAAGACCAGACCCGAAGTCCCCAAGAAAGTCCAGACCTTAGAAGATTCCAGACCAAGCCAAGATGTTATAAGATTCCAAAGACGGCCAGAAGAATAGAGTAAGAAGTAAAGAAGTAATGAAGAGGATATACAACAGTTTGCTGTTTGGTTAAGCTATTGCCCAATTCCTTCACACAAATGAAAATGCAGAATAAGGACCACAACATGAAAAAGGTTGGGAACTACATTATTCAATGATTTCATCATTTCTTCAACTTTGAGTTATACACACACACACACACAATTTAAAGGGTGCATTTTTAGAAAGTTAATAAAGTTTATTGTGTGGTGTATCACTGGTACAGAACGTCAAAATGCTATGGGTGGGGTTTTATGGTCTGATGAAATTCACATTTTTATCTTAAAACATGTCAAGTTGAAAGAAGACAAAGTTTGAACCTTTATTTATTTATTCAACACTTCATGGTTATCTGTTATATCAAGAATTTGGATGATTAAGAAATGTTTAGGTTTGGTTTGGTTTGTTGGATTTTACGGCATGTCAACCCTTATTGGGTTATTTTATGCCAAATACATTTTGTTCTATTCATGCTTGATAGGTATTCAAAAGTTATTTTAAAACTCATTTTTTTTCTATTTAAGCCATAGATGGGACCCCAACAGGTACTACCACTCTGGGTTAGAATGGACCTGGGAGTAATGGCAATGAAGGGGTACTCCACACTCCCAGAGCTCCATAATTGGTACTTCACCATTACATGCATACCCAAGTCACAAAGACCCTCAGCCACCACCTTCTAGCACATATATGATAAAAAGGGTTGGGGCTTGCCATAAGGGCAATAGAGTCGGGACAATCATATAGGTGTTATGGCTTAATATGACTCCAGCTAATTGATCAGAGGGGCCTCTTCAACTATCAATCTAGCCTTAGTAAGAGCCAAAGTGGAGTATTGCACGTCATGGAGTGCTCAGCTACCAAGATTCCATCCTTAAGCATCATGGGTCAACACCCACGGCCAACAGGTGGCCCATTTGGGGGATTTTACTCTGCAGTCAGTGTATTCTTCTGCCCCAAAAAAATAATCTCTAAGATAAAAATTGGACTGTATATTGCTTTATTACCATAGAACACAGATCTCCCATATTATTATTATTTCACCCTTTTTGAGTTTTTCACACCAGCTTTAGCTTATGGTATTTCACTGGAGTCTGAGTGACAACAAGTCTCCTCAGGTCTCCAGGACTCTTCTGAGTATTCTAGCCGATCGCAGCAATGCAGTTGTCTGGATGGTCTCAATTCTTCCTCTGATTCCCAGATCCTCCAGTCTTTTTTCCAAGCTTTTTGGGACCGTTCCAAGTGCACCAACTACAATTGGTATCACTTTCACCCTCATATTCCACAGCTTTTTCAATTCTCTAGCAAGATCCAGGTATTGTCTAGCTTTTCATTTTCCTTCATCTTTACCCTGTGATCTGCTGGAACTGCAAAGTTTACCAGTTAACAAGTTCTCTTTTTTTGTTAATCAATACTAGGTCTGGTCTCCTGGCTGGGATAAGGTGATCAGTCTTTATCTTGCTGTATGGTCAAAATTTATTTTTTGCATAATTCCCAGTGGATCATCATCCCAACCCAGCCATGCCTAACTTTGTATTCCCATTGTGCAAGTTTGCTACATTCACTTAATACATGGTTTACAGTCTCATCTCTGTCACTGCACAGTCTACATTTACTGTTTTGTTGTGTCTTATCAATTTTTGCTTTGATATAATTTGTTCTTATGGCATTATTATTATTATTATTTACTCCTTTTGAGTTTTCACATCAGCATTAGCTGATGGTCTTTCACTGGAGTCTGAGTGACAGCAAGTCTCCTCAGGTCTCCAGGACTCTTCTGAGTATTCTAGCAGATTGCAGCAGTGCAATGTTCTGCATGGTTTCAATCCTTCCTTTGATTTCCAGACTTTTCAAACCCTTTTCCAATCCTTTTGGGACCGTTCCAAGTGCACCAACTACAATTGGTATAACTTTCACTTTCATTCCATAACTTTTTCAGTTCTCTGGCAAGGTCCAGATATTTGTCCATTTTTTCATTTTCCTTTAGCTTCACCCTGTGATCTGCTGGAACTTCAAAATCCACCAGTTGACAAGTTCTTTCTTTTTTGTTAATCAACACTAGGTCTGGTCTTCTTGCTGGGATAAGGTGATCTGTTTTTATTTCAAAGTCACAGAGAATTTTATGCGTTTCGTTCTCAAGAACAGATTCTGGTTTATGAATATACCATTTTGTTGTATGGTCAAAATTAAATTTTTGCATAATTCCCAGTGGATCATCTTCCCAACCCTGTTGTGTCTAGTTTTGTATTCTCGTTGTGCTAGTTTGTTACATTCACAGAGTTTACAGTCTCATCTCTATTACCACAAAGACTACATTCACTATTTTGTTGGGTCTTATCAATTTTCGCTTTGATATAGTTTGTCCTTATGGCATTATTTTGTGCAGCAATTATTAATTATTCTGTTTCTCTTTTGAGGTTTCCTTTTCTTAACCATGTCCAAGTCTTTCCATGTGCAACCTCTTCGATTTGTTGTTTGAAGCGTCCATATAATTGTTTTTCTTCCCATTTTTGTCATTTAGTCTTTGTTGTTTTTCTGTTTGTCCATCTATCGCTTCTACTATTGTTGGCCGCCATAAGTAGTTTGTCTTTGCTCTTTCTTGTGTAGTCTTCAAGTTGTTGGATTGTGGTTTCTACGCATTCCTCTATGTTGGCAAGACCTCTTCCCCCTTCCTTTCTTGACACATAAATCTATCTCTATCGTCTCTAGGGTGGAGAGCCTTGTGCATGGTCATTAATTTTCTCGTCCTTTGGTCAATCTGTCTGAGTTCTTCTTTTGTCCATTTTAAGAATGGTCCTGAGTATCTTATAATGGGGACAGCCCAGGTATTGATTCCTTTGATCAGATTTCTACTGTTAAGTTTGGTTTCTAGAAGTTTTCTAGTTCTCCTGAGATATTCTTATATCTATTGTATTTGTAGCTTTCATTTTCATCAAGTGATTTTATAGTTTCCTGATTTTGCAGTTGTATTTCATGCATTAGTTTTCTTTCACCGCGTTTTATTACTAGCATAGCACACTTTTCAATTCCAAATTCCATCCCTATATCCTGGCTAAAAATGAAAGAATTGGAGAGCCTAATACAAACTATTAGAATATATAGCCAGGATATAGGGATGGAATTATTATTATTATTATTATTATTAAGCTGTTTTATTCTCTTAACAGCTTAACACTATTGTGTTAGCAACAATCTCACTATGATTTTGTATTATATATGAAATATTCCATAAACATACGAGATTAAATTATTTAGATTAATGGTATAATTATTTTTTTATTAGAACAATTGTTACATAATGTATGCGGTTGCATAAGATTATTGTCAATCCCCTGTAATTCTGAGGGGGTGACTCTTTTCATATCATGGAAAATTACAGAAGCCCGCCAAATATGTGAAGTCACGTGGGACCTTTTTCAGAGTCCCCAGTTGCAGTTGGACGTCAGACAGAGCGGTCGACCATTTTATGCTCTGTCTAAACTGGAACTCACGCACGCTATGTTAGTCAGCAGATGTCTGGGTTGGGGACTGAAAATAAAGTAACATCAAAATAAATCGAAGTCTTGTGTTTATTATCTAAAAACTAACAATGACACAGGGCTTCTGATAGAGAGAAATCCCTAACAGAAAACCAGACCGAAGTCCCCAAGTCAACTCCAGACGCTAGGCCTTAAAAGATATCCAAGATCTTAGAAGATGCCAGACCAAGTCAAGATGATAGAAGAAATACCAAAGACGATCAGAATACTAAAGACGGCCAAGAAATAGAATTAAAGAAAGAGGTATGCAACATTATAATTATTTAGTGCCAGTGAAGAAGGTGCTATGCAACACGATCAGTAACAAGTCAATTTTTTTAAATTTTATTTTATTTAAACTCTCTGCCAAACAATTTATTGATTAACTCACTTGATTGGACAAGCAAAACTTAAGGAATAAAGACAAAAACAATATTTATTTGTGTTCAGTGTTTGTTTTTTCTGTTTATCATTATGTTGTTAATTATTGTTTCAGTTAATTAGGAACCTCAAAATATCTTGGACAGACAAAAACAAAATCATTTCCATGGTTGTAAGCTCTCACCTAGTTACAAAGTATTTTGCATCTGAATTTTTTTAGATAAGGCTTGATAATTGCCCAAGTTTCCAAGGACTGCTCACTCATCTAAACTCACTTTGACAACTCTCTTATTAACGATATGTTAATTTCTGATCCATTTTTCCATAACAAAAAAATTACCATCTTGCACAATATAATCCATCCCACAACACCCTCCTCTCCACCATTGTCAATTTTTCAATATTCTCCAAGCACTGTGTAATAATTACTTTGTAATGATTACCTTGGTTCGAAATTATTAAAAATCAATGGCTTACTGCTGGGGAAAAAAGTCAGATTAAAAAGAAGTGCTGAGGACAAATGTCTAAAATAGGAAAGTGTTTTAATTTGTTTTACATAGAGGAAGGGAAATTCCACCAGTGAGAAATGAGTGCCTCCTTGTCTATGATTTATCTCAGTTAAATGGGAAAGTAAGAAATTGACTTCAAGCAAAAGCACTTGTCATCGTACAAGATAAGAGACAAGCTTTCTGTGGAAACGTGAAAAGAAATATTCCTGTTTTTGTTGGAAAAGGTTCCATATTGTATGCATATTAATGCCTTTGATTTCACGAGAAAATGGGGCCAGTCTGAATTTAATCAGAGTGGGATATTTTGGTCCATTTTTCATTTCCTTTGCTTTACCCTGTGATCTGCTGGGAATGTAAAAATCCACCCAGTTGACAAGTCTTCTTTTTTTGTTTATCAACACTAGGTCTGGTCTTCTTGCTGGGATAAGGTGATCCGTTTTATTTCAAAGTCCCAGAGAATTTTATGCGTTTTGTTCTTAAGAACAGATTCTGGTTTATGCATATACCATTTTGTTGTATGGTCAAAATTAAAATTTTGCATAATTCCCAGTGGATCACCTTCAACCCAGTCGTGTCTAGTTTTGTACTGCCATTTGCTAGTTTGCTACATTCGCAGAGTATATGGTTTACAGTCTCATCTCCATTTCTCTTTTGAGGTTTCCTTTTCTTAACCATGTCCAAGACTTTCCATTTGTCGTTTGAAGCGTCATATTGTTTTTCTTCCCATTTTTGTTTTCTAGTCTTTGTTGTTTTTCTGTTTGTCCATCTATCGCTTCTACTATTGTTGGCCGCCTAAAGTAGTTTGTCTTTGCTCTTTCTTGGTAATCTTCAAGTTGTTGGATTGGTGTTTCTACGCATTTCCTCTATGTTGGCAAGACTCTTCCCTCTTCTTTCTTGACACATACAATCAATCTCTATCATCTCTAGGGGTGGAGAGCCTTTGTGCATGGTCATTAATTTTCTCGTCCTTTGGTCAATCTGTCTGAGTTCTTCTTTTGTCCATTTTAAGAATGGTCCTGAGTATCTTATAATGGGGACAGCCCAGGTATTGATTCCTTTGATCAGATTTCTGCTGTTAAGTTTGGTTTCTAGAAGTTTTCTAGTTCTCCTGAGATATTCTTATATCTATGTATTGTAGCTTTCATTTTCATCAAGTGATTTATAGTTTCCTGATTTTGCAGTTGTATTTCATGCATTAGTTTTCTTTCACCGCGTTTTATTACTAGCATAGCACACTTTTCAATTCCAAATTCCATCCCTATATCCTGGCTAAAAATGAAAGAATTGGAGAGCCTAATACAAACTATTAGAATATATAGCCAGGATATAGGGATGGAATTATTATTATTATTATTATTACTAGCAAATATATGCACCCTCCGGATGCAAGTATTTAAGTTTAAATGTAATAAAATATTAGATTAAATCAGAAAGGCTAATGAAACAAATTAGGAATTCAAATAAAAAGATTTGAAACGGAGGGGAGTATAGTCGGAAAATAGAACAACTGAAACTTACTCTTTCATCACTTCCGTTTTTCAATGCTAAATTTTCCTAATTTAACTATTTAGTTAAAATAGGAAGTAAAGAATAAATTACAGTTATTTCTTCTTGTTAATGAATTTCTTTTAGGATTTATTGAAGAGATTTTTACTCATATTCATTAAGATAAAACCAAACAATTAGAATCAATAATACCAAGCACATTTTTATTAAAATCAGTTTTTTTAATATCAATATGCAAATTAGCTTTACGTTTACACTGAAAACTGGTATTTGTTGTATATATAAATACAATTGCATATTATTAGTATTTAGGTAAGACCAACAGATTAATAATGTCAAACAGTTTTATTATTAATTGAGGTTTAAATAGAATAGAATCATGGAGAATGTGACGTAAATAACTAAGGTAATTGTGACTTGAGTAGTAATATAGTTCGGTTACAGACAGAAAAACACACAATCTCATTATAATAAGATTATCATTATTATTATTATTATTAAGCTGTTTTATTCTCTTAACAGCTTAACACTATTGTGTTAGCAACAATCTCACTATGATTTGTTTATGTATGAAATATTCCATAAACATACTAGATTAAATTATTTAGATTAATGGTATAATTATTTTTTTTTAGAACGATGTTTACATAATGTATGCGGTTGCATAAGATTATTGTCAATCCCTGTAATTCTGAGGGGGTGACCTTTTCATATCATGGAAAATTACAGAAGCCGCCAAATATGTGAAGTCACGTGGGACCTTTTTCAGAGTCCCAGTTGCAGTTGGACGTCAGACAGAGCGGTCGACCATTTTATGCTGCTGTCTAAACTGGAACTCACGCACGCTATGTTAGTCAGCAGATGTCTGGGTTGGGGATTGAAAATAAAGTAACATCAAAATAAATCGAAGTCTTGTGTTTATTATCTAAAAACTAACAATGACACAGGGCTTCTGATAGAGAGAAATCCCTAACAGAAAACCAGACAGAAGTCCCCAAGTCAACTCCAGATGCTAGGCCTTAGAAGATATCCAAGATCTTAGAAGATGCCAGACCAAGTCAAGATGATAGAAGAAATACCAAAGACGATCAGAATACTAAAGACGGTCAAGAAATAGAATTAAAGAAAGAGGTATGCAACATTATAATTATTTAGTGCCAGTGAAGAAGGCGCTATGCAACACGATCAGTAACAAGTCAATTTTTAAAAATTTTATTTCATTTAAACTCTCTGCCAAACAATTTATTGATTAACTCACTTGATTGGACAAGCAAAACTTTCAGGAATAAAGACAAAAACAATATTTATTTGTGTTCAGTGTTTGTTTTTTCTGTTTATCTTTATGTTGTTAATTATTGTTTCAGTTAATTAGGAAGCTCAAAATATCTTGGACAGACAAAAACAAAATCATTTCCATGGTTGTAAACTCTCACTTAGTTACAGAGTATTTTGCGTCTGAATTTTTTAGATAAGGCTTGATAATTTGTATTATTTAGATTTTAAGAGAATTTACAGGTTTCGAAGGAGTTTGCTTGTCATGATTATTTTCAATAATTATCGAATTTTATATGATATACGCATTGTAATTGCCTTCAAAAATATAAATAATAATATACTTTACATAACAATGCTTCAAAAGCAAATTATCAAATTCCATTTATATATATATAAATTTCTTCACTTTTTTTTTCTCTCAAAATTAGCGCCAACATACAATGTTGGTGATTCGCCCCCTAGCAGCAGGGGGAGATAATTAACTATTGAATTTCCAATAATTTTTCAACTGTTGTCCCCATATTTATTATTATATACCATATATACTCACAGATAGTTTGCACCAGTTGATAGATCACACCTCTAATTTGTGATTGTCAAAGTGGATATTTGTAATTGATCCACAGATAGGTTGCATTATAATCTGGCTAGTTACACAAGTAGGTTGGTTGGTTGTTTTGCTTTACGGCATTCAACCCTATTCGGGTCATTTAATGCCGAATCAAGTCACTTTGATATTCGCTTCCTTACAGTACCTGTTGGTGCTTCAATGGTCACCCATCCACGTATTGAACATGCTCATTTGCTGCTTAACTTCAGTGATCTAGCTGAAACCGCTGTTTTCAATGTGACTTAATAGTAAGCATAATTATAGAGAGAGCTGGTGTGCTAATACTTAATTCCATGTAATATGCGTGGATAAGATGATTAGGTTTCATTTGGCTTCGTCTATCGGGGCCGTTATAGTATGTGGCCTACCTTTTTGATTCTGTTATAGTATGTGGCCTACCTTTTTGATTCTGTTATAGTATGTGGCCTACCTGGTTTGAATGTGGCCTACATCAGTAAGAATATATTTATAGATATAAGTAGTAGACAATTTATTGAAACTAATAATTTTTCACAACTTATTCTTACATAAAACTGATCAAATATTCACACCTTTGTTTCAAGACTTTGCTTATAAATATTAGATCTAGAACACTTTGCAATAGAATGTGATGCATAATGCAAACATATAGAAATAAGAGTTGTTTTTCTTAATACTACTAGCAAATATATGCACCCTCCGGGTGCAAGTATTTAAGTTTTAATGTAATAGAATATCATATTAAATTAGAAAGGCTAATGAAACTGAATAAGAATGTAGATAAAAAGATTTGGAACAGAGGGGGCATGATTGAAAAATAGAACAACTTTGAAACTAACTCTTCCATCATTTTCCGTTACTCCCGTCTTTCATTGGTAAATTTTCCTAATTTAACTGTTTAGTTAAAATAGGAAGTAAAGAATAAAATGACAGTTATTTCTTCTTGTTAAGGGATTTCTTTTAAAATTTATTGAAGAGATTTTTGCTCATATTCATTAAGATGAAAGCAAATAATTAGAAATCAATAATACTAAGCATATATTTATTAAAATCAAATTTTTAAGATCAAAATGCAAATTAGCCTTCCCATTCATACTGTAAACCGCTATTTTTTGTATATATAAATACAATTGCATGTTGTTAGTATGTAGATATGGTCAACAGTATAAATAATGTAAAACAATTTTATTGATAATTGAGGTAAAAATAAGGATAAATTCATGGTGAATGTGACGTCAATAACTAAGAGAATTGTGACTTGAGTAGGGATTTAGTTTCGGTTACAGACAGACAAACACACAATCTCCATTAGAATAAGATAATTGTAAATGAGTCTGGATAAAAAAAGCATAAAGAACCAACTCAATAATGAAAAATCAATAATTATCTACTAAACAGTTACAAACAGTATAGAAAACTTTATAAAAAATGTTTAATCATTTAGGCATAAGCAGAGTTATTTAACTTCATCAGGACAGAATCTCTTACTCATGATTAGGGTGGCAGTTTTAACAGTTTAAAAACTGTAATGGAAGTTTACGAATATCATACCGGTAAATTGATTTTAGTAACTGGTGTTACATAATCTATGCATAGATTATTGTCAACCCCTTGTATTTCTGAAGGGATGGCCCCTTTTCATATCACGGGTGGGACTTTCCATGGAATATTACAGAAAGCCCGCGAAATATGTGAAGTCACCTGGGACCTGGTTGGCTCTCAGTTTCAGCTTGGACATCAGGCAGATAAGGCCTATCTGCCCTTGCTGGAGCTCACTTGCACACGCGCTTTGTATTTAGTTTTAGAGAAATATGTTTAGTTAAGTAAATAAAAGTTTACATAAATAATATGGTTTTGTGGTTGATGAATGTCTTGGCAACAAGACTGACCTAGAAGAAGAAATGAATCAAGGACGACCAACCAGCAAGAACAGAGACGTCAGAAGAGACGCTAGAAGAACGTAAGATATCAAAGATGAGCAGAAGAATAATAAAAGTAAGGAAAGAGAGTATACAACACTGGTATGTTATGAGATGGTACGTTATGTTATGCTATGTTGTGAACAGAACATGACATAACATACTGTCTACGTACACAATTTAATTTTTTCTTAAAATAGTTTCAGTGTTTTTAGTGAAAATCTCTAACCTTATTCATGTTGGGAAAATGTTTGGTTGGAAAAATAAATTTTTATTTATTCATTTTCACTATTTTTAAGTGGTTCAATCTGCGGCTCAAGTAGATCTGTTTGAAAATTATTCATATTAGACAGGAATACTTGAAACTATATAACAGTGTGCAATTTATTAGCATACTTGAAGCTATACATGTTTACAAATGATTATCATTAATTCTTTGAAACCAGACAATTGCCTGTAAAAAAAAAATGACTTTGGAATTAAATAACCCAACAAGAGTTGACATGCTATAAAACCAATCAAAGTAAGCTAAGTTTAGTAAATTACTGCAATTTGGGCTTATTTCAATTTTAATTTATCTACATCCCTTTCTCTTGATTATATTCATTCATATATATATATATATATATATATATATGTATGAAGTAAATGGAAGTGAATCCAACAGTATGAATTGAATAAAAATGTTCAATTCATATATATATATATATATATATATATATATACTAGAAAATACGTGACCCATTGGGTCACCCATTGTGCTCGGTTTAGATTGTTGGAAAAAATCACATGATAATATTATTTCACTAATTTAAAGTTTTCCCAAACTGTCCAAATAAGTTATTTAAACTGGAGTAAACATTTTCAAATGACCAAAGGAAGAACAAGAGAAGGGTCACTTGGTTAGTTAATTTGTAATTAAAGGTAAGTAGGATTTTAAACTACAATTTAATATTTAATAATTGCAATTGCTGATACCAAATAAAAATTAAAGTACTGTTGTTTTATATCTATGTCGAATGGAGAGGTTGTACCACTGATTTGGGCGGAATTTTACACAGCATTTCGGCCGATTGATCAGGAGGGGTCTCTCCAACCACCCGTCTAGCCTAAGTAAGGGCCAAAGTATACTGTTGCATGTCATGGATGGCTCAGCAACCAGGATTCTGTACTTAAGTATCATGGGTTGCTACCCACGTCCAACAGGGATTTTACCCTTCTGCAGAGGTGCAGTCTATGTATTCTACAACCCCAGCCACCAGAGTGGTCCAAAAAATGGACAAAACATAAATGCTGTAGCGTTAGTTTCGTATTTGCCAGGGAGAGTTGTCTGCCCGGTTTAGTTTGCTGGTGCCCGCTAGGGGAGATAGTATTTAAGCGGCTGGTTCAAAAGGCTTCTCTCTTTTTTCCGGTAGCTGATACTACGAGACATATGGGTTAGTTAAGGTCTCCCCCGTCTCGTTGGGGCTTTTGGCCCCACTTACATTACTGTAAGTTCTTCACACAGCATGGACTATCCCTAGTCTCATGTCTGTACTCTTATATGTTATCTTGTACCATTCATGAATGTGTCTTCATCTTTATTTATGTACTCTTTGTTTAGGTACCCTTTTACCTATGCACTTTGTATCTCGTCATATCCATGTGCTGTATTATATTAAATGTTTTGTCTGTTAACCTTCGTCGGAGTCATGTATCCAATATGTATAACTTTGAACCATTCTTACAATGCCAACACTTATATATTAACATTCAGCTAACTCTTCTATTATCACTATCATTTTGGGGGCTTTTTTTCTGTAATTCTTTCTCTTCTTGTAGTGTTTCTCATAGAAAACACAACAACGCAGGTGGTAATTAAAGCCTTTATTCCCTTTTTCCAAGGTACACATTGCCTAAGTTCCCAGGCCGGAAGTGTCCGGTGAACCGGGAGGTGTTGTACCCTGTGATGATACATACATTACACTTCTGAACTATTTTGCTTCTAATTTCTGAGTGGGGGAAATTCGAAGCAGAGCATGCCAACTGCAATGGTTGGGTTACACCATCTGCATACCTGCAGACAGACTCCTCCTTAAAGCACTTTATGGTGAACTTGCTGAAGGCATTCGAAAGGCAGGTGCAGCTGAAAGCGATTCAAAGACAATATGAAAATGATGTAGGAATAGCTGTCTACAGTCTATGAGGAAAAAGATATGTTCACAGAACGTAAATACGAAAGGGAAAACACATGTACTTTTTACCTTATTTATTCACATATAAACTCAGCAACAGTCAATATAACAAAGTACTTAGGGGCAGTACTTACAGTTCATATATCTCCCTCATTGAGGGGGGTGTCAGGTTGGGTCTAAGTTGTTACTCCTTCACTGAGGGGAAAGTTCTTTCAGTCACAAGAGACTGACAAGAGCTTGTTACACGAGGCTCACACGTTGGTACCAAAACCGCAAAGAGGATTGTTCCCCCAACCTGACAAGGGACGTTACCTTTTCTACTTCCTGTCCCCGAAGGCACAGGAGAGTTCTAGTCCCTACAATGACTCTGAAGAAATGCATCATTACACCTTCAAGCCTGGAAGATCCGGCCTCCAACAGACAGGGTTGGCAAGACACGTGCCGCACAGGAACTGAGCAACTCAATATTGAGATTACTAGCAATGCAGAGCGGCAAAGTCTTCATAGCCATGCACCACAGAATGCAGATGGAAATTTCTTTTGCAAGTCCAGAATTTGACTAATTAGCCACCAGTCTACAAGTGAGAAACGACATGGAGTGACGTCATCGTTGTCTGTGATGGACTTCTAAAAGGAACTATTGTTATAAACAGGGTTAGTATGAAGTGTATGGTGGCAAGGAAATTAAGATTTTAAGTTTATCAATTGTATTAGAAAAACACAAAAGGTTATAAGGTTGGAAATGGTTTAAGAAGAATGTCTGATATTTGGTGATAGTTTGTTGTGGTGTGAGTAGTAATGTCTGCAGAAAACTTGGTGTTCGGTAGTTGAGTCAGTTGTAATGGAGGTGGTGATGTATGCAGAAGTCCCAGTGATAGTGGTCAGAAGTTAGTTATATGTGGGCAGAAGATCCGATGTTTTAGTAGTCGCTGACCAGAGCGGGTTTGTATCATGTGGGCAGAAGGCCAGTCGCTGGTTGGTAAGGGTTGACGGATGATAGTCGGTGTCCATTTGGTAAATTGATGATATAGAATTTGGTAGTTGTTCACCCCTTTAAGACTGCCGGTCGGTCAGGTCATGAGGTTAGGGGTAGGTGAGAGATTTAGGTCGGCTGTCTTATGGTGTAGTGTTTCATTTTACGGGCCTTCTCTTGTGATGTGAACTGTGCTGTCGCCACAGTATCTCTGCCGTGGTCTTCAAAAGCCGACCCTTAAATAGTTTATGGCTTGCCGAATTCGGATCAACTCAAACATTTCTTATTTTTGCCGGGAATGTTTTGGATTGGACAAAAAATGCGAATTCTGGTTTTATTTACAATTTTATTTTTTAAAGATTTTCTTATGCGTGGAGCCACCTGCGCATAAATGTGTTTTCTTCATTTGTTTGAACGACACCGCGCCGTCCACATCCGGTTAGCATTCTCTCTCTCTCTCTTTCTTTCTTATTTTCTTTCTTTCTTTCTATTATACAATATTTTCTTTCTTCTTTCTTCTTTCTTTCTTTCTTTTTACAATTTTCACCCCCCCCCCTCTCTCTCTCTCATTCTTTCTTTCTTTCTTTCTGTCTATAATACAATATTTTTATTGTGGTGTGTGGGTGAATTGAATTTGGTGACTTTTGTGAATCGGGAGATCTATATTTGTGTATATAACACTATTTTGCTTTTCAGTTTCTGATTTGTCTTAGATTTCTCAGATCCTGCAAATAACCATTCCTGTTTTTATCTTTCTGTCAATCCATTTCTGTTGGTCTTATGAATATTATATGAATTAATTTGATGATAATTTCTAAAAATAATTTACTTCCTTCAATAGTTATGCCTATCAAAAGATATTAAATTCGTAAATATTTCATATTAAATTTAGATTTTTTTATTAAGTAACTTTAAAAGATATATATAGATGTATTATAAAATTTTATTCTATACAAATCTTTTGATAAACTAAAACTTTTTTTTTCTTTGTAATGCTTATTGTATCAGTTGTGGACAGTTGTGGTGGTTATTGTGGTGCTTGATTTGAGAATGGGAGGATATCTGTGCTATTTTTTCTTGCTCCTTTTTACTTCCTTTCTCTTACTCAACTTCTCCTATTTTTTTCATCTTAAATATTTCTTTTTCAAAAATGCATGTGTGATAAGTTTTTTTTTTTTTTTGGTCTTGGCCCTCTTTGATTTTCTTCCTTTTTTACCTGTTCTATTTTCATTGAAGCATTTAAAGTCATTTCAGTGTAAATTGAAGATAGTGTGTTTGAGTGGGGAGTGGGGAGTGGCAGCACCAAAGAAACGCCACAAGGAGATGAAAATGGTAGATCATCCATGATTCACTACCAGACACAGGAATGGTCTGCCCAACAGCCCTGAAGACTCTCATTTTTCCAATTTAGTTGGCATCATCATCATCATCAACGTCATAATGATAAAGATAATAATGATAGTAATAATGATATCAGTAGTAGTAGTAGTAGTTCTTCTTCTTCTTCTTCTTCTTCTTCAGTGCCGTCTGTTCACCGATATATTCATTCAGGTGCATTACTTTTAAAAACATTCACTGGACTGACTGCACCAGAACTATCAAAACTTTTTGCATTTGTGCTGAACTTTTTAAAAATAAAATGTTTTGCTACACTTGGCTCAGTCGGTAGAGCACCCACCTCAGAATTGCAAGGTTTCATGAGTTGCACAGATTGGGTAATCTGATCTGTGAGGTAAAGTGGGGAGCTGACAGGCACTCCACTTCAGCAAAAAAACAAAAAAAACAATCTCCTTGGTCTAGGGAGATTGTTTAAGTGCTAGCAAAAAGGGGATAGACTGTCCTGCTGATACTGACAAAAGGCCACTCCACCAAACATAACTTTTTTACTTACATGTCAAGTTTTATTATCTACACCAAATATACAATTTAAAATATACATAAAAAGAAATATGTGAGGACATAAAACTAACAATTTTTAATCAAATTACTTTAGAATTACTTTAGAAATTAAAATATCAAAGAATAATTGATACCATTGATTAGCACAATGTGAAATGCAAATAGTCTCATCCAGTATTTAAACTTATCTCAACATGTCCATTTCCTATAATGGTAACCATTACACAAAACACCTCCACTCTTTACCCATAGCTAGAGGGAGAATAGTTGGATGCATACCTTTCTCAAGGGTATTAGTGCTATGTGAAAATAGTTGGATGAATACCTTTCCCAAGTGTATTAGCGCTATGTGAAATGCAACTAGTCTCATCCAGGATTGGAACTTGTCTCGACATGTCCATTTCCTATGATGGTAACCATTATACTGGACGCCTCCACTATTTACTAAAAGCCAGAGGGGGAATAGTTGGATGTATACCTTTCCCAAGAGTATTAGCACTATGTGAAATGCAATTAGTCTCATCCAGGATTGGAACTTGTCTCGACATGTCCATTTCCTATGAATAACCATTACACCAAAGACCTCCACTATTTATCCCTAGCTGGAGGGAGAATAATTGGATGTGGGCCTTTCCCAAGAGTATTAGCACTATGTGAAATGCAGCCAGCCTCGTCCAGGATTTGAACTCGTGCCACTGTGTCCAGTTCCAATGACAATTATTTTGATGTGGAAGATCAAATAATAAATGTGTTTTAGAAAATTTTATTTTTGTACACACTTCCAATGTGTTCCAAAAAATTCAGTCCTAGAAATAATTTTTCTATTTCTGTAAAGTTTATAAATATTTGTTATTTATATAAACAATACAACAAATGTTCTTTGAAAAATGTTGGTCTTTTTTTTAATTATAAATTCCTCTGATCTCAGATATATCAAATGTCCATCAATTATCAGATGTTTTTGAGGTTACATAATTTGAGGAATTATATTCAATATAAATTAATCAAATTTTTGCCATTAACTCTTTGCCTACTTTAAACCGTTCACAGTGGCTCACCGACCTCTGCGGTTCTACCATAAACAAAGTACAAAAACTGAGGCTTAGTTCATTATAATTGAACAGAAGTACCTGAGGTGAGGAAATGATATTAGTGCAGACGAAACTTATGATCAGCACTGATTCAAAAGATTCTAAAATATATATATATTATATATATATATATATATATATAAGTTTTGTTGAACTGTACAGACAATTCTTGTCGGACAAGTTTTTGGTTGATCCTTTCTAATTTTCGGGCCATCTTTTTGGTGTCGGGGTGTAACTGGTGTAACAGTCCACCAAAGGTTTCAAAACAAGCACTTTCGGCAATACAATTTGCCATTATCAGGTAGGAAATGATGGTATAGTTTCGTGTCTCCTTTTTAACGAGAATGAGTAGTAGCAAGGAATTAGAAGTGGGAGGTAATAACCATTGGTAGGTTGTAGAAATGGTAGTGGTTCGAGCGAGCGATGCAGTAGTGATTTTTTTGTGTGAGGGGGCACAAGTTGTGAGAAGGGGAGGGGTATACACTAGTTACACCCCAACACCAAAAAGATGGCCCGAAATTAGAAAGGATCAACCAAAAACTTGTCCGACAAGAATTGTCTGTACAGTTCAAAACTTGTATAAAAGAAAAAATGCTGCCAAAATACATTTATTTTAAAATATATATTATATATATATATTATATATATATATATATACATTATATATATATAATATATGTGTGTGTGTGTGTGTGTGTGTGTGTGTATTTGGGCAGCATTCTTTCATTCATACATGTGGAATTAAACAAAAGGCAGTCTCCTGTTTATCGATTTTATTGGTGCTCTTTTCAAGCTTTCTGGCCAACTTTTTTAAATTTGATGGAATTCGTGGATTAGTCCACCAAAGTTCATATCCGAGTACTTTCGGCACTTTGAAGTGCCATCATCAGGGGTGATGTGTTCCAGATTTTTTTCCGGCAGCGGAGCGCGGATGGAGACGTGGAGGGATAATTCGAAGTGATAGGTACACTATATTTATAGTAGTTTATGAGGAAAAAGAGCTGAACAGTACGATTTGACAAAGTGTTAAGAGGAGTGAAACTCCATTGCTCAACTGACTTTGGTTATTAAATTAAAGTGACTTAGATTCTTCTAACTCATGATTCTGTAATAATGGATCTGCAAGACTAACTTTTTTTGCCCTTCCCCCTTCTACCCAGGTGATGCCAGGTAGCTGCTTCTAGTTTCTAATAAGTCATGTTGTTGCACAATATAATCAGTCAGAAAGGGTTTAAATTTCCAAACTTCAAAAGAAAAAAAAAATAATGAATTATTTGTCTTACTAAAATTATTATTCACATTTAATTAAACATTAATAATTAGATTTGTAGACAGTTCTTCATGTTGGCAAAAAAATAATTACTTAGTATTATTGCTTAGGTTGGACTTACAATCTAGACCAGGGCTTCTCAAATTTTCCCCTTGATGCCCCCCCCCCTGTAACCAGATTTGATTTCCATTCATCCTCAAAGAAATTAATTAATATCAAATTACAAATAATAGTGATTTTTTAAGTTGTGTAAAAGAGACAGGGAATATTCATAACAATAGTGCTTTTGAATAATGTCAAAAAAAAGGGCAAGGGAGCTGAATCTGAAATTTTAAGTTGTAGATGTTAATCTTTCAAACATTAATCTTTCTTATTATAATGGAGATTGTGTGTGTGTCTGTCTGTAACTGAAACTATATCACTATTCAAGTTATAATTTTCTTAAATATTTATGTCACATTCTCCACTATTTTATTTTTTATATAAACTTCAATTATTTATAAAATTGTTTTACATTAATAATACTATTAGCGTTATTTACAGGTATTTGCCTCATACCCCACTTGTATGGGCTGGGCACAAGGCCTTGTTTTAACGTGGGCCCACCCACAAGCCGAAGCTCATGGGTGGGAAAGAACAAAAATTGTGTCGAGCCCGTCGGCATTCCCCCTCAAGGGGGGCCCCTCAGGAGCTGGGCAATAAACCCAGCCCTGCCCCTTTATGTCAAGGGGGCAGGTATTGCCTGGGGGAAAGTCCCCTTGGTTCTACACGCCTAATTGTAAGAAACTCCAAAAATTGGTCGGGAGACTCAGGCGCTGGCAATAAACCCACCCTTTAAGTGGGGCAGGTATTGCCAGCCCCTTGGGATCGACGCTATTAACTTGTAAAGATCCAGGGCCAAGCCACTGGACCCGCAGCGTTGGCCAGATTTACATACTGATAACATGAAATTGTATTTATATATACAACAACAAAGTAGTTTACAGTGTGAACGGGAAGGCTAATTTGCATATTGATATTAAAAATTTGATTTTAATAAATATCTGCTTGGTATTATTGATTTCTAATTGTTTGGCTTCATCTTAATGAATATGAGCAAAAATCTCGGCGATAAATCTTAAAAGAAATCCATTAGCAAGAAAAAATAACTGTAATTTTATTCTTTACTTCCTATTTTAACTAAATAGTTTAATTAGGAAATTTTGCAATGAAAGATGGGAGAGATGGAAGAGTAAGTTTCAGTCATTCTATTTTTTGATTATACCCCCCTCTGTTTTAAATCTTATTATTTGCATTCTTATTTAGTTTCATTAGTCTTTCTAATTTAATATAATATTTTATTACATTAAAACTTAAATACTTGCACCTGGGGGTGCATATATTTGCTAGTCCTTATAGTGATTTTTTAAGTTGTGTAAAAGAGACAGGGAATATTCATACAATAGTGCTTTTGAATAATTTTTAAAAAAAAGGGCAAGGGAGCTGAATCTGAAATTTTAAGTTGTAAATGTAAATCTTTCAAACATTAATCCTGATAATGATTTTGATATATCCGGGTTAAGGGATATATTCTGAAGTTGGTATTTGGTATATTATCACAGTAGTAATTGGTACGTCGAATAGCAATCCGTCTGCTGAGCAGTCATGGTGTCATCTAGCGAGTAAGTTTAGCTTGTAGGCTTAGGTATAGGTCCAACACAGTGTTAACTATTTATACATGACACTGTCCAATCAGATTATAGTGAGGGGGTACCAAGGTATTTACATATTCATTATATCAGATTTTCAAGTTGTGTAAAAGAGATAGGGAATATTCATTACAATAGTGCTTTTTTAAGTTGTGTTAAAGAAACAGGGAATATTCATCCCAATAGAGCTTCTGAATAAATGAATAAATTACAATTTAGTCTTATTGGATGCCATAATGAGTGGGGGGTAATTCATGAGGAAGTGCGTCCTGGTCCCCTGCTTCCGAAATTGCTGCCCGGTGAATTTTAAAATAACGACCCCAAGCTTCTGCAAGTTTCCTTGTGTTAAATATAGGGGGGACGTAAATTTCAAGGGGTAAAATAGGTGTTACCTATTGTTTATCTATCTATCTATCTATCTCAGTCTATTGAAAACTATCCATCTTCATATCTATCTATCTATCTATCTGTTTATTAAATACTAAGATTTTCTTTTATTACGATAAATAAACAAGAATTACGATAAAATAAACAAGAATTACGATAAATAAACAAGAATTATGACAAATTACAGTAAATAAACCAGAATTACGACAAATTACGATAAATGAACATGAATTACGACAAATTTCTATAAATAAACAAGAATTAAGACAAAAAAGAAAAAAAACCCTAAAATACATTAAAGCCCTAAGTTGGTTGTTTTCTTTCAAGTAACACGGATGTGGCACCAAAGCTTGGGGTCATTATTTTAAAATTCACCGGGCAGCAATTTCGGAGACAGGGGACCGGGACGCACTTCCTCATAAATTACCTGAGTGGGGTTAATTATCTAAATATTTTCAATTTCGAGATTAGAATTTTTACAAAATACAGAAAAGTTATACTAAATATCGAATTACAAACAGTGTGTATTTATTTTTATGCTGATTGATTTTAATGGATGTCAACCAGTGAACAATGAAATATGTGTTCGTATGTGCCTAATTGTTTATATATATATAGTAGTGCACATAAACTAACATATTTTATAAAACATTAATTTTCTTCTAAACCAAAGATACCAGGATTTCACTTATTTCTAGGTAAACATTTTACAATCAAAATGGATATTATTAAGTATCATCTATTACCAAACTCTATACCATAGAAACTTTGTAAACTCAAATATGAATATGTACACATACACACACACACACATATATATATATATATATATATATATATATATATATATAAGTAATCCACAGACATGTGTTTCGAAGTATCACTTCTCATCAGTGTTGTTATACATTTTAAAAGCTACCCCTGGCCGGGTTTGAGACCCAAATGAACTTTCGTTCGCCAATCCTCTTACCCGTGAGGCCAGAGGCAGCTGTCAAATATAGGAGAATGTTTAATCGCTACATTTCTAAGCGGAAATGAATTCACTAGAGGCCTCAAACATTTGTAAACAAAGCAAGGTTTAGCTACACGCCAGTTTTCGGTGAATCCACAATTAAATCCCTATTTAAAGTGCTCGACCAAAGTGGGAGCATATATATAATAATAAATATATATATATATATATATATATATATATATATATATATATATAATATGTACATGTATGCATACAATTTATTTTTTGGTTAGTTTCAATGGACAATACTTTGGTGTATGGCAAAGGGTAACAGGTATATTTTGTGTCAGATTTTAATGGATGTTAACACGTCTAGGGTTATTTTATGCTTAGGGGTTAGGGAATCACATTCGTTGTACATTTATATTTACATTTTTGTAGTTGTTTATTAGGGGTTTTTCATACAGTTATAAGATATCAAGTATGATATCAAATAATTTGCACACAGTTGTGTGATTTCAAGTAATTATTTGTAATTACCAGTGTTTAATACAATTTAAACGCACCATTTAATTCTTGAATTATTTTTTTATGGAAAGGGTTGATTTTTTTGCTTTTTTGTTTTTTAATGTTTTTAGTTTCAAAATTAAAATGTTTACAAAAATTTTATTATTAGCCATGGGCCCTTTTCGTCAAGAGAGATAATGATTTTTTTTTTCAATTTTTTAATTTTAAAACAATTACCAAAAATCAATGAATTTTTCAATTATAAAAAAATGTTCACCACTTTATTCATTACTGACTTAATTTTATAATGAATAGCTGATTTTATTAAAAAAGTTGAAAAAAAAAAGTTTTTTATCAATTTAGAATGTAGGGGGTGTCACTGAAGAAAAAAAATTCCAATCTCTAATTTTTAAATTCCAAGAAACATCAAATTCTGAAGAACATATGAAAAAAAAAAAAAAAAATAATAATTCAATACTCGAAAAAAGTTATTTGAAAATTTAAAAGTTATTTTCTTAAAACTCAAAAAATAATTTTTGTAGTACGTTTTTTGTTTGTTTTTAAATTTAGGCCACCCAATGACCTATATAAGAAATAACCCAAGTTTCTGTTCTTCTATCTTCCATCAGGTGTCTCTTCTTTATATCAGGTACATGATTTCCTCTCCCTGAGTTCTTTAATCAGGAAACAACACAGAGACATTTTCATATGTGTATACACTTTTATTTCCCTTGTAAGATTCAAAGGTTATGACAAAGTCATAACTCATTGCAACGCAAACAAACTCCGACAAAGGTTGAAGGACAACACATTTAATAAGTATACAGCACATGGATATGACGAGATACATAAAGTACATAGATACATATACAAGAGTAGAGATAATGACACATTCATGAATGGTAAAATACAAGATATTTAGGTATCAAAGAGATACCTAAATGTACATAAAAACGTAGTTATGGATACATGACTAAAGGATAGTCATATATCATATAAGAGACTTACTAGCAGTGAGTGGCCAGTATTAAGGGCCGAAGCCCCAACGATAAAGGGGTAGACCGTGTCTAACCCATGTGGTCTCGTAGCGAGCAGCAGGCAAAGAGAGAAAGAGAAGTTCAAATCAGCCGCTTAAATACACGAGGCCCCTAGCGGGAACCAGCGACACTAAACGGGCAGACAACTCCCCAGGCAATTACGAAAATAACTCCTACACCCTAAATATTTTTTCTTACAATACATATTTAACCTATATGATATAATTTATGGGTCCCTAACAGACTTCTAAATTATCTAAAGAAGATAATCATTTATTTTGTCCCTTGTGGGGACTGAAATAAAATAGAAATAAAAAAAATAAAAAATAACAAACTCCCATGAGCCTTCACACCGGAAGAACCCTCCGAGCATGTGCAGAAAAAAGGATCCACTTCCGACCTCCAAGATAATCTCTTAGCATTCGAACTTAGGCCTTAACTGGGACAAGACTATTGGCCAGGAAGATATTTCCTTACCATATGGTGGCTATAACCCGTGAATAAAGCCTAAATCCTAAATCTACCTTTTGTCTTTGTCTCTTCCTTTACTTTCCTTGAATTCCTTTTCAGCACGGCCACATAATAAGATGGGGTTAAAAGTAAACCCTGTAGACATGCACAAGGAATAACAACAGCCACCTTTAAACTAAAACATTAAACCTTTTGTAACCCCACACACTACAGTTGTGTTAAATAATTTACATTATCTATGTTTTTGGATGCACTTGGTGTGATTGTTGACCTAAGTAGATTAAAGCATGAGAAATCTAAATATATAAATCTTGCAATTGCCAGGCTGTGTATTCTATGCAAAAATTGCAATGTTTCATCAAATATGTATAAACAAACTGTTATATTACCTAGTAATCTCCTTTGATATGAACTCTCCAGTAAAGAGAGTTAAGTCCCTTAGTTTTAGACATTAACCCTATTTCTTTTTACACTGACCCTCATTCAATAAAGATGTGTATAAATTGTTCGCTTGTCCTTGTCTTTTCTCTACGCTGAACCAACTAAAACTAAATCCAAACAAGATAATGGGAAAATATATATATATATATATCATTTATACAAATATATATATATATATATATATATAGAAAATGTTAGATAAGATACATTTATGGTGGATGTAAGGGCTGTTTGATGTTTTTGTATTAAGGTCACCAGTATATAGATGAATGTGTGGCAGACCGGAAGTTCTTACTACGACGAACAAAAGTCAAATGACAAAAATTAATAGTTTGCGCATGGGATTGCGCACCCTAGTAAAAGAAGAAAATTAAAATAAAAATTTGTGCATTTTCAACCAATCAGAGACGTTCGCGCCTAAAAGGAAATCTATCAAATAGACCCCTTTTGGAGCCTACCCTCGGACTATAAAAAAACAACTTTTCGGATCCCAACCAGAAAGAAATTATTCTTCTAACCAAATCCATGTCACTTTAAAGTAAGACAAAGTACATTCACTTATAATAAAGTATGAACTAATATCTATCCGTCTATCTCTCTTTATCAACCTTTTACAAGATCATAAGTATTATTTGCTACTGACTGCCGTGTGACTTTGAACTCTTATCTTTTCTTTCTCACTTCATAACTTATAACATATTTTCTTACATGTTATAATGAACTTTTAAAAAAACAAAATAACATTTTGTACACAAGAGTACTGAAAGAACTTTGCTCGGTATTATGTGTTACCTTTTGTAACCTTTTTCTCAATACAAGTTGTTTGTTTTAATATTGAGTCTTGTTATTTATGCCATGTGCCTGCAGTAATTGAATGTTTTATGGTGTCTTTAAATGTTTTAATATTTTATTGATTATTGACCTCAAACTGGTGACCTTAATACAAAAACATCAAACAGCCCTTACATTCACCATAAATGTATCTTATCTAACATTTTCTTTTGATGAATAAGTTCCACCTCAAGATTATGCTAATCAATTTGACTTATCAATTCATCTACACATTACAACCTTCCCTGAAGTCAATCCAAAGTCAATCAAGGTCAAAAGGTTTGTGAAGACTACATAGACCAGGGATAGTCAATAAAATTTTGGAAGGGAGAAATATGTGAAGATTAAAATAAAATTAAAATAAAAAAAAAAAAAATAACAAACTCCCATGAGCCCTCAGACAGAAAGAACCTCTAGCACGTGCAGGAAAAAGGACCCACTTCCTATCACCAAGAAAATCTCTCGGTCATTCGGAGTTGGTCCTCACTAGGATTAGACACTATTACTGGACGGGAAGAAATTTCCTCTCCCAAAGGTGGCTATGACCCCCGAATAAAGCCTGAATCCTAAAACTACATTTTGTCTCCGTTCTTCCTTTTCCTTCCTTTAATTCCTTTTGAGCTCAACCACCAAATATAATGGGGTTAAAAGGAAAACCTGTGAACATGAACCAGAAATAACCAGCGACCTTTAACTCTTAACATCCTGATGAGAATTTTAAAATCCAGAGCCCCATTCCTATAAGGATTTATTAAAAATGGCTAAAAATGGAAGTTACTTGATTTAAACAAAAAAGTCCAGAGCCCCATTCCTATAAGGATTTATTAAAAATGGCTAAAAATGGCCTTTTCATTTAAAGTTACCTGTTATTTCCCTTAAAATAAAAACTTTTAAATATATTTAATATTACATTTAAACAAAGTCTATCATTTGGGGCAGATTAGGAAAATGAATGTGGCTGGGTGGAATGAGGTGGTATAGGATGTTAAGAGTTAAACTAACATTAAAATCCTTTAACACTCCACAAATAAAAGCATAGGGGGTCCACAGGGGGGGGGTACTAGTTTGCATTCTTAAATGCCTTTATAACAGGAGAACAAAAATTGATGGATCATGTAGAATGTCAGATATTGTACACCTAGCAGAATACGTGATTGGGTGTGATGTATCATTCATATACAATCCACTCAAAATATATGGGTCATCTTATTATAATAGAGATTCGGTGTCTGTCAGTACCCAAAACTATGTCACTGCTTATGTCACAATACCCTCAGCAATTGTATGAGTTTATCAACGAGTATTTAATTATAGTCAAAATCATTAATACATAGAATAAATCTTATTTATTAACAATTTCTCCATGAAGTCAATCCAAAGTCAGTCAAGGTGAAAAAGTTTGTGAAGAGTATATAAACCAGGGCTACTCAATAAAATTTTGGTAGGGGGAATAAAAGCATAGGGGTCCACAGGGGGTGAACTTACTAGTTTTCATTCATAAATGCCTTTATAACGAGAGAGCAAAAATTGCTGGATTATGTAGACTAACTGTCAGATATTATACAGTAAGGTAGGTTGATTTTGGAACTGTATGGCGAAAGTTGCAAATTAACATAAATTTTTTTCAAAACTTTGCCTTCATTTGAGGAAATAGATTTCATGTTCTAAAATGTTATCACTGTTACAGTTTACTTATTAGGTAAAAAGCAGCATATTGGATGCATCGGTGGTGATAGGAGCATATTTTCAATTTGAATTTTAGTTATATTTTATTCGTTTTGTTTTGAAATGACAATATTTTCTGTTTCAAATATGGTACTCTTTATGGAGAACCATCCCGGCCTCCTGTCTCAAAAAGCGCTAGCCAGTGGCTGCTGAAAAAAAACACCAGCTATGATTGAAGTCCGTAGCCGAAGCGGTGTCACTTGAAAAAAAAAACTATGTTTAGGGTTAGGGTTAGGGTTGCAGTTGGGGTTAGTTTAATGGGAAAATAAATAAATAATTTGGGCTTTGTTTTTCTGGGTTACCCTGTATACAGGAGGACTCAGAAAAAACAGAACCCACAAATTTTGTAATAAAATTGTTAATTTTAACTAGGGTGTTTAGGGTTAGGGTTTAGAGTTAGGGTTAGGGTTGGGGTAGGGTTTTTGGGAAAAACGCCCTAAGTTGGTTGTTTTTGTTTGTTTTTTTTTGCAAGTGACACCGCTTCGGCTACAGACTTCAATCGTAGCTGGTATTTTTTTTCAGCAGTCACCAGCCAGCGGTTTTTGTGGCAGGAGGCCGGGACAGTTCTCTGCGAAGAGTACCTCAAATATTGAAATTGCTAAATTTTCTAATCAATATTTGGACCAAATGTTAGAAAAATGACGCTTTTTTGTGCATGGTCATCTTTGATGCTATTTCCTCAAATAATCGGTTTTTGTGGACAGTTCTCTGCGAAGAGTACCTCAAATATTGAAATTGCTAAATTTTCTAATCAATATTTGGACCAAATGTTAGAAAAATGACGCTTTTTTGTGCATGGTCATCTTTGATGCTATTTCCTCAAATAATCGTGAAGTATTCACAAAACTCTTATAATTTTTATATGTCCGGATCAGCTCGGACGGTAGAGCGTTCGGCTAGATAACCATAAGGTTCCTGGATCGATACTGGCTCTTGCCAACTCAGCATTTGTGTAGCACAGGGATATGTGCGGTAAAGTAAGAAGCTGATGATAGGAGTGGTGCTCCACCTCCGACGCAAAACCAATCTCCTTAATCTAGCGCTAGTGGAAAGGGGATAGACTCCCTCGCTGATTGTCTGATACCAACTTTAGGCCACCCTGACGAATTTACTTTACTTATATATATATATATATATATATATATATATAAAATGTTGTTCTGGTTCCAACGGGAGAAAATTCAATATTTTATAAAAAAAGGAAGGTCCGCAAAATGTATTTTGTTCTCAGAAAAATTTTTTTTTTTTTTTTTTTTAATTCTTTTGTTTTACATATGCAACACGTGTTTCAGATCTTCTGGTATCTTCTTCAGGCTTTGATTGATGAAAAACTGAAATACACTCACATGCACACACACACACACACACACACATATATATATATGTATAGATAGATAGATGGATAGATAGATTGATAGATAGACAAATAAATGAATAAATAAAAGGTTTAGCTTTTTTATTATCATTGGAAAGTGAAAGTAAGAGATCTAGTTTTTGGTATCAGTATTTATTATACCAACATTCGACTTTTGCTGTTTGAGAGAATTGATACTTTTTAAAAAGTTAAAAATCAACCTGCCCTATTGTACACCTAGCAGAATATGTGATTGGGTGTGTGATGACCACTAGTGACGTATCATTCATATACAACCCGCTCCACCCTCCATTAAAAGAATCCTCATCCTATTCTTCCTGTCATGCACAGAGAAAAAGCAACAAATATGAAGTTAAGAAGAAAATTTACTTACATGAACAACATTTTCCCAATCTTCTGTAATCTTTCCAAAAATTTACTGGAAATTTACCCAGAGATTTTTCCATCTGACTTTCAAATCTGTTTGTGTATAAATGACTAAAATTACAAATCACTCCTCACCTTTTATCTGGATAAAATTTCAAACTTATATAAAATTTCAATATGAAAACTAAATTTAGAATGAGTAAATGTATCTTTCTTCCTTTTTTTTAACATAATCCAATTTTTCAAAGGAGAAAAAAAAAAGGAAAAGCCTCCCAGTATATTCAACCCATCTCTCTGGACAACCTGACATCTCAAATTTAAATTTGGAATGTGTGTGGGTAATTTGCTGCCAATTTCGAGGGTGTGGTCTGGAAATTGTCGGAAATACGAGTTAGTTGCTCAGAGATCAAAACAAAAAAAAAAAAAAAAAAAAAAAAAAAGTGAAAAAGGTGACTGATGCAAAATTTGATGGGGTTCCAGTTGTGGGATGTAATTGGTTAACAATCTGAAACATTGATGCTTTCTTTTTTGCTATTATCAACGATTTGGTTTGGTTTGGTTTCGGTTCGGTCTCTTTGTTTAATGCCATATCAAATATAGAGGCACCTGTGGTGTAATGGTTATCATGGTACGAAATGGACATGGCAACAAGTTCAAATCCCAGTAGCATTTCAAGTAGTGCTAATACCATTGGGAAAGGTATGCATCCAACTACTTACTCTCCAGCTATGGGTAAATAGTAGAGCAGACTGGGCTCTTTAACCTTAGTATGGCAACCAGTCAAGGAGAAGGAAAACTCTGAATTCAAACCTGTTAAACTCTTCTTAAAAATAGACCTTGTGTGACATCCTCCTTGTGTAGATGGGTTGGTAAATACGTATCAAAGAGCCGGTTTAGCTCAGTCGGTAGAACGTTCGGCTAGAAATCACAAAGTTCCTGGTTCGATACCGGCCATCGCCAACTCAGCGTATGAGTAGCACAGGGATCTGTGCTGTAAAGTGAGGAGCTGGTGGTATGTGTGGCGCTCCACCTCAGACCCTAAAATAATCTCCTTGGTTTAGCACTAGTGAAAAGGGGATAGACTCCCTCACTATCTGGCTGATACCAACAATAGGCCACCCCGACGACTTTACTTACTTATTCATGGGTTATTTAATGCTAAAGTCATCAATGTAGGGGGGGGGTTCTTACCTTTCCCAAGAGTATTAGTCCAAAAGTGAATGTAATAGTGTGACTGGAGTTCAAACTGCTTACTATGATGTCACAGTCTAGCCACTACAACATGCCCCCCCCCTTATAGATAGATAGATAGATAGATAGATAGATAGAAATTTGAAGTAGCTTTTTCTTGGAACAGTTTATATAGTTATTATGAATTTTTTTTTCAAACAATATCTGGAATGTTAATCTCAGACACATATTAATAAAAAAAAATTTTTTTTTAAAAAGACATCAGATGGTCCTGTTAGTAAACAAAAAAAACCATGCTTAGAAGGCGAGCCAAATCTGGAATAATAATTAATAAAAAAAAAAAATTTTAAAAAAAGCAAATGAACAGACACACAAACATAAACGCGCACACACACACTTACACACACACAAACACACACATAAACAAGCACACACACACACCCACACACACACACAGAATTTGGAAGACATGAGACAGAACAAATGAACAGCCACTAGCAACAACTTCAGTTCTAGTAATCTTCTATAGAAGGGATTTTTTATTCTGAAAACACTTTAGCCACTATGCCACAGGGACTTCCTCAATTTTACCTTTACATGAAATTTGTTTCTTGATTTGGATTAAAATTGTTTTAAAAATTTCTATTGAAGATATCTGTAATTTTTTTAGATATTTTTTTTTAATGATAAAACATTAATCTTTTGCTATTGTATTCTGTTTTAATATTTAATTATTTGAAAGGGTTTTGTAATTTGCTTGAAGCATTGTGTTTCGGGAAATATTTCCTGAAATATTGAGAATAAATCACAGGTTAACAAACAACACCACAGTTACCTCCTTTTTTTCTTTACACTTGCATTGTGATAGCCTTCAAAACCAACCAACAAATTTTTTTTTTATATTGTTCCCTCTCTATTTTCAGTTTTCTGTTATCATTTTCAAGCTGGTAGCTTTTTTCATGTAGAAATGTCAAGTATCACAAAAAGTATAAGTAGCTTAGTTTTATTATCCCCCCACCCCCACCTCAGCATATTCCCACCAACAACACTCTCCCCTCACCCTGCTGGATATATTACCCAGTGCTTGAGGTGCCCCCTCAAGGGTAATGCTAATGAAGTCTATGCAATTTTTATAATTACCACATGGGAGGTCTGAGGAATGTGGAATCCTCCTTCATCACCATTGCTCCCAGGTCCACTCTGACCTGGAGTGGTAGTACCTGTTAGGGTCCCATCTATGGGTTAAATAGAAAATTTGCTTATAAAAAAGAAATTGAGTTTAGATAATTTACAAACAAGCTATCGGTATGAATCTTTCAAAAATTTGCTGGCATTAAATAACCCACCAAGGTTTGATATGCTGAAAAACAAAACAAAGTTCTCCAAACTGTTCTTCTACAAATATACAATAACAAAGTAGATCCTTTCTCAAACTGTTATTCTACAAAAATACGATAACAAAAGTAGATCCTTTCTCCAAACTGTTATTCTACAAAATACGATAACAAAGTTAGATCCTATATTTCAAACTGTATTCTAAAAATAACGATAACAAAAGTAGATCCTTCTCTGTACTACAGAATACAAAAACAAGTAGATCTTCTAAACTGTATCTACAAAAATACGATAACAAAAGTAGATCCTTTCTCTCAAACTGTTATTTCTACAAAAATAACGATAACAAAAGTAGATCCTTTTCAAACTGTTATTCCTACAAAAATACGATAACAAAAGTAGATCCTTTCTCCAAACTGTTATTCTACAAAAATACGATAACAAAAGTAGATCCCTTTCTTCAAAACTGTTATTTCTACAAAAATACAATAACAAAAGTAGATCCTTTCTCAAACTGTTATTTCTACAAAATACGATAACAAAGTAGATCCTTTCTCAAACTGTTATTCTAAAATCGATAAAAAAGTAGCAGATAACAAAAGTAGATCTTTCTCCAAACTGTTATCCTACAATAATATACAATACAAAAAGTAGATCCTTTCTCAAACTGTTATTCTACAAAAATACGATAACAAAAGTAGATACCTTTCTCAACTGTATTCACAAAAAACATAACAAAAGTAGATCCTTTCTCCAACTGTTATTCCTACAAAATACGATAACAAAAGTAGATCCTTCTCTGCAAACTGTTTATTCTAACAAAAATACGATAACAAAAGTAGATCCTTTCTCCAAACTGTTATTCTACAAAATACGATAACAAAAGTAGATCCTTTCTTCACAAACTGTTATTCTAACAAAAATACGATAACAAAAGTAGATCCTTTCTTCAAAACTGTTATTTCTACAAAAATACGAATAACAAAAGTAGATCCTTTCTCCAAACTGTTATTCTACAAAAATACGATAACAAAAGTAGATCCTTTCTCCCAAAACTGTTATTATTCTGAACAAAAATACGATAACAAAAGTAGATCCTTTCTTCCAAACTGTTATCATACAAAAATACGATAACAAAAGTAGATCCTTTCTCCAAACTGTTATTCTAACAAAAATACGATAAAAAGTAGATTCCTTTCTTCAAACTGTTATTCTACGAAAATACGATAACAAAAGTAGATCCTTTCTTCCAAACTGTTTATTCTATCACAAAATACGATAACAAAAGTAGATCCTTTCTCCAAACTGTTATTCTACAAAAATACGATAACAAAAGTAGATCCTTTCTCAAACTGTTATTCTACAAAAATACGAATAACAAAAGTAGATCCTTTCTTCAAACTGTTATTCTATACAAAGAATACGTACAAAAGTAGATCTTTCTCCAAACTGTTATTCTACAAAAATCAATAACAAAAAGTAGATCCTTCTCCAAAGCTGTTATCTGAAACAAAAATACGGGATAACAAAAGTAGAATCCTTTCTTCAAAACTGTTATTCTACAAAAATACATAACAAAAAGTAGATCCTTTGCTTCAACTGTTAATTCTACAAAAATACGATAACAAAACGTAGATCCTTTCTCAACTGTTATTCTAACAAATAATGCGATAACAAAAGATAGAGTCCTTTCTTCAAACTGTTATTCTACAAAAATACGATAACAAAAGTAGATCCTTCTCTTCAACTGTTATTCTACAAAATGACGAATAACAAAAGTAGATCCTTTCTTCAAACTGTTATTCTACAAACAATATCGAATAACAAACAGTAGATCCTTTCTTCAAACTGTTATTCTACAAAATAACGATAACAAAAGTAGAATCCTTTCTCCAAGACTTGTTATTCTACCAGAAAATACGATAACAAAAAGTAGATCCTTTCTCCAACACTGTGTATTCTACAAAAATACATAACAAAAGTAGATCCTTCTCATCAAACTGTTATTCTACAAAAATACGATAACAAAAAGTAGATCCTTTCTTCAAACTGTTATTCTACAAAATATACGATAACAAAGTAGATCCTTTCTTCAAACTGTTATTCTAAGCAAAATACGATAACAAAAGTAGATCCTTTCTCCAAACTGTTATTCTAACAAAATACGATAACAGAAGTAGATCCTTTCTCCAAACTGGTTATTCTACAAAAATACAATAAAAAAAGTAGATCCTTTCTCCAAACTGTTTAATCTACAAAATACGATAACAGAAAGTAGAATCCTTTCTTCCAAACTGTTATTCTACAAAAATAGATAACAAAAGTAGATCCTTTCTTCAAACTGATTATTCTACAAAAAATACGATAACAAAAAGTAGATCCTTTCTTCAAACTGTTATTCTACCAAAAATAACGATAACCAAAAAGTAGATCCTTTCTCTCAAACTGTTATTCTACAAAAATAACGTAACAAAAGTAGATCCTTTCTCAAACTGTTATTCTAAAAAATAACGATAACAAAAGTAGATCCTTTCTTCAACTGTTATTCTACAAAAAATACAATACAAAAGTAGACCTTTCTTCAAACTGTTATTCTACAAACAATACGATAACAAAAGTAGATCCTTTCTCCAAACTGTTATTCTACAAACAATACCATAACAAAAGTAGATCCTTTCTCCAAACTTGTTATCTAAATAAATACGATAACAAAAGTAAGATCCTTTCTCCAAACGTTATTCTACAAAAAATACTATACACAAAAGTAGTATCCTTTCTCCAACTGTTATTCTCAAAAATACATAACAAAAGTAGATCCTTTCTTCAAACTGTTATTCTAGATATCAAATTGCAAACAGTGGGCATTTATTTTTATGCAACACAAGTGGTGAAGTCTATACCCCTTCTGCAGAGATGCAATCAGTGTATTCTAACACCCCAGCCAACAGGGCGGTATGTGTTATTGGATGCCATGATGAGAGGGTTTAATTATCTAAATATTTTCAATTTTGAGATTAAATTTTCACAAAAAAATACAGAAAAGTTATTCTAGATATCAATTGCAAACAGTGGGTATTTTATTTTTATGCAACAAGTGGTGAAGAGTCTTACCCCTCTGCAGATGCAATCCAGTGTATTCTAACACCCCAGCCAACAGGGCAGTATGTGTTATTGGATGCCATGATGAGAGGGTTTAATTATCTAAATATTTTCAAATTTTGAGATTAAAATTTTCACAAAAATACAGAAAAGTTTTCTAGATATCAAATTGCAAACAGTGGGTATTTATTTTTTATGCAAACAAGTGGTGAAGTCTTACCCCTCTGCAGAGATGCAATCAGTGTATTCTAACACCCCAGCCAACAGGGCGTATGTGTTATTGGATGCCATGATGAGAGGGTTTAATATCTAAAATTTTCAATTTTGAGATTAAAAATTTTCACAAAAATACAGAAAAGTTATTCTAGATATCGAATTGCAAACAGTGGGTATATATTTTATGGCAACAAGTGGTGAAGTCTTACCCCTCTGCAGAGATGCAATCGGTGTATTCTAACACCCCAGCCAACAGGGCGGTATGTGTTTATTGGATGCCATGATGAGAGGGTTTAATTATCTAAATATTTTCAATTTTGAGATTAAATTTTCACAAAATTACAGAAAAGTTATTCTAGATATCGAATTTCAAACAGTGGGTATTTATTTTTATGCAAACAAGCGGCTCCATTGGGAAGTCTTACCCCTCTGCAGAGGTGCAGTCGGTGTATTTACACACCGCCTCGGCCCAACAGGGCTGGTATGTGTTAGGCGTAAATTATTTGGCAGCAATGAAACTTTGACCTCTGGATAAAGAAGGCTGGAAAAATATCTATATTATTGATTTCTGATAATTCTTTTCTTCCTTTTATTTTATCTTATGTTTTTTTGGCATGAGATCATAAAAAGAAAAATTGGTTGTTGTCATTTCTTCTTGCTTAAGTCTGATTTTATTATTGATTTAGATGAACTGTCAGTCTGACTGAACCAGATAGACGGCAGGGTAGAGTTATGGAAACAATAGTAATGCCATTTTGTTTAGGACAAGTATCGTTATCCCACAGACATCCACAGATAACGATATTAACACACAGAATAGGAAAGGCATGGATGGCCACAAAACAAATTGTCTGTCATATGGAAGTCTGATCTCACTGACAAGCTAAAGCGACATCTCTTCCAGGCTGTAGTCATATCAGTACTACTGTATGGCTGCACTACCTGGACCCTAAACGAGGCGCCTCGAAAATAAGCTAGATGGGAGCTGCACAAGAATGCAGCGAGCAGTTCTGAACAAGTCGTGGAAACAGCATCCCACAAGGGAGCAGCTGTATGGTCACCTGCCCCCCTATCTCACAGACTATCCGAGTGAGACGGACTAGGCATGCAGGGCACTGCTGGAAAGCAAGGATGAACTCATAAGTGATGTTCTCCTGTGGAAGCCAACACATGGACATGCCAGTGTGGGCCGCCCAGCAAGGACTTATATCGACCAGCTATGTAAAGATGCTGGCTGCAGCGAAGAGGAGCTCCCTGTGGCGATGAATGATAGGGAAGGTTGGCGAGAGATCGTCTTGGATATCCGTGCTGCCTGCGCGACATGATGATGATGAGATAATTACTAACACAGGAACATGTATCATACATCAAAATGAAGCTTGTCCTCTGTGGATCACACCCCTAACTTCTCCATATAGTCACCATTTCTCTCAATACAATGTTCCACCTTCAATTGAGAGCATGTATCTTTGCACCGTAAATTTCTGTTGACTGTTCTTTGAGCCACTTCTTCACCACAGATTTCACTTTCTCATTACTGGAATAATGTTTGCCTCTCAACACCTCTTTCATGGGGCCGAAGAGATGATAGTCCTGAATGCACTAAATCTGGTAAGTATGGAAATGCGGTAAAGTTGTCCACTCGAATGAGATGGTGATCGAGCATTGTCATGCAGAAGGAGGACATTGTCAATTGGCAAGTTGGATCTTACTTATCGGATTCTTGCTTGTTAGGGTCTCAATGTAGGCCTTAGTTTTATAAAAAAACTTCACATGAAATAAAGAAAATGGCATTACTTTTTGACTCACCCTCATATGTATGTATGTATGTATGTATGTATAGTTCATGTGGATGATGGTTGTACCAGTTTTGAGAGTGAAAGAATCGTGCATGAAAACCTAAAGCGTCAACTTCGAAAGGGTTACACCTGTCATATTGGAGAGAGCATGGAGGGTTGGAAATGTCTGACATGTGGTCGAGTTTTGCTTTCTAAGGCTGGATATGTCAATCATAGGAAGTTTCACCTGGGTCAATCCATGCAGATTCCAGGAGCAAACAATGTGTCTTGTGCTATCTGTGGCAAGGTCTGTAAGTCGGCTTCTGGTCTTAAGAGACATATGGTGGTGCATAAGCATCAAATTTTATCATCTGATTCATCTGATTCATTTGAATCATCTCATTCAACAGGAAGGAAGTCTTTTCAATGTCATGTTTGCATCAAACTTTGTGGATCTGCAGCAGGATTGATGAGTCATTTGAGGGCTCATGCAAGGAAGGGTTCTGGTGGTGGAGTTGTGGGATTGTGAGGGACGGCAATGATCTGTAAATATTATGCTATATGTATGTATGTAAGCGTGTATGACTCGATATAGAAATGTATACATTGTATAGAAACCTTTATCTGTCTGTGTGTGTATGTTTTGTGTGCATGTATGTGTGTATCCATATATGAAGAAAAAGTGGAAGTAAATATGTAATATAGTAAAAATTGAAAAAAAACACAAGTTTCATTAACAAATGATGTTTAATAAGTATAAATGGGGACGTTAGTCAGCGTTTTTAAGTATGTCTTTTTCCCCTCATATTTGAAGATCAACAAAGATCCTTAAACCAACGAAAGCCCTGATGAAAGCTTGTTAAACAGACTGAGACACTGCAGCGTAGGCTTATTAAACCTCATTCGTTAATGAAACTTCTTTTTTTTTTTTTCAGTTTTTACTATGTTACACATGTATCTATGAGGTAAAATAAGGAATGAAAGAACATAACTCAGACAAAAATGTGTAGTATATTTCGCTGGAACATTAAATTCCGCTTCCTCAGCCTTTATTGAATTAATGATTTTAAATATGTCTTTTTCCCCTCATATTTGAATATCACCAAAAGCAGAGGTTCGCAGACTTTTGTTTTCATTTTTTTTTCTTTTTCCTTAAACCAACGAAAGCCCTGATGAAAGTTTGTTAAACAGACTGAAACACTGCAGCGTAGACTTATTAAACCTCATTCATTAATGAAACTTTTTTTTTTTTCAGTTTTTACTATGTTACATATGTATCTATGAGGTAAAATAAGGAATGAAAGAACAAAACTCAGACAAAAATGTGTAGTATATTTCGCTGGAACATTAAATTCCGTTTCCTCAGCCTTTATTGAATTAATGATTCAATAAAGGCTGAGGAAGCGGAATTTAACATTCCAGCAAAATATACTACACATTTTTGTCTGAGTTTTGTTCTTTCATTCCTTATTTAACCTCATTCTGTTGGATTCATTCCAATCCCATTTTCCTCATATCTATCTATCTCAGTCACTTGTTGCAATATAACTCAGACAGCATATACTGGCTACTGTTGTATATTGGTTCTGATAGAAAACAGAAGTACCATTTCAGCCATTGTTCTTTCGGGAACGGAAGTATCATTTTGGTCATGTTTGACTTGTTTTATTAAAAAGGCAAAAATGGTTATTCCACCAGTTCAATACAACTGGATTTTGATGTTATTCATGAATATTTGCTAAATGTGCAACAGTTAATGTCAGTGACCAGCTGATAATTAGTGGCATTAGATTCTGGGTGACCCAGAACAATTATCTCTGAAAGCTGATTCGGTTATTTCCTATAAGGCTAACATAAACAAAGGGGAACCACTCTTGACTGATGATTTATTTATTGATCAAGGGCTGGATTAGCTCAGTCGGTAGAGCGTTCGGCTAGAAACCACAAGGTTCCTAGTTCAATACCCGCCCTCACCAACTCAGCGTATGAGTAGCACAGGGATCTGTGCGGTAAAGTAAGGAGCTGATGGTAGGTGCGGCGCTCCAACTCAGATGCTAAAATAATCTCCTTTGTCTAGCGCTAGTGAAAAGGGGATAGACTCCCTCGCTGCATGGCTGATACCGACATTAGGCTGCCCAACAACTTTACTTACTTTTATTTATTGATCTACTAGGAAAAAAGAAGATTGGGTTAGGGTTTAGGGTTAGGGTTAGGGTTAGTTTAATGGGAAAATAAATAAATAATTTATCAGTCAAAAAGTGGTTCCCCTTTGTTTATGTTAGACTTATAGGAAATAACTGCTGATTTACTATATTTACAACTTTCAGACTCATTAATTCTATGCCTGATATATATCTATTACTGTCTGTTGATATATATATCTATCAATCTACCTCATTCTATTCAAATTCATCTATTTTAATTCCTTCTTTGTTTCTATCTTCCTTAATCTGCTCATATCTATCTATCTATCTATCTATCTCAGTCTGTTCAAATTTATCTATATTTGATTCCTTTTTTGTTTCTATCTATCTTCCTTAATCTGCTCATATCTATCTGTCTATCTATCTATCTCAGTCTGTTCAAATTTATCTATATTTGATTCCTTCTGTATTTCTATGAATCTTCCTTAATCTGCTCATATCCATCTGTCTATCTATCTATCTATCTGTCTATCTCAGTCTGTTCAAATTTATCTATATTTGATTCCTTTTTTGTTTCTATCTATCTTCCTTAATCTGCTCATATCTATCTGTCTATCTATCTATCTATCTCAGTCTGTTCAAAATTTATCTATATTTGATTCCTTCTTTGTTTCTATCTATCTTCCTTAATCTGCTCATATCTATCTGTCTGTCTATCTATCTATCTCAGTCTGTTCACATTTATCTATATTTGATCCCATCTTTGTTTCTATCTATCTTCCTTAATCTGCTCATATCTATCTATCTATCTATCTATCTCAGTCTATTCAAATTTATCTATATTTGATTCCTTCTTTGTTTCTATCTATCTACCTTAATCTGCTCATATCTATCTATCTATCTATCTCAATATAGTTTCTTTATTGTATGTATGTACAAAAATCAGAAAGGCTTACTAGAGTAAGCGCCAAGTGGTACTTGGGCCTGTAAGAGTGAGAGAGAGAGAGAGAGTGAGAGAGAGAGAGAGAGAGAGAGAGAGACATCTTTATTCAAACTGAACTTCCAGTCTGGATGTGTTGCCTATTAAAACTTTAAAAAGGGGAGTTAATTATGTATTTAGTATAATGCATGTATACACATGCAATTATCTATATATCTACCTCAATCTGTTCATGTATCTGGGGCTATAGAAGACACTGAGTGCACCTCAACAGATAAAATCAATAGGTAAAATCCCGCCAATCAGGCCATGGATGACAATCCATGATGCTTAGGGATGGAATCCTGGTGGCTGAGCAGTCTATACAGCACTCCACTTTGGCTCTTATTTAGGCTACTTCATCATATGTGCTAGAAGGTGGTAGCCGAGGGTCTTATTATCCTGGGTATGACATTAAACTGCATATAATGGTGAAAGCGCTAATACCCTTGGGAAAGGTATGAATCCTACTCTCCCTCCAGCTATGGATAAATAGTAGGGCAGACTAGGCTTTTACCCTTGGTTAGGCAACTGGTCTAGGAGAAGGAAACTCAGAATTCAAACCTGTTGAACTCCGCTTAAGAAATTGACATTGTGTCACATCCTGCTCGTGCAGAGGGGTTGGTAAATATATATAATGGTGAACTCTGGGGAATGTGGAGTGCCCCTTTATCACCATTACTCACTGGTCCACTCTGACCCAGAGAGATAATATCTGTTAAGGTCTCATCTATGGGTTAAATAGATAAAAAATCATTAAAAAATGTTTAAAAAAGTATGTTTAAAAAAATTGAGTTTGAAAAAAATTGAATACCCAACAAGAATGAATAAAATAAAAACATTGGACCATATGACCTTTAGGCACCCCTTTTGTGATCTCGATTCATAAGGACATGTATCATTTACACTGTTAAAATCCAGTTGTTTGTTAACAGAAGATTTTTAGAATTTTTTTTAAAATTATAAAACTAACCCCTAACTCTAACCCTAACCCTAAACCTAACAAACAACCGGATTTTGACAGTGTAAATGAAAAACATGTCCTTATGAATCAAGATCGTAAAAGGGGTGCCTAACGGTCATATGGTCTAAAACATCTTTGGCATAAAATAACCTAACAAGAGTTGTCATGCTGTAAAAACCAACCAACCAACCAACCAACCCTCATAACCCCTAACAACAATTTGTGTAAATGAAAAACATGTCCTTATGAACCAAGATCGCAAAAGGGGTGCCTAACGGTCATATGGTCCATTTGGCATAAAATAACCTAACAAGGGTTGTCATGCTGTAAAAACCAACCAACCAACCAACTCTCATAACCCCTAACCCCTAACCCCTAACAACAATTTGTGTAAATGAAAAACATGTCCTTATGAATCAAGATCGCAAAAGGGGTGCCTAACGGTCATATGGTCCAAAACATCTTTGGCATAAAATAACCTAACAAGGGTTGACATGCTGTAAAAACCAACCAACCAACCAACCAACCAACCCTCATATATATATATCTAGCTTAACTAGTTAGTTATCTATCTCAGTCACTTGATGCAATGCAGCTCAGACTGCATACTGGTAACTGTCAGTGACTAGCTGATAAATCTGTGGCTTTAAATTGTGAATAAGCAAGAACAGTTATATCTGGGAAGCTGTTGGGCTATATTTACAACTCTCAGATGATTATTCTATGTCTCTTAATCAGTAGCATAGATCAGAAATAAAGAACAGCCTAATAAACTGAAATTAATAGGAAAGAAACTGTTTTGTTTAAAAACGTTTTGATTCCACCCTCTCTTCAACATATGCCATGATAGCAGCAGCCTGTTGCTATCTCAGAGAATTTCCCATGATCCTCTTGGTTAGTGTCTACTTGCATCTTCTCTCTCTCAACTTCTTTGCTTTTCTTTCCCAGTAAGCAACAGAGAGTAGGCTTCATGGCAGCCATTGCATATCATACTCAGAAGTCAGCAAAAAAAGAGTTTTCTAATATGATTCACAGATATTTAATCACTCTGCCAGCAGGGCTTAGAATATGCATCCCCTGCAGAGAAATAAGACCTCCCACCATCAAAAAAAGATGGTTAGTTAGATTTTATGGCATGTCAACCCTTGTTGGATTATTTGGTACTCCTCACGGAGAACTGTCCTGGCCTCCTGCCTTTAAAACCGCTTGACGGTGGCTGCTGAAAAAAACACCAGCTACGATTGAAGTCCATAGCCGAAGAGGTGTCACTTGCAAAAAAAACCCCCAAAAAACAACCAACTTAGGGGGCTTTTCACGAAAACCCAACCCCAAACCCAACCCTAACCCTAAACCTAAACCCCCCTAGTTAAAATTAACAGTTTTATTACAAAATTTGCGGTTCTGTTTTTTCTGGGTCATCCTGTATATAGGGTGACCCAGAAAAAATAGAGTGCAATTTTTTTCCTCCCCATTAAACTAACCCTAAAACCCTAACCCTAACCCTAAACCCTAGGTTTTTTTTTCTTGTGACACCTCTTTGGCTACAGACTTCAATTGTAGCTGGTGTTTTTTTTTCAGCAGCCACTGGTTAGCAGTTTTTGAGGGAGGAGACCGGGACGATTCTCCGCGAAGAATACCGATTATTTTATGCCAAAAACATTTTGTTTATTCATTCTTGTTAGGTATTCAATTTTTTTTTTAAACTCATTTTTTTAATCTATTTAATCCATAGATGAGACCCTAACAGGTAATACCACTCCAGATTAGAGTGGACCTGAGATAATGGCAATAAAGGGCTACACTTTCTCTAGGTATTTCGTTAGGGCCCAGGTGGTGCAGCCATACAGTAGCAGTCCTCTATGAAAGGGAGAAGTAAGAATTTCAGCTCCATCCAATTGGCTAAATGGTCTTTACTTCCTAATTTTGAGAGAAAAAAAAAAAAACAGTGAAGAAATTTATATATATGGAATTTGATAATTTGCTTTTGAAGCATTGTTATGTAAAGTATATTATTATTCATATTTTTTGAAGGCAATTACAATGCGTATATCGTATAAAATTCAATAATTATTGAAAATAATCATGACAAGCAAACTCGGCGAATATCATGCGCCATGTGGAACATCGTACAGCTGTTTCAACTTTATTAAGTGACCCGACCCTTCTTCTCAACAGCCAATAATCGGTTAAATCGAACTTAATGGACCTAAATTCCACCACTGTATGTCACCCCGCTGAAAGAAAAAATACCAAAAGTCAGAGAATTAACTGAATTTAATGAAATTTTACATTTTTCAGGTCAGTTAACTTTGAATCACATATCTTTGAAGCATAACACAGATTCTGTTTGCATTTCATATAGCACTAATACTCTTGGGAAAAGTATTCATCCAACTATTCTACCTCCATCTATAGGTAAATAGTAGGGCAGACTGGGCCCTTTAACATTGGTTTGGAAACTACTCTAGGAGAAGGAAAACTCAAATTCAAACCAGTTAAACTCTACTTAATAAATTGACATCAAAAATTGACATTAAATCACATCCTACTCGAGCGGAGGGATTGGGTAAATATGTATGTATAAAAGAACCTTCCTACAATTATGTACAGTCACAGAAAAGTTCAACAGGATAAAAATACTTGCTTATCAGT
Source organism: Doryteuthis pealeii (assembly GCA_023376005.1). Lineage (NCBI taxonomy): Eukaryota > Metazoa > Mollusca > Cephalopoda > Myopsida > Loliginidae > Doryteuthis > Doryteuthis pealeii. Next base: position 26,001,533 of record CM042154.1, on the reverse strand, counting down.
CACTGTACACATGAGAAATCCCCAGCCGTTAACTAAAATGCTTAGAGGATATACACTTAGAATAGACACTTACAGGATATACACTTAAAAGAACAAAACTGTATTTTATTAACATAACAAAGAAGTAAAGAATTTACTTGCATCTTTTAGTTGACGTTTCATAGGGAAATATGGGATGTTACAATGGATGGAAATGTATTATTGGTCGTAGTGTCGATGTTCAAACGTTTCAGTTTATATAGAAACCTTCTTCAAGACAATATGAAACACTACGACCAATAATAAATTTCCATCCATTGTAACATCCCGTGTTTGTCTACATTTCTCCACATACTGAGATATGTTTTTAGAAAGATAAAAAAATGCCTTGAATGCACTTACCAACCCTTATGCATAAATCAGGATGTGACACAAAGTCATTTTGTAAGCAGTGTTTAACAGGTTTTCAACTGGGAGAATAGTGGGATTTATATTTTTTCCAAGGGTATTAGCGCTATGTGAAATGTAAACAGCCTCATCCTGGATGGGAACTTGTGTCGCCGTATCCATTTCCTATGATGATAACCATTACACCATGGGCAGCTTGTACATTCAAATGAGACAAGCAAATATCCACTTGAGATAAAAAAGAAAGAAAATTTAAAAAAAAAAAAAAGATAAGATATTGAAGAAAGAGAAAAAAAAACTAAAAAAATAAAGTCAAATGAAAAAAAAAAAATATTTAAAAAAATAAAATAAAAATAAATAAAAAAAATTTTAAAATAAAAAGAATAAAAAAATTTTTTTAAAGAATAAAAATTTTTAAAAAATTTATTTAAAAAATTTATTTTTTAATTTTTAAAATTTTTTATTCAAATAGTTGAAAAAATATTTCTTTTCTGAAAAAATCCGTTGCAGGCTGACCATGAACGGGTTAAAACTCTTCCTGTTTGAAAAAGAGAATTTGTCTATTTTTGAATTTGAAATATGTGTTCTTCTTTCAAAAACTGTTACGCTAAGATATACATTATGTCGTTGATCAAGAAATGCGTAGTGGATGTGCTAATGAAGGAATGAACACATGACTTGTATGCTTTTTGGAACATCAACGTTTTCGTTTTGAATTCAAATTATTTTCAGCTTCTCTCTCGATGAGTCTGGAGTAAAAACAAGCTCTGAAGATGATTTTTATAAATCAAAATATTGTTCAATATTAGCTATGAATATGATATAAAATATTTTCATTTTAACAGCATTGTGTGTTTTCATATCATTTTATCTATACTTATACCGTCGGATTCATTTCCTTACTCTTAACTTATATATATATATATATATATATATATATGTAATATAAAGATTTTGAAGGCAATTTACAATGCAATATGTGTTGAATTTATTTAACTTTTGTTTTTTTTTTCAAAACTAAATATTTTCGGAAGTAAAATTCCATCTTCAGAGTTATTGAAAGTACTAGGTGATTTTTTTATAGTACTTATCCCACAGCGATATTGTAATCATCTGTTTTTTAAGAAGTTGATGAACGCCGTATATTTGAAAATTTTTTCCGTGATGTTAAATCGGCTAATTCCGTGATGTTAACTCGGCTCGGCTGCTCCCGCACGTGGAAAATGTTCGAAATTCTTTTAATTTTTACTATAAATATAGCCTTGCTCGGCATAGTGAAATAAAGTTTGTTTCTTTATAGTATCTTTGAAGCATTGTGTGTATGTGTAATATAAAGATTTTGAAGGCAATTTACAATGCAATATGTAACATCACGGAAAAAATTTTCAAATATACGGCGTTCATCAACTTCTTAAACAACAGATGATTACAATATCGCCGTGGGATAAGTAATATAAAAAAAATCACCTAGTACTTTCAATAACTCTGAAGATGGAATTTTACTTCTGAAAATATTTAGTTTTGAAAAAAAAACAAAAGTTAAATAAATTCAACGCATATTGCATTGTAAATTGCCTTCAAAATCTTTATATTACACATATACACAATGCTTCAATGATACTATAAAGAAACAAACTTTATTTTATATATATATATATATATATATATATATATATATATATATATTATAATATATATATCCGGATTAAAAACAAGCTCTGAAAATGATTTTTATAAATCAAAATATTGTTCAATATTAGCTATGAATATGATATAAAATATTTTCATTTTAACAGCATTGTGTGTTTTCATATTCTTTTATCTATACTATATATATATATATATATATATATATATATATATATATATATATATATATATGATCAGTATAAGGCAGGGAATAGATTTTGTTTATTATGCATGGGGGAAAAACTTGCAATAGCTATGTATAAAAATGTAACAGGTGGATCTGTACAGTTATCAAGTGGTATCCAATAGACTGGAAACAACCACTCGGAAAACTTCCACAATTATGGGAAGAAGAAATTGTCAAGCAATTCATGTCAACATGGAGACGAAGAGCAAGAATGAAATGGAAATTCATTGTCTCTAGTGATGTGGAAAACATTAGACAATCTGGCCAATAAAAAGGAAAAAGGGGAAACTTCTGATTAGTTGGTTGGTTGGATTTTACAGTATGCAACTTTGGGAGACTAGAGACCAACTTTTAAGAGTATTTCCGGGTTTCGAAAAAGCTCTTATTTCTCCATAGTTGTAGGCAAATTGTCGGACAAAGAAGACAAACACACAATGGAAATTTAATACATGTATTGACAAATAATACAAGAACTTGTTGCAAATTTTATTGGTATTTGCTACCAGACTTATCTGAGTTAAGTAATGTTCTTGGAGTAGTGGTGATAACAGGGGTATTCTGTTGCTGGTTGGAAAGTTGATAGGACACTTCTTTGGACGTTTCTCGTTCTTCCTCGGTAACCGGTTCGGTGATAAGTAATGGGGGATCCTATTTTAGAAGCTTCTCGCCCAGGTAACAGTTCTTTAAATGACGGTGAATGGGCCCTTTTCAAGTAGACTTATTTGGTCTTCAGCCTTCTGTAGTGTGCTATTGTGACCGCCTTGTAGTGTGCGGACACAATGCATTGGAAAGTGCGCTGTGAAAAAATGCCTCCGTCCAGGTCAACGGTCCGTAGATAAGTGAGCCCTGTTTTTGGGCTAAGTGATGAGTGAAGTTTAGGGACCGTTATTTACGCGACTACCCTCGCAGAAGGGGGAGATAATTAACTATGGAATTTCCAATAACAATCTGGACAATAAAGGGGAAACTTCTGATTGGTTGGTTGGTTGGTTGGTTGGATTTTACAGTATGCAACTTTGGAGACTGGAGACCAACTTTAAGAAAGTCTAGAAAGGAACAAGACATTGTGTCCTGATTACGCATTGGTCACACAAGACTAACACACTCTTATATACTCAAACAAGAACAACAACCACAGTGTGAAACATGTAAAACACCTCTGACTGTTAAACACTTATTCATGGAATGCAGATTGTTTTGCTCAGATCAGAAACCTTTATTTTAATGCAAACAATATCAAAGATCTATTTGAAAATGTCAACATGGAGGACATTCTGTCCTTTTTGAGAGAAATAAGATTATACCATAGAATATAGACATGAAACAAATCAATACCATACAACATAATCCCCAATGATACTAACACATTGTTAAAACCAATTACTAAAAAGTATAAATATAAATACACAACATATATTACTTCCTAACCGTTACGCATGACATACCCCCAGACAGGTTGATATGCCGTTAAAATCAATAAACCAACCAACCAATTGGGTTATTTTATACCAAAGACGTTTTTGCTTGTTGGGCATTCAAATATTTTTTGAAAAAGATTTTTAACTCATTTAAAAAAAATCTATTTAGCCCATAAATGGGATTCTAACTCTGGGTCAGTGTAGACCTGGGAGTAATGGCAATGAAAGGGTACTCCACACTCCCCAGAGCTGCAGAATTCGAACCTCACCACTAGATCCATGACTGTTTTTGGATTTCTTAACTGGACCAACTGTTGGATATTGTACAAACGGAAATAGGAATTTCCGGTTAGATTAAACAAAGCAAAATGATGAACAATAGATAAAGGAGTCAAAGAAGAACCGGAACTAGAAGGTTCCGCTAGAGAACAATGAATATGTGGGCGTTTGGCGGAAGAGCCAGACAAAGAGGAAATTGAACAAAGAAAACAATAGATAGGGTTGCGCTTACTTAAGCAGTGAGCGGTCAGTAAGGACGCCAGTCAGGAGAGAGACAGCGGACCGATACGGTGACAAACCGACACGGCTAAGGGCGGTGAGACGCCACCAGCCCCCCCTTTACCTGAACACCGCCAGATCCCAGCAGCAGTAGAAGTCATTGTCAACCCTCGGTCATTTCATTGTCAAGCTCGCCACCCACCAGGACAGAATGTAAAGAAATAAACTAAAGTTTGTTACAATGCCCATGTGTTGAGTCTCTACGCCGACTACTAACCTACCCGCAGTATACCAGCAACGTATACGATTCAGCATAAGTTTGAAGAAGCTGCTATATAACATATATAGAATTTGATGCCAGTATATAACATATACGATTTAGTGCCGAACAAAGAAGGCGCTATGCAACACAACAAAAGATAAATAAAAACACAGTTGTCAATTCCTCAAATTACAAAATCCCCCACCCCTTACCCCCTGTACATGAATTCCATTACATGTCTATGTTCTCTATTCACCACTTCTTCCCTCCTATCAATCGGCTGGTCACGTCAAGCCCTAGCACCTATATGATTTTCCCAACCCTATTGCCCTTATGGCAAGCCCCAATCTCTTTTTATCATATGGGTGCTAGAAGGTGGTGATTGAGGGTCTACATGTCCTGGGAATGACGTTAAACTTTATCTGATGGTGAGGTTCCAGTTTTGGAGGTTTGGGGAATATGGAGCACCCCTTCATCACCATTGCTCCCTGGTCCACTCTGACCTGGAGTGGTAGTACCTGTTAGGGTCCCATCTATGGGTTAAATAGAAAAATGTATTTATAAAAACATTGTATTATCCATTAAGAATTGATTTATTTCAAAACTTTATCGGCATTAAATGACCCACTGAGGTTGATATGCCGTAAAACAAAACAAAACAAACAAACAAATCATCACTTCTTCTAATTGTTAGTTTACATTTGCAATAGTGTAATTTTTAATTTGAAATTTATAAAACACTAGCAAAGCTAACGGGTGTTGTCCAGGATTTAAAAAGTTTGAACAAAATCTCTTATCTATATTTCTATGTAAAGTAAAGTCGTCAGGGTGGCCTAAAGTCGGTATCAACCAATCAGCGAGGGAGTCTATCCCCTTTTCACTAGCGCTAGACCAAGGAGATTATTTCAGCATCTGAGATGGAGCGCCAAACCTACCATGAGCTCCTTACTTTACCGCACAGATCCCTGTGTATGCTGAGTTCGAACTAGGAACCTTGTGGTTGCTAGCCGAATGCTCTACCAACTGAGCTAACCCGGCCCTTTCTTATATCATATAAGAACAGAATTAGACTAATATATAAGTTATACATTAGTTATAATATCTTTTATTCTTTGAAAGAGTGAAGAGACAGAGAGAGAGAAGAGTGCAGAGAGAGAGAGAGAGAAAAGAGTGGAGAGAGAGAGAGAGAGAGAGAGAGAGAGTAAGAGTGAAGAGTAGAGAGAGAAAGAGAGACAGAGAGAATAAGAGTGCTGAGAGAGAGGAGGAGTGCAGAGAGAGAGAGAGAGGAAAGAGTACAGAATGAGAGAGAAAGAGTAAAGAGAGAGAGAGAGAGTGCTGAAGAGAGGAGAGGAGAGAAAGAGTAGAGAGAGAAAAAGAGTGAAGAGTGGAGAGAGAAAGAGAGAATAAGAGTGCTGAGAGACAGAGAGAGAAAAGAGTGCAGAGTGAGAGAGAGTAAATAAAAGAGAGAGAGAGAGAGAGAGAGAGAGAGAGAGAGAGAGAGAGAGAGAGAGAGAGAGTTTTTCAGCATTTAAAAGAAGGTAAAAAAAAAATTTTTAAATATAGATATAAATATCTTTTTTTTTTTTTTAAGTTGTTTATTTTTATTATTCATTTTTTTTTTTTGTTTTTTTCTTATTTGCTTTTTATTATGTTTTACCAATTACTAATTTATTCTATTTTTTAATCATTCTTTTAAAATCAATTTTTTAATATAATTTGATTTATACCCTCATTATAATTTTATTTAGCTTTTCTTGTTGAAAATGAGGGGTAAAAAGGTTTTTTTTAAACCCCCCTCTGGCAAAAATAAGGCGCAAACTTTGGTCTTTTCTGGTCTCCACCGATCTTCCTTTATAAAAGGACGTTGTTTTACAAACAAACATACTTACCTACATATATACAGACTGACAGACAGAATCTTTTTTCCTTTATATACATTTAGATACTGTTGCAATTGACTACAATAGTTTACTTATCTGTTTATTAAATATGGCCAACGGTATTAATAGGAAAAGTTTGAAGAGAGTTAAAGTTGTTCGTATTTTTTCCTACTTTCTTTGTGGTTTAGCATCCCTATCCTTCAAGAGGGGGGGGGGGGATTGTAAAGCAACAACAAAAAAAAGTTGAGATATCATGTGTTCACAAACGTGATATAAAAAAGTTAAATTTTCTTATCCAAAGGGATACAACAGCATAAAATGACTAAAGAGGGTTATTTCCCTTAGATAAAAGTTTTGCATGTAAGCACAACCCTGAGAATCTTCTATTAATAATGGAGATTGTCTGTACTTCTGTCTGTAACAAAAACTACGTCATAGCTCTACGTCACAGCTTACGTCACAATATTCTTATGCTATACACCCAAAATTTGAGTAAGCAATTTAAAAAATTGTTTTTTACTCTCGTCCTTTTCTCTTTTTTTTTTTTTACAGTAACAAGAAGTTAAGTAAAAAGTTTACATATAAATAAATACCTACGATTTTGTGGAAAATTGATGTGGAAAATATTCAAAATAATTGTTTGATTATTACATGCACACAACATTTTATTTGAGAGGGACGGGGCTCAATTTTCATTTCAAATTGTTTTATTTTGTTTGTTTTTTTACCCCTTTAATAAATATGAGGATTTTGTTTACTTATGATACAAACCCGATGACATTGAATTTTTACTCCCACCTCTCAGGCAATGTCTTTCAAAAATTCATTTTTACGACGCCCGGAGGGTGTTTTCTGTTGCTAGTTTCTACAACATATCTTGCCAAATTAGTAAAGAACGCGAAGTAATTCATAATGTTATATAATACCTAAAAGCACTAGCAGTATAGCTTGATGTATTTTACAAGTTTATCTGTTTTTAGTAAAGTACATTTTCACGAAACAATGTGATTCGTTATTTAAATTTTCTACTTCATTAAGAAAAAACGAAAAACAGCAGCAGCAACTCTGCAATAAAGACAGACAGAGTTCCCTCCCTTGTGTAAAACTCGCACCAGTATAATTTCATTATATTATTTGTACTAGTACAAAATTTAAAAAAACCACCTTATATTGTCTGAGGGGTGGGAGTAAAAAATTCAATGTCAGCGAGTTTGTACCCTAAGTAAGTAAAATCATCAAATTCATTAAAGGATTGAAAAATAAAACAATTTGAAATGTAAACTTTAAATATGTATTAAAAGAAAACAAACTATATATAGGTATATAATGCCAGTCATGTATTTATTAAAACTTGTTTTAAAAAACAATGAGGACTGTCTAATGTTGCATGTTCAAATTTTGAGTGTATTTATTCTATGTTATGACGATTTTGGGTAATGTGACGTAAGCAGTGATGTAATTTTTGTTACAGACAAAAACAGGAAGCGAATCTCCATTATTAATAGATTGTTGATAACGTTGTCACATCATCACCATCATCATCATCATCATGTCGCACTGACAGCACACAGATTCCCATGACTCTCTCTCTCTCTCTCTCAACATCGCTAACGGTCATAGCAACTGACAGGTCCTCCTCACGACATCCAGTATGTGCACTGAGCGAAGAGTGCTGAGAGAGAGAGAGAGAGAGTAGAGAGAGAAAGCGTGAAGAGTGGAGAGAGAAAGAGAGAGACAGAGTGCTGAGAGACACACAGAGAAAAGAGTGTAGAGTGAGAGAGAAGGAGAGAGAGAGAGAGAGAGAAGAGTTTTTCACCATTTAAAAGAAGGTAAAAAAAAATTACTAGTACAAAATAAAAAACACCCTCCGGGCGATGTAAAAGTAGATTTTTGAAACATATTGCCTGAGGGGTGGGAGTTAAAAATTAGTAGTCTTTGCTGGTCAGCCAACACTGGTATGTCTATTTGTAGGTGTGCACCCGGAGAATGTCATTTATGGGTTCATCCTTACTTCTCCAGCCGTGTCCAGCATGTCTTTTTTATTTTATTTGAATGGTTTGTGTGATGGGAGGTAAGTGGCCGTACAGCTGCTTTTTTGTGGAGGTACTGCTTGCAGGATTTGTTCAGACATCAAACAGCATCCTTGTGTAGTTCCCATCTAGCTTTTTCTCCAAGCATTTCATTAAAGTCCAAGTGGTGCAGCCATATAGTAGCACTGATACGGCTACAGCTTGGAAAAATGTTCACTTTATCTAATGAAAGAGATTAGATTTCCATAAAATCAATAATCTGATTATACTGTCCATGCTTTTCCTATGCGTATATTAACATCACTTTGTGGATGAGATATTACTACCTAGGTAGTAAAAACTCATTCTTTGGTCTACTTTCTTCAAAAGGATAAGACCTATCAGCTTTTGTTCCTCATTTGTTGAGTGAAAAGTACATGTTTCTTAGCTCAGTTCATAGAACAAATCTTCCTGGTCTAGCAATAGTGAAAAGAGGATAGACTCCCTCACTGTCCGACTGATACCAACAATAGGCCACTCCGCTGACTTTTTTTTTTTTTTTTTTACTAACACCTATAAAAATTTACTTTACTAATTAAAAAATATTTCCAATTTTTTTCTAACAAATTACTCAGTTCCTAAATCTGTTCATTAATGAATAATAACAGGAACCTGTGGATATACTACAGTGTGATAATTTAATTATTACAACATTTGATATGTTTACTTAAGAGCTATTGCAAATAGTTCAATATGTAAAAAGTATGATAATCTTGATTTAACTCTTTCTCACTTTTTTTTCTTTCCTTCTTTTCATCTTTTAATTATGTTCGATTGAAACAGATTAGTGTTATCACTTCCGTGCCCACCTCCTCTCTCTATCTTTCTCGTACTCTTTCTTTCTTCTATAAAAGGGGAGTCCGTGTGGCATAGTGACTACCATTATTGGAAATTTATTTTCTAAAAAAATTTTTTATGATTTTAGATAGCCTTCATATTGGAGTAAGTTTAAAATTAATTTTGTCTTAAAATAGTTTATTTTTTATTTTTAAAAATAAGTTTATTTTTGGAAAGAAGAAGAAAAAAAATTAAAACGCTATTGAATGAAACGGTTGGAAAGAAAATTCTATTCCCCCCCAAAAAAAACTCTGATTCAAAACGACTTGAAGATTGAATTTGGATGTTAGCGTCGGTATTCAAGGGACGCAACTTGGATAAAAGTCAACAGAAGTTGTTGCCCTTCCTTTGAGCGTGGACGTCTGTGTCTATTCTCCGTCAGCATTTTTTACTTAAATTTCTGAATGATTGCAGTAAACTTTGAGGTTGATATGCCGTAAAACAAAACAAACCAAACAAATCATTTTTTAAAATACATTTTTAAACTCATATATAGCACCCTAATAGGCTCTACCACTCTGGGTCAGAGTGGACCTGGGAGTAATGACAATTAAGGAGTACTCCATACTCCACAAAGGTTCAGAATTGGAAACTCCCCCCTAGATGTAGTTTAACATCATAATACCTAGGACACAATTTCATCTGTAAAATATGGGATGGGAAATATGCAAATATAAGTTGGCAATTATTACAAATTTACAATACTTCTTTAAAGTGGGCAAAAACTTTTTCATGCTAATAATATATATATTATATATATATATGCTCCCCATCCCCTAGGGTTGAGCACTCTGGGGGGGATCTTGCTGACGGCCGCCAACTCAAGCGTAAACGCAACGCTCTTCTAAGGAATGGAGCACTTTGTGACGGCCTTTACACGCAAAGCGATGTGTGTATTAAAACAGTTAAAAATCCCTTCCCATTCTGTAAGTAAGACAGCCTAATGGTTACGGTGCCGGACTGACACCCAAACCGATCGGATTTCAATTCCGGTTGTAGGTAGCTTACAAAATGTCTAGCCACACTGAGGAGACTTGATAAGTCGAAACACGTGTCTGTGGATGACCCTATATATATATATATATTATATACTGTAGTGTGAGATTGTCACTATTTCAACTTTTGCTGGAATGGTGTACCAAAGGCTGTATTAATTGGTAGAGTGCTCAATATTAAAATAGAGCTGTTATATAATATAATAAGATAAATATTAGGTTTTACATATCTAATTTATTGTCGGTGACAAAGGAACATTCACAACCATATTGGTTTCATGCGATGCATTCATCAGGTGAAGATGTTTCAAATGTGAGGAAAATCGAAAAGAATTTCAAAAAATTTTCAAAAAATTCTCAATAGACATGGATGCGTTATGATTGGATTAAAATATGATGTGTGTATGTATGTGAAGTGTGAATTGAATGTATGAGAGTGTTTATGGGCCAGTATGTGTGTGACCAGTCACTACGCGTACGCAACCTTTATACTGCCCATAAACATTCTCATACATTCAGGGGTTAGGGTTAGGGTTAGGGGTTAGTTTTATAATTTTAAAAAATAACAATCCTTCTAAAAAATCGTTCTGTTAACAAACAACCGGATGTGACTGGTGTAAATAAAAAAAAATGTACTTTATGAATCAGCAAAATTCAAAAGGGGTGCCTAATGTCATAAGGTGCCAAAATTTCTTAATGAAATTAACAACATGAAATAACTAATTTTTTTTTATTAAAATCGAAAACTCATTTAGAATAAAAACGTCGTGCTTTGGGTTGTAATATACTACTGAACTGAACAAATTTTAAAAAAATCTTACAGTGAAATTCTAATGCAAAAAAAAAATCGTCTGTTGTTTGTAAACAAACATCTGGGATTTTATGGTTAAAAGCAAAACAGCTACCAGCTGGGGTGCCTATTGGATACCTGTTCCTTCTGTTTTTAAAAGAAAAGGAAGAAAAGAAAAAAGGAAAAAAATAAGATAAAAGAATTTTAAAAATTTTTCTGAGAACATAATTACACTTTGCAGACCTTCTTTTTTAAATTATATATATATATATATATATAATATATATTATACTATAGAATAGAATTAGGAATAAATGAGAAAGTATTGGCATAAAAAGGTGCTCAATGCTAGAATAGCATAGCAGATTTATTAGATAATAATGAAAATAATAATGAAATTTATTGTGTACAGTGCTCAGGTGCACCACAAACTCATCAAAGTCTCATGTCAAGTACACAGAATAATGTATTAGTGTCAGGAACATGAACAGTTTATAGTAGTAATATGCATGTATGTGTGTGCATGTGTATGTTGGAGAGTGGTATCAGGTATAGTGTTGGTGGACTACAGGAAGCATGGAGGCTTTTGAAAGACTCAGCTCTCGGCAGCCTACAACAGATGCAGGCAGTTTATTCCATGTCTCCGCAACTCGGGCATGAAAAAATGTTTCCAAAAGTTGCTGTTTTCTGACTTTGTAGGGCATGCCCGATGTATTGGAGAGATGGGAGATCAAAAAGGTCTCAAGGTTGCTGTTGTTAAGATGATTAATGACCTTATGAGCATTTACCAGGTCAGTTGCCAGACACGAAGTTTCAACGAATTCATTCCCAGGGCTGCAAGACGTTCAGAGTATGGCAGATTCCTGATGGAGGGTACTCGCTTGGTTGCATATCGCTGTACAGTTTCTAGGAGGTTAATATTCTGAGCAAGATAGGGTTTCCAGACTGGTGATGCAAACTCCAAGTGTGGCCGTACCATAGCTTTGTAAAGCTTCAAATAGATAGGAGATCCATAATATCTGCTAACTATTATCTCCTATTAGTTTCATGCTTACTGCAATCATCAGACGAGACTGTCAAAAAGTTAAGATAAAAAAAACGGTAGTTTGTTTAGCATTTATATAAATATGAAGCATATTCATGCGATGGAACTAGCCACAGTTTTTTTAAAAACTTTAGTATAACATTCCATCGCATGAACACACTTCCTGTTTATATAAACGCTAAACAAACTACCGTTTTTTTTTATCTTAACTTTTTGACAGTCTCATCTGACGATTGCAGTAAGCATGAAACTAATAGTAACAAGATATTAAATCCATAATATCTAATTGATATATATATATATATATATATATATATATATAATATATAGTCGAAAACACAGACAAAATAGAAAAAAGCCATGTGTGTCATAATTTCCAAAAATAACTGTTCCCTATTTTGGTTACATGATTGATGGGTTACCTATCAATTATGCACAACAGTGTAGCTTCAATAAAACTAGCAGTTTGGTGGAAAAATATAGGGAATTTGATTGACACTATTTAACCCTGTGGTGACCTTTTCTCTGATTTGCCAGACAAAATGTGAGAAAGTTAGTTTAGGAAAGTAAGATTTTGCTGGATGACTGGGTGAGTGAGATAGTGTCTCTTGTCCAAATAGCCAAATCTTTACATGTTTGAGTTGATCTGGGTTTTGAAATCCAACCCAGATCCAGAATAACAGAACAGCCACCCATAGTTAGATGATTGATTGATCCAGCTTAGATCAAGCAAAAGAGCTAGCTACCAACCTCAGATCCAGATTCAGAAAATAAAAGCTATGGGCCGGGTTATCTCAGTCGGTAGAGCATTCGGCTAGAAGCCACAAGGTTCCTAGTTCGATACCGGTCCTCGCCAACTCAGCATTATGAGTAGCACAGGGATCTGTGCAGTAAAGTAAGGAGCTGATGGTAGGTGTGGTGCTCCACCTCAGATGCAAAAACAATCTCCTTGGTCTAGTGAAAAGGGGATAGACTCCCTTGCTGATTGGCTGATACTGACATTAGGCTGCCCCGACGACTTTACTTACTTATATAAGTATACTAGACAAAACATTGTGTCACCCATTGAGCTCTAGGTAGATAATTGGGAATAAGGAAAAGTGAGATTAAAAAGCAAATTAAATTTAAAATAAATAAATAAATATGGTTGGAGAATTTTTTTTTTTATAACATTAAAATAATTTTGTAAGATTTCTAAGAAAGAGAAAGCTTGACCTAATTTAAATTTATTGAGAGATTTATTCAGAATAACAGAAGAACAGCCACCCATAGTTAGATGATTGATTGATCCGGCTTAGATCAAGCAAAAGAGCTAGCTACCAACGTCAGATCCAGATTCAGAAAATAATATAAAGAAATATAACACTAGCGGCAGTACTCCTAGGTTTGTGTATGGAGTTAACCGCGAATGTGGCAGACAGGTTAAGAGTCTAAGAAGTAAAACGAACAACAGAATGTGAATAAAAGACTTGTATTACAAATAAAAAACTTGCAAACTTTAGTTTCGTTTGCACAAATATATAATATGTATATAATATGTATATAATTGTCACTTAGCTGGTTTATCCTGGGTTAGGGTATTATCGAAGCCCTTGCTACAGCCTTCTGTTTCGTCCGGATATGATGGACTTTGCTTGCGTCCGACTCCAGTTCTGGTTGTCTGTTGAATTATAGTAGGAGCGACCTTTTGTTCGGTCTGTTCCCTTTCGTTGCTGATTCAGAAGAGGATGAGTTTCACACTTTGGGTTTGCCGCCAAAGTATGCTGACTCATGATTGATTGGTTTGAAACAGAGGCTCGCAGACAAGGGACGATAACCCCATACCCCAGAATTCTTAATAATAAAAACTAAGTATATAAGTATACTAGACAAAACATTGTGTCACCCATTGAGCTCTGGGTAGATAATTGGGAATAAGAAAAAGTGAGATTAAAAAGCAAATTAAATTTAAAATAAATGAATAAATAAATAAATATGGTTGGAGAATTTTTTTTAAAAACATTAAAATAATTTTGTAAGATTTCTAAGAAAGAGAAAGCTTGACCTAATTTGAATTTATTGAGAGCCAAGATGTTGAAGCTACTGGCTCGCTGCTTATGAAATTTGACATACAAATACATTTCACGCACTCCAATCTCTCTAACTCTCTACTCTCAATGAGAAACTAACACATATAATGAGGAAGTAATCAAGATATACATAGAGAGGGAGAAAGTGATAGGCAGGATGTGTAGTGAGAAACAGGTAAGTTATTTTTTTTACTTAATTACAAATTACAACTAATTAGAAGCAATAAAAATGGAATTTTTTTCAAACATAACTCAATCCTGGAACTAAGGAATAATTTAGTATAATTTTCATGGCATTAAACTAAGCAGTAAAAAAGATTGATTTACTCAGCTTTAGTATGATAATAGATGTCCACGGGTATACTCTACAATATATTACAACATACGGGTATATTATCTCAGATACAAGAGAAATATAAGTATATGTTGATATAAAGAAGGGCTATGTAACATTTTGCCACCAAAAGCTATCCTTCAAGTCAGTAATGGATCAGTAATCAAACCCAGACCTTAGATACTCCAGCCTCATTCCCAATTTTCACAATGATATTGAAAAACTACAAGTTGATACTACATGGTACCAAATCAATGCAGTCAAACATTACTGTAGCGGCTGCCCCGGTCTGGATAAATGTGAAGGCATGACAATTCTTACTGATGTAATTAATTTTATTCAATTAACACTGTGAAACTGTAAGAAAACAAATAACATTTAATAACAGCGAATACAACAATAAGAACAATCCAAAAGAATCTCAAAATACAGAAACTTCAACAAATAGACATATCAAGAGATAGAAACTCACAGCTTGTTACCCCATTCCGACCAGCCTGGCGGCGCTAATCTAACTAAAGGTCCCCTTTCCATTTTTTGGTTAGGGTTCCTAGACCGCAGAAACTAGTGCTCTGCACCAAATGCTGTTAACTCTTAAACTACCCTAAATTTAATACTCTTGGTGGTAGTCAATTTATACAAACAAAAATATTCATACAAAAATAAAACATAATTAAACTGGTCAGTTTTAGCGGCAGAGCTCAGTCGGTAGAGCATTCGGCTAGAAGCCACAAGGTTCCTAGTTCGATACCGGTCCCCGCCAACTCAGCGTATAAGTAGCACAGGGATCTGTGCGGTAAAGTAAGGAGCTGATGGTAGGTGTGGCGCTCCACCTCAGATGCTAAAAACAATCTCCTTGGTCTAGCACTAGTGAAAAGGGGATAGACTCCCTCGCTGACACCGACTTTAGGCTGCCCTGTCGACTTTACTTTACTTACACTCCCACCAAATCACCCTGAATTACGAATTAATGGTGATTCTATGGCAACTGTTTTTAAAGTGCTGTGAATGTTCAATATGAGTCTCTCAAACTGCTCCCAATTTGGTCATAGCAGCTGGTCTACCAAGCTCAAAATTCCGCTTTTTGCGGATTTGAACCTGGCGACCTCCTGTTGCCTTTCTCTTCAACTCTACATGAGTTAGTCAACAAAACATGAGTTTATAAACAAAATTTGATTATCCATTAAGAATGAATTTATATGCCATAAACCAAACCAATCAATTTGATTTATTTTTATCAAAAATTATTTCAAAAAACGTTTTCTTTTTCGAAATACACTTTTCACAAAAAAATTTCATACATAAATAAGTACTGATTTTTTTTTTTTTGGGGGGGGGGGTGGTCGAGTCACCTACAAAATCCTATGATTGTGAAATTCCTCTTTATTTCTTAATGAATACCTCGCAGGCAATCGCAGGAAATACATAGCTATTATCTTAACCACTTGATTATCTGCTAATAGTATATGGTGTTAAGTATGGGCTGTTTGATGTCAATATTTAATAAAAGTGTTCAAACATTTAAAAGACTGTAAAACAATCAAGCACATGGCATAGAAGACAAAACTCTTGATTAAACAAACAAAATTGTATTAACAGAATGTATACAAAAAGGCAGCATTGAATACTGGGCGAGGTTCAGCCAAAAGTTCTTTTTTTAAAGTTCAATGTAAAATGTAAGCTGATATTTCCCAATTCACAAAGTGAGAAAGAAAATGTAAAGTTTTTAAGTCACAACAATCAGCAGTCAGGCAATAGTTGAACTGATATTTAGTTTGTCTCTGAAAGCGATAATTATTGAGAGAGAGAGAGAGAGAGAGAGAGAGAGAGAGAGAGAGAGAGAGAGAGATTGTACCTTCTGCATTAAAAGTTCTTAAAACAGGTGACAAGGACTCTCTTAGGCAGGCAAAATCTTTCTGGTTGAAAATGAAAAAATTTGGGTTTAAATAGAATTTAGGTAGGCTCCGCAAGGCTCTATTTGATAATTTTTCTTTTTAAGCGGGAACGCCTCTGATTGGTTGAATTTTACGAATTTTATTTTTTTTATTCTCTTTTTTCTAACCTGCGCAATCCCATGCGCAAAACAATCATTTTTGTCATTCGATCTCTGTTCGTTGAAGCAAGAACTTCCGGTTCGCCACAAGTACAACCAGTGATTGATGCACTTATTCATAAGGGCCGGTTTAGCTTAGTCGGTAGAGTGTTCGCCTGGGAACCACAAGGTTCCTGGTTCGATGCCAGCCCTCGCCAACTCAGCGTATGAGTAGCACAGGGATCTGTGCGGTAAAGTGAGGAGCTGATGGTAGTTGTGGCGCTCCACATCAGATACCGGAACAGTCTCCTTGGTCTAGCACTAGTGAAAAGGGGATAGACTCCTTCGCTGTCTGGCTGATACCGACTTTTAGTTTCCTCATATAGAATAAGTGAAAGAACAATTCAAGATGAAGTAGTAACAAAAAACTATTTGTCTGAATTTTTGTGGAAGAGGCTTGATAATTTGTATCATTTGGTTTGGTTTGGTTTTGTTTTACGGCATATCAACCTCAGTGGGTCATTTAATGCCGATAAAGTTTTGAAATAAATCAATTCTTAATCGATAATTTAATTTTTTTATAAATACATTTTTCTATTTAACCCATAGATGGGACCCTAACAGGTACTACCACTCCGGGTCAGAGTGGACCAGGGAGCAATGGTGATGAAGGAGTGCTCCACATTCCCCAAACCTCCAAAACTGGAACCTCACCATCAGATAGAGTTTAACGTCATTCCCAGGACATGTAGACCCTCAGTCACCGCCTTCTAGCACCCATATGATAAAAAGGGGTTGGGGCTTGCCATAAGGGCAATAGGGTTGGGAAAATCATATAGGTGCTAGGGCTTGATGTGGCCAGACGATTGATCGGAGGGGGCCTCTCTGACCGCCCATCTAGCCCAAGATAGGGCCAAAGTGGAGTATTGCAAGTCATGAACTGCTCATCCACCTGGGTTCTATCCTTAAACATCACAGGTCACCACCCACGGCCAACAGGTGGCCCCATTGGGGGAGTCTTACCCCTCTGCAGAGATGCAGTCAGTGCATTCTAATGCCCCAGCCAACAGGTCGGTGTATTATTTGGATTTTTCAGACTGTTGTCCAGTTGGACACATGGCGTAACAGATATAGGGGTGGAGTTAATACAGTTCTAAGCGACAATCATCAGTAGGTTGCAGATTTAATTCTGACGATGGGCAATAGCAACATAGAATACTTAATATAGCTTAACACTTGAACCCGGTCATGGTTCCCGAGTTCAGAAAGAAGGTTCCAGACTTCGACAAGAAACACATGAAGAAGGCTGGAGGGCACATCAGCCGAAACACTGTGTATATATCTATTATTATACTAAAGCTGAGTGAATCAATGATTACTTCCCCAAGGCTTTTTTCCTGTTTAGTTTAAGGACTAAAATTAAATACTAAAATATTCCTTACTTCTGGGATTGAATTATGTTTGAAAAAAAATTATTTTCATCGTTTTAATTAGCAGTAATTTGCAATTAAGTCATAAAGTAACGCATCCCTCACTTATCACCTGCCTATCAATTTCCACCACTCTATATATCTTCATTCCTGGGAAATGGACTTGTTGCCCTGAGTTCAAATCCTGGACGTGGTAATTGCATTTCACTTAGCGCTAATACCCTTGGGAAAGGTATGAATCCTACTCCCCCTCCAGCTATGGGTAAATAGCAGGGCAGATTGGGTTCTTTAACCATGGCTAGGTAACCAGTCTAGGAGAAAGAAAACTCTGAATTCAAACCTGTTGAACTCCGCTTAAGAAATTGACCTTGTGTCGTATCCTGCTCGTGCGGAGGAGTTGGTAATATATATATATATATATATCTTCATTCCCCTCGCTATTATATTTTAGTATCTCTTTGGGATCAATTTGGAAGACTTGGAGAGTCACTACTTCTGCCTGTTATTTGACCACCAGGTGGATGAGATTTTAATAACAGGTTAGTTCAAACACACCTTCCCCTAAGGCAGCACCTACCTCCACAACTAAAAAGGGGCAAGGGCTGAATTTATTGCTGGGCTGCCCCAAAAGGGAATTCCCACAGAACTAAGCAATTTTTGTCCTCACCTTACAGAAGTTTCAGTTCTGTGGGGGATACCCACACTAAACCGTGTTATTTCCTATAAGTCTAACATGATCAAAGGGGAACCACTCTTGACTGATAAATTATTTATTTATTTATTGATCTACTAGGAAAAAAGAAGACGGGGTTAGGGTTAGTTTAATGGGAAAATAAATAAATAATTTATTAGTCAAGAGTGGTTCCTTTGATCATGTTAGACTTAATGGAAATAATCCTAAACCGGCCTTGTGTCACATTTTGGTCCAGTGAAGAGATAGATGAATACATGTGGAGGGTTCGGGACGCGCGCGTACTACCCTGAACCTCCCAACCAGAATTTGGGGGGAAGCTTGAAGGGCAGGTTTTCTATATTTCGTATGAATACCAAAAATTTAAATTAATTATATTGATTATTTAATGTCAAACTTTTGTCTAAATCAATAAGTAGTAACATAATGAGCATCATTAAAAAAAGAAAAATATTATTACATATGCAATTTATTTTTAATACATTTTATACATTAAATTTCTTTCAAATTGTGATGAACAAATGGCGTTGAATTTATTTTGAATTATTATGTTAAATCATTTTTTTTTAAATATCTTTAAAATACTCATAAACATTTCTTTTTAGAAATAAGTAAAACGTTACTTTAAATACATATTTATTACATATTACTGAAATTTTACTCACTCGTTTTTAACTTTTAACCAAGTAAAATCTGTTTTTTGCATGAGAAAAAATAAAACAAATATTAGTTTTAAGTTGTTCTGGTTGAATCAAAATTATACTGATATTCAAAAATTGACTTCCGCTTTTGGTATGGAGTTCCGTTAATGTAATAACATTGTTATACTTTTTTTTTTCTTGTTTGGAAAAGGGATATTATTTTTGACCAATATTTGTTTTTATATTAAATTACTTTTGATTAATTTAGTTTAATTTAATCTATTAATTAAATTACATTCAATTTATCTTATCAATTAATTGAAATAAATCTAAATTCCATTTTAATTATTTTATATCTGAGCTAGTAAAAATTTACAAATATATAATTGCCTCTCTAATACAAAACTATTTTATTCCCCCTTAAATTACCTTTTTTTTTGTTCCTTGACATTATTTAGTTACCTCTTTATTTATATATTAACTTTTATATATATTTATATATTAACTTTTATATTATTCTTTTCCCTGAAATTTATTTAATAGTTTTTCTATAATAAACTATGGCAGGACTGCCAATTTTGTTCTGTTGTTTTGTTTCCATACAAATAATCAGCTATCGTGATGTACATAACATTGAAAATCAATTTAATTGATTTAAAATATAAAAATCCTGATGTTAAGTTTAAAATGTTATATTTTTAGATTCTAGAAATAAATATCTATTTTATGCAAACCTTATTTTAGTCGAACAAAGTAATAAGTTTTGAAGAAAAAGCTCCCCCTTTTTAAGCAGAAAAAATATCGATGTATAATTTTTTCATTTATAAGATAATAGCCAATTAAATAATTATCGAAATGAGTAAAAAAGAAATCTCCAAAAATTATTTTTTACATTTTCTTTTCCGATTTTCGGTACTTATTTTCTCATAGAATATCCCCCTTAAAAAATTTTTTTCTATTCACAACTTCGGTCTTTTCTCTTTTTATCTATACTATAATTAGTATCGAACACTGACCAACCTCGCCGAGATTTTACGCCCCCAAAATAAGGGGAGTCAAAATAAGTGACCTGAAAAAAATCAGAAAGTTTTGAAATAAAATAAATAATGCATTATAAAGTTCAATCATTGATAAATCAACACTGATAATTTCATTAAAATCAGATAATTCCCTGATTTTTGGTAAATTATTTTCACGGGGCTAAATTCATTTTGTCAAAAATGGATTTTACGTCAATTTTGGGATTTAATGGTTCAAATCTTCGGCAGATGGCAAGTCATCTTAAACACGTGAATCTTAAAGACGGTGATGACTAAAAAAATGTCTCTTGCCATAAAAAAAACACAAAGAGATCGATAAGATTTAACAGTATAACTGAATAACACAATAATTTACTTGAATATATTAGATAAATAAAACAATGCTTTGCGATACGTAAATGAAGTATAACCATATTTGATGTTAAAATTAAATAGGTTATAGGTTATACTGTTACCGTTTTTTAATTTTTGTGGCCATCCATTTTTTATTTTATTTCTAAGAAAAATCTGAATTTTTAAAAAACTGTTAACAGTGGTCGAAATTAAATTAGCTCTTGTGTGTTTTAAAAGAATCAAATAAATAATTTATTTCATATTAGTAAAGAGATACAAAAATATTACTTCTAATAGAAAAAGAATTAGATATTAAAAACAAGCAGGAATAATAGATGAACTCGCGATATGAGGTACCTGAAAAAATGATCTGCTAAAGGAAATATACAATAATCAGCAGCAGCGGTCGTGTAAGCGTCTGACAGGGACAAGTAATCACTTTCAACTGACGGCAGCGAAAGTGAGGAGAGAGAGACAAGCTACACGCACAACAGCGGAACCTTAATGATGGCACTTGGGGATTTTGAATATATCTGCACTGTTGAAGCTAATGGGTCGATCCCAGTCTCCAAATATAAATCCAAAAAGACAGGATTAACAGTATTTCTTGCTGCTGTCGATGGACCTATTGTCAATGGATACTTCTGTCTGGGTAAAAATTGATGATCACGTCTTGTCTGCTTTTTGTTGTTTTTTGTATCGTGTTTTAAAAATGAAACCTATGCATATCAAGATTTCTTCATTTTAAAGAAGTCTCTTTTTTATAGAGTGTTTTTATAATTATTTATATGTATATATTTAATTTAAATGTTAGTTTTATTTAACTACGGATATTAAAAAAATAGTCATCATTTTTAAGACAATATTTCATTTTCTTTTTAATTTCCAAGACAATGGCGTCTGTAACTGAATAATTTAAAAAAATGATTTTTTTTTCTAGCGATAATGAAACAAAATTGAATATTAACATGAACCAAATTAGATAAAAGTGAATTTTTATAATAATAAAAAAAAACAGTTTTGTAACTTCTCTTCGTTGTTGAATTTAGTTTTTGTTTAAAAGAAAAAATGCAAACAAATTTAAACTATTGTAATAAATATGGTTTCTTTAAAACTGTTTAATAAAAGTAAATTTTTCTTAGGAAGTTATAAAAATGATATATTGGATTTGAAAGGAAATGTATTCTGAAAAAAAAAAAATTAAAAAGAAAAAAAAAAAGAAGCTCTTGTTGCAGAAAAGCAGGCTTCTGAACAGACCCGTATACGGCAAACATTACCACGTGATCCAGGCCCCAACACATTTTTTGGGAGTCGCTTCATTGAAAGGCAAATCATGATAATCATAATTAATAACATTAGATTTTTTTTTATTATTATTATTAGAACAAAAAATCTCAAAAGAAATGAGAGCTTCGTCCTCAACATTTTGTCATTTTTTGTCAAAAACTCTTAAAAGAAAATTGACTTTTATGTTGTTAAGATTTCTTTTGGCGGTATGATGTGAATTAAATAATGACTATTTAAAGGGGAAAATGAGCTGCTAAAACAAAATATATGTTTTTTTTAAAATTGTTTTAAAAGTTTTGACTTAAATATTTCATTGAAGTATTTAGTATATATATATTATTCATTCATTAATATACATATTAAGTGATATATATTATTTTATTTATTAAACTGGTAAATTATTAATTTAAAAAAAAAACAATTTTAAAGTAAAAATTAATGAACCCCAGTAAATTAAAATGAAACCAAATTTTATTTGAAATTGATCAACCAATAAATTAAACACCTTTTTATAAACCCCTTAAAAGTGTTAGCAATACAACGAAATCCTTTTTTTGAATTCAGACATTAAAACAAATTAAACCCTTAAATAAAAGAAACGCTTCATTAATTCGTAGAAAAGTCATAATAAACCCGACAAGATTAACTCGTAATCCTTTTAAACTCTTTTTAAAAAATTCAGTTCAGTAAATCATATGGGATTATAAAGTCGTCCCTGGGGTCATCTTGTCTCGCCCTTACCCTACTGCTTCATTATTTAATATATCATGTTAGATCTCCCTGGTCTAGCGCTTGCAAAAAGGGGATAGACACCCTCGCTGTTTGGCTGATACCGACAATAGGCCACTATCCAGACTTTACTTTATGTATAAATTATTCAATTTTTATTTTTTATTTATTTATTTTTATGAATAAAAATTCTTTGGTGTATTTAACTTGGTTAATATGAAAAATAAAAATAAATACATGTATTTATTTTTATTTTTCATATTAATAAAATAGATAATGATATTAATAAAATAAAATGAATACATATGTATTTATTTTCATTTTTCATATTAATAAAATAAAATTAATAATAATATTGATAGAATAAAATAAACACATGTATTTATTTTCATACATATGTATTTATTTTCATATTAATAAAATAAATAATATTAATAGAATAAAAAATAAATACATATGTATTTATTTTCATATTATAAAATAAATAATATTAATAGAATAATAAATAAATACATATATGTGTATTTATTTATTAATAAAATAAATAATAATATTAATAGAATAAAAATAAATAATATGTATTTATTTTCATATTAATAAAATAAATAATATTAATAGAATAAAAAATAAATACATATGTATTTATTTCCATATTAATAAAATAGATAATATTGATAGAATAAAAATAAATACATGTATTTATTTCCAAATTAATAAATAAATAATATTAATAGAATAAAAATAAATACATATGTATTTATTTCCATATTAATAAATAGATAATATTAATAGAATAAAAATAAATACATATGTATTTATTTCTATATTAATAAAATAGATAATATTAATAGAATAAAATAAATACATATGTATTTATTTCTATATTAATAAATAGATAATATTAATAGAATAAAAATAAATACATATGTATTTATTTCCATATTAATAAAATAGATAATATTAATAGAAAAAAATAAATACATATGTATTTATTTCCATATTAATAAAATAGATAATATTAATAGAATAAAATAAATACATATGTATTTATTTCCATATTAATAGAATAAAATACATTTGTATTATTTCATATTAATAAAATAGATAATATTAATAGAATAAAAATAAATACATATGTATTTATTTCCATATTAATAAAATAGATAATATTAATAAAATAAATTTAAATACATATGTATTTATTTCCATATTAATGAAATAAATAATAATATTAATAAAATAAATTTAAATACATATGCATTTATTTTCATATTAATAAAATGAATAATAATATTAATAAAATAAAAATAAATACATATGTATTTATTTTCATTTTTCATCATTAACCAAGTTAAATACACCAAAGAATTTTCATTCATTAAAAAAAAAAAAATTTAAATAATTTATAAAGTCTGCAGTGACTTATTGTCAGTATCAGCCCAACTGCGAGGGAATCTATCCCCTTTTCGCTAGCACTAGACCAGGGAGATTTTCTTTTGTTGTGTTGGAACGCTATACCTACCATTGGTTCTCAGATGATGCACAGATTAATTTACCCAAATTGTACTACTCATGCGCTTAGTTGGTGGGGGACTAGTATCAAACCAGGAACCTTGTGATTCCTAATGCTCTACCAACAGAGCTAAACCAGCTCATATATATATATATATATATATATATAAAATGATGTGAGATATAGAGTAATATTTGAAAACCAGAAATTAGGTGTCTGTGTGTGTGTGTGTGTGTGTGTGTGTATATATATATATATTATATATATATATGTATATATATAAAAATCACCAAGATATTTGGCCTTTTTTAACAAGGTAATATTAAAGTTGGTCTGATCGAAGTTGAGAGCTCAATGTACAATAATTTAGGAATTATAAACAGGGCAATATATTTGGTAAAAAAAAAAGGCTTAAATATCAGTCATATTAGTAGTTATAGATCTATTTCCACCCATATGTATATGTACATACATATGAGCTTCTTCAGACCACTAATTTTATTATTCATTAGCAGTATGAAGAAGCTCATATGTATGTACATATATATATGGGTAGAAATAGATCTATAACTAGTAATGTGACCAATATTTAAGCCTTTTTCTTTACCATATGTATATATATATGTGTGTATATATATATATGTGTGTGTATATGTGTATATATATATATATATATATAAAATCATGACTTTGCCATTTGTTCAGACTATTCTCATTTTATGAATGCTTTATAAAAGCTGGAAATAGACTGTCCAAAATGTTAATGAACGCAACATTGTTAATATAAAAATAATCAGCAAATCACAAATAGGTTAAATTTAGATTTTAATCTTAACCCATACTCTAAAGATTAATAACTTGTTTTATACCAGATTAGCCAATCATTTTTCTGCTCTGTTGGTGGGACTTAGAATATGTCGACTGCGTCCTTTGCAGATGAATAAGACCCTGCCGAAGGGATGTCCTGGATAGAACACTAAACTACATCTGATGGGGGAGGCTCCAGTTCTGTAGCTCTGGGGAGTGTGGAATCGTTGCTTCATTGCCATTACTCACAAGTTTCCACTCTGACCTGGAGTGTGGTAGTACCTGTTAGGGTCCCATTTATAAGTTAAATTTGTTTGAAAATTATTTGTTATTTGGAATACTTGATACCATATAATTGTGCAAATCATTTGTATTAGGAATACTTGATGCTATATAACTAAATTATTTGTATTAAGAATAGTTACTTGAACTTATAATTGTTTACTCAGGGTTATTATTATTAGTTACTTGAAACCAAAGGATTATTATTAAATAGAAATAGTTACTTGAAACCGTATAATCATGTATAAATTATTAGTGTTAGATAGGGATACTAGAAACCATAAAATTGTGTGCAAATTATTTGTATTAGATAGGAATATAACAGCAAAAAAAAAAAAACTCAACAACTACACAAAAATGTAAATGTACAGGGTGGTCCGAAAGTCTTGTCACTCCTACATGCATATATTAAATACAACCCAAAATTCTAGAAAATAATTTAATTTTTAAAGATTCTTTTTAAGAGGTAAAATAATTACATATTATTTTTAGACATCCTGTTATTAATGTTTAGCAAGTTAGTCTCACAGATACATTACTACTGAAGAGTTTGATTCTCAATGGATGTATGTTAATCCAGCCTGGTGTGAGGTCTGGAAAATAATTAGTATTAAAACAAAAAAATGATGAAAATTAAAAACAATGTAATGGTGACAACACTTTCGGGACACTCTCTACAATGAATGCAATAAAATAATCGTAGATAGTTTAATCAATGAAAATTATTATTTTCTTTTCTTTTTGTCATTAGACAGCATTGAGTAGTCTTTATGTCTACTAACTTCATTCAAAAAATCACTTCCCATTATATTGTGACAGCTGTCATATCTGTGTTTCTTAAAATGTTGGTAAAAAAATTGATACATCTTTGTTTATGGATTATAACATTGAAGATGGAAGGAAATTAAAATTAGTACATTTTTGGAATATAATTTTTTAAAAAAATTATTTTTAAGAAAGATAAAAAAAAAAATGGCTCAAATGCTATAAAGAAAATGAAGATTTGAACAATTTGTCAATGATTGAATATTTCAAAAGTAGTTTGTGAAATTTTACACTGGTGTTTTATAGTTAGGTTTTTTTTTTTTTTTTGTTTGATGTTGTGGGTTATTTAATGCCAAAGCTATCCTTGTAGAACAGTAGTGGGACTGTTTAACCCATAGGGGATGAGTGAACGGCTGACTTCTGATTTAGGTCGGAAAATTAAAACGGAAAGTTTTTTTGGTGGTACCAATGACAGTTTAAATTACATTGGGTTATGGTTTTAGGGGATTAAGGTTGTTTTTAATTACGTATTACTTAAAAAAAAAAAACAAAAAACCCAAATTACTATACATTTAATTAACCATTGAAATTAATTATTGAATTATTGAGACAGTTGTTTGTGTTAGTATTGCAATGTATAATTTCAATTAAACTTAGTTTAAAAAAATATTTTTCAACATTAAATGTATAGTAATTTGGGTTTTTTGTTGTTTATTTTTTTTTAAGCAATACATAATTAAAAACAACCATAATCCCCTAAAACCGTAAACCCAATTCGCAAAATGTTAATTCATAGACTAGTTAAACTGTCATTGGGTTACCACCAAAAAACTTTCCGTTTTAATTTTCCAACAAATTTATTACAAAACAATAATTTTTGAAAAAGCATTAAATTCAAATATCGCCTATGGTTCGGTTTCTTTGTTTAATGGCATATCAACCTTTGTGGTTTATTTAATGCCAAAGTCAACTTTGTAAAAGAACACTAGTGGCACTATTTAACCTATAGCCAGTGGATTAGGGGTTTCATACCTTTCCCAAGCATATTAGTCTGAAAGTGAATATAATAGTGAGACTTGAGTTTGAACTCATTTACTATGATGTCACAGTCCATCATGTTAGCCACTATGCCACATGGACTTCCCCTTGCTTTATTATTTGGTAGACTAGTTGAGGTTGATGGCATTTAAATGAAGACCTGAATTCTCAGGTCTTCATTTAAATGCCATCAACCTCAATCAATGTTATACAACAAAAGAGTTAGCCAACATTCTCAAAATATCCTCATTTTGTATTGAAAATCATTTGCACCAGCTTGATTATATTTATTGCTTTGATTTGTAGCTTCCACATAAGCCATAAGCAAAGAAAGAAAGAAAAAAAACCTACTGGACTGTATTTCCTTGTTCATTTAGCTACTTAAATTTAATGACACTTGTCTTGTGTCAAGTGGTTAAAACACCCTTTTTATTTCTTTTTTCTTTTTCTGATAATGTTCAGTTTTTGACACTTCTAACTTGAACTTTTAAGTTATAAGTCGTTGGGGTGGCCTAAAGTTGGTATCAGCCAGACAGTGAGGGAATCTATCCCCTTGTCACTAGCGCTAGACCAAGGAGATTGTTTTTGTGTCTGAGGTGGGGCACCACACCTACCATCAGCTCCTTACTTTACCACACAGATCACTGTGCTACTCATATGCTGAGTTGGCGAGGGCCTGTATTGAACCTGAAACTTAGTGGTTTCTAAGCTGACGCTCTACCGACTGAGCTAAACTGGCCTAAAGTTGGTATCAGCCAGACAGTGAGGGAATCTATCCCCTTTTCACTAGCACTAGACCAAGGAGATTGTTTTTTGCATCTGAGATGGAGATCCACACCTACCATCAGCTCCTTACTTTACTGTGCAGATCCCTGTGTTACTCATATGCTGAGTTGGCGAGGGCCGGTATCAAACCTGGAACCTTGTGGTTCCTAGGCTGATGCTCTACCAACTGAGCTGAATCGACCTAAAGTTGGTATCAGCCAAACAGCGAGGGAGTCTATCCCCTTTTTACTAGCACTAGACCAAGGAGACTGTTTTTGTATTTGAGGTGCAGTGCCACACCTACCATCAGCTCCTTACTTTACCATGCAGATCCCTGTGCTACTCATACGCTGAGTTGGTAAGGGCCAGTATCGAACCAGGACCCTTGTGATTCCTAGGCAAGTGCTCTAAGCAATATTCAGGCATTCTATTAGATAAAATGAATTGATTACAGTATCTAAAAATCAATATAAAGCATTGCATATTTAAAGAAAAATTAATTCATTAAGTGATAACACGCATATATTTTTTTTTATGTAACTGGTTTGGTAGGATATTGTATGAAAACGGCAATCAAGTTTTACACCTTAAATTGTTGCATTTGTAGTTTTCCTATTTCTATTACAGTATCATTTACATTGTTTTCAATGTTAGAAAATATGTCATTTAAAAAAGATTAACATTACATATGGGTGTGTGATAGAATTTGCTTTTAGATTTATGGTATATGAAGTAGGGAGTCCCTGTAGTGTAGTGACGAACCTGCTGGACTGTGACACAGATTTGCTTTGAAACTTTGAATTTTGAGAGAGAGAAAAACTCAAATTTACTTGTCTACATTACATGTTTACGTAAACAACAGGCGCTGATTTTTCAGACCTTACTAGTTTATATAGTAATTCATCGCTTATTTCTGGTCCAATTTTTTAAATATTTATATGGTTGGAAAGAGAATAAAATAATCTTTCTAAATATGTAACTTTTATGTGTTTTTAACGATTGAATTATTTTTTAAGGCGAGTTAAACAGTATTATTTTTTTTACAGCGAGTTAATACAGTATTATTTTTAACTCTTAACATCCTGTTAAGAATTTTGTAAGTCTAGAGCCCCAGTCCTGTAAGAATTTACCAAAAAATGGCCTTTTCATTTAAATGTTTATAATTCTTTTACTTTTTGACAGATTGTTATGAAAATTGACAGTATTACCAGAAAGACTTTGTTCTTTAATATTATGTCATTTGGCTAAAAATAATGTTCTGTTCATGGTTGTTGATTGATTATATAATAAAAATAATTAAATTATGAAAAAAAATATGATAGTATATAATACAATTGTTAGTTACAGACATCATAAACATCATAGACCTTGATGCAGCTAACTTATGAAAAAAAATCACAGGTAAAAACATAGTAACAGCACAGGTGTGTAAGAGGTGTTTTCACATAAACCCAGTTTACTCTTTCATCATATTTTTTAATGATTCACATCATTTTGATAATTAGTCACTACACTAAATGAAGATCAATAAAATTACAATTCATTTTTTTACACATAAAAGATATCAGAACAACAAACTAGTTATTATTAATGGGTAATAAAGGACTATTTGCTCGTAAATTCCTACCATAAAAATAACTGAACCCCCATTTTATGTCGTGTTTTTGTATTAAATGTTTTATTTTTCTTGCACCTGTTATGTTACAATACAAAATATATTTTATTTATTTATTTTAATATTCATTTCAATGTGCATATTCTAAAAGTTTTTATTTTGTGAGAATGTTTAGTTTTAAAGTGGGGCTCGTTTTACAATTTAGGCATAAATTGGATCCTCCTTTTATGACCGTAATTTTGTTTTTTCGTAAACAATGATTAAAATCTAACGTTTTTATTTTAGAGTACCAAAGCCAAAAAGAAAAAGAAATAACAAAAAGTAATATTCAACTTTTTACTCGTAAATTCCCGCCATAAAATTAGGCTTGGGCATTTTATGGTAGGAATTTACGAGTAAAAAGTTGAAGTGTAAAAACGAAACCCACTTGAAAACTAAGCATTCTCACAAAGTAAAAGCTTTTAGAATATACATATTGAAGTGAATATTAAAATAAATAAAGAAAATATATTTAGTATTGTAACATAACAGGTGCAAGAAAAATAAAACATTTATTGCAAAAACACGGACATAGATTGGGGGTTCAGTTTATTTTATGGTAGGAATTTACGAGCAAATATCCTTTATTACCTATTAATGCATATCATTAATGCCTCAGGTAGGTCAGGTGAGTAAAAAATTGAAAATGTTTTTTTTGAAAAAAAATCTTACCTTTATAATTAGTGTTGGAAATTGTGAAATTTCCCAAAACACCCCCTTTCTTTGCACAATGCAACACTGCATTTGTTGCACTGCCAAGAACTCTGAATTTTTTGCCCAGTTGATGTTCTTTCAGGGCCTTTGGCGCATACAACACAGTTCCTTTTTCCTCTCTTTGAATTAATTTTACTCAGCACATGCTGAGTTGGCTTCTTTATCAAGGGTGGATTAATTAGCATGGGGCTTGTCTCTTCCTGGAACTATAATTATTGATAAGTCCAGTAACCAGTTCTAACTGGAAATCCAGGTGAGATAAGGGTTTTTTGCGGGGTCCTCCAGGAGCATCACGGCATAAAATGTATGAATTGATAGCAGTTACATCTAAAAAAAAAAAAAAACAATACTTCCACCACTTCCTTGCCTTACAAGAAATACCATAATAGGAGCGAAGCTGGTCATTTTTATCAACTCCGCTAAAATTTTCTGTATATTCCTGTATTGCAATTGGTTTGGATAGGTTGTGTCAGGAGCTCCACGTTTTCCAATTCTTGTAATAGAAGTGTTGCCAGTCTGGTTTGCCGTCGTCAAAATACTCACTTGGCGTTTCTTTTCATACCAAGTAATAGCAGTCAGTTTACCCTTCTGCATTTTTTTCATTTCCCCACTCTTTTTCAATTTGCAATTTCTTATACCTGCAGGAAGACCACGTCGATTTAGTCGCACGGTACCACAAGCATATGTCCCATTTTTTATTAATATTTCCATCAGGTCCACTGAAGTAAAATAATTATCAAAGTAAACATGATGATTTTTACCGTGATAATTGTTTATCAAATCCGTTACCACACGTGTTCCAAGTGGTGCGCCGTTATTTGAAGCCGTATCCTTGCCGACGTAAATATTGAAATCGACTAGGTAATACGTTTCGGCATCCGCAAGTCCCCATGCTTTTATACCCCATTTCGTCGGTTTGGATGGAAGGTATTGCAGGAAAGAACACCTGCCTTTATATTTTATCATAGCCTCATCAATACTTATGGTTTTGTGAGGTTCATAGTGGGAAGGGAATTGTCTCTTAGCGTTACCGAGTATCGGTCTGACTTTATGAAGCTTATCATGTTCTGGGTGGGTCCGTGGAAGATTCTGTGTGCTGTCATTCAAATGAAAATATTTGTTATCTGCTCAAACCGATTCCTGCACATTATTTCAGAGATAACAGTTTCTTAGTCCAGGTGTTTTACTCCAATAACACCGGTAATTTGGAAGTGGCACAATTCCCATAAAAAAAAGCATGCCTAAATATGCTCGAATTTCGGCAACACACGTGCGTACAAATAAAACATCGCCGGACTGCTCTGCGTATAAATTAGTTTGATAGACTATGTCTTCTATTAATGTTAGAGGGAACAGTTGAAAAAATATTCAACGGGTTTGGCATCCAGTCCTAAAGGTATTTTAGGGCCAACAAAACTATTAAACTGTTCTGGAGTATTATCAATAACAGTGTCACTCCATTCTGTTGTAAAAATTTCTTCGTCAGAGAAGTCCTCAAAATCTGACAAGTCGCTTGTGTGCACGGAAGATATAGAGATATCACTCTGGTTATCTTCGCCCAAACCTAGAGCTTTATCAGCCATTAATTCTTCGATAATATTATCGAATATCTTGTTTGAGTTACTCTCAAAAGACGCCATTTTATGAAAAAATTTTCGGAAAAAACGCACTGGAAAAAAAGCTGACTTTCTTGTTTAACACGTGGTTAAAAAGAGAAAGGGTTTCGGTAAACCGGATATGAATGTAAGGGGGATAATACCCAAGTTATTTTCCTTAGATTGAAGAATTATAAATAGGTTTAAAACTAAATTTAAACAAAGGTATTATCTTGGGCGGACTCGGGCGGTATAGGATTCCAGGGATGACTTCCGGCCGGGCGGAATCAGGCGGTACAGGATGTTAAGAGTTTTAAACAAAGCTGTACATGCTGCTACATGCAGGCAGGCTTTATTAAATAAAATTATATAGAGTTATTCTATTTCTTGTATGTAATACAACATAGCAGGTATTTAAAAAGGTATTTTAAGTCCAAAGTGATGTTATTTATATAGATTAATACTATATATGTGTATATATACCGTATTAAAATGAAAATATTGAATAATCTTGTGGTAAACTTTAAAAAAAAAGAATCTTGGTATCCCTACTTTTTATTCCCCAAATAATGGGTTCTAGCATGGAGATAAATAAAGTTTAAGTGCAGAATCAGAAAGAACATAGAATTTTACATAAGAATGCAAAGTTTTATCAAAATTGTTCCAAAAATAAAGAAATGGTGAAGAAATGACTAAATTTCTTGTTTTGAATTAGTCTGTGATTTGACATATTTTTTAACAAAATCATGTCCACTTTTTTACCCCCAATTTCTGGGCTCTCAAAACTTTTGAATCACTGGAGATATTTGCATAATTCATACAGTTTTGAACTCCATTTACATAGCTCTATATAACTAACATGATTAAATAACAATAACCTCAAATAAAAAAATTAACTGGGAATGCTAATTAATATCAGGGTGCATTCTATGCCCCAAGACCTGCAGATCTTTGACATTAACAATGTGGCTTTGATTTTTCATTCAAACTAGCTCTTGGTGTGTTTGCATGGAACAATCTGTCCCCACTGATGTGAAGTTTTCCTTGATGTCTTTTAATTTCAATTAGTAATTTCTTTAATTTAATTAGATATCCATGTATCAAAATAAATGGACATCTGCTATTCAGTACATATTGAACAGGAGTCTTGTGTTGTTTTGATCCTTATCAGTTGACAGGTCATTCAAGGAACCTAACCTTCCCAATTTGGATGGGCTTGTTTGTGGGGTAATAAACATCCAAGTATTTTGGGGGCATTTGTGAAAAATGTTGGGAAACATTGCCAAAAAGAGCCAAAAATAACTTTGAATATTGTCAATTTGCCATTTTTTTTAACTGCATAAAATATTTTAACAAAAAATTTTGACTAATGTTTTAAAAAAAAAAAATTGTATTAAAAATTAGTGTATTTTCTCTAAAACTTTATTAGAAGAAAAAAAATTAAACAATATTAAAAAAATGATCTTCCTACATTTACATAAGGACTGAATTATGTTTTCTTTTTTGTATTTTTTTACTTTTTAGTATTTTTTTATCTTTAAAAGATGAAAATAATTTTCTTTTAATCTATCAAATGGCCCAATGCTAAAAATATCAAGATCAAGTAACCTTTTTCTTTTTCAAATAAAATTTGAATCTTCAAATTTAATAGAGAAAAAGTGTTTTTTATAAAGAAATTTGAAATATTAAAAAATTTTTTTTACC
Organism: Doryteuthis pealeii; assembly: GCA_023376005.1. Classification (NCBI taxonomy): domain Eukaryota; kingdom Metazoa; phylum Mollusca; class Cephalopoda; order Myopsida; family Loliginidae; genus Doryteuthis; species Doryteuthis pealeii. The sequence continues at coordinate 25,968,053 of CM042154.1, read as the reverse complement.
CAAATCATTTGATATTTTTTGTACTGTTCATTTTCAAAATACTATTTTTTTTCTGGGTTAAAGAAATGTCTGTAGTAATGATGTATGTATATATTTATTAGATCTGTATGCCACTTTGTTTTTTCTATACATTATACATTAAAAAAACAATGTATTATTTAATGACTGGACAAATTTATTGTATGACTGGCTGTTTTATGTACCCAATTACAGCACACCATAACAGTATAACTCCTGAAAAACAAGTTTTTTTTGTTTTAATATTTAAAAATAGACAATAACTTTATTTCTTACAAGAAACCTCAATTCTTTGAAATATGAAAAAAAATAATAAAAAATCTGGCTATCTATTTACTTAGCTTAGCTTTGGCTCATAGCCAGAAATATCGAGCACTCAGTGAGAATTGAACTCACTAATAATAATCTGCTAGTCTAGCTCAAAAACTATTACACCATTGATTATGGTCAAGTCATGCTGAAAACACCAGTTCCTGCTAGATCACCGAAGGCAAGCAATGATAAGCATGTTCAATACATAACTGGGTAACCATTTAAGTAACAGTAGACACTGTAAGCAACCAGAGTCCTTAGTTCATCAAAATGACTTGATTCAGCATTAAATGACCCAAAAAGGTTTGATATGCCGTAAAACAACCAACCATTACACTATGCAAAGTGTCCAATTAAAACTAATCATAGCTTAGATTTAGCACAAGGCCTTAAATATGAGGCACTAGTGAGGATTGAACTCACTACTCAGTATCAATGGATTTGCAGGACTAGTTTGCTGACCATTACATCATTAGGTTTCTAACAACAACAACAATTACAGCTGGGTTTACTGTTCATTGCTATTAGTTATCAACAATCAAAATGGCAATGGAAAATTAGCATTTTTTTTCTTTGTAGTAAAATTACTAGTGAATAAACTAACTTAAAATCTTATTATAATGGAGATAGTGTGTTTATCTGTCTGTAACCGAAACTATATCACTATTTAAGACACAATTCTCTTAGTTATTTATGTCACATTCTCCATGATTTTTTTTTTATTCAAACCTCAATTATCAATAAAATTGTTTAAAATTATTAATACTGTTGACCTTATCTACACACTAATAACATGGAAGTGTATTTATATCTACAACAAAATAACGGTTTACAGTGTTAACGGGAATGCTAATTTGCATATTGATCTTTAAAATTTGATTTTAATAAATGTGTGCTTGGTATTATTGATTTCTGATTGTTTGGTTTTAATAGATATGAGCAAAAATCTTGGGGATAAATCTTAAAAGAAATCCATTAAGAAGAAGAAATAACTAATTTTATTCTTTACATCCTAATTTAACTAAATAGTTAAATAAGTAAAATTTAGCAATGAAAGATGGGAGTGATGGAAAATGATGGAAGAGTTAGTTTCAAAGTTGTTCTATTTTTCTATTATATCCACCTGTTTCAGATAATTTTATCTGCATTCTTATTTAGTTTCATTAGTATTTCTAATTTAATATATTTCATTACATTCAGACTTAAGTACTTGCGCCCGGAAAGTGCATATTTTTGCTAGTGTTAATAATGTAGTCAAGTGACAAATATTTTATTTGTGAAACAGATGAAAAATCTTAAAAATCAGTTGACTTTGTAATATTCATATAACTACACAAAAAATGTTTTCCCAACTATTTAATGTTAAAACCAGTAGTAAAAATGTGACTAATCTTTAATGTGAACAATTTTAAATAACTTACTATTTCAGCCTAGCCAGAGGTTTTTTCTGGTCATCTGTGGCTAGAACTTAATTATAATAGTATAAACTTCCTGAAAACCACTCACCTGTGTATGTTCATTATACTAATGGGATTGAGTAGTGCTGAGTAATTTTGGGACACACCTATCACACAAAAGTGTGTGAAGTCCTCATAAAAATTTTTTTAAAAAGTTCTTGTGTCACATTTTATTTTCCCGGAGAAGCAAAATACTTGCTCATAGTTAAATATTATCTTTTGTATATTACATCATTTTAATTTTTATATTGTTTAGTAGCACTTTACTAAGTGTAGATTAGATGACTTCAACGGTTATTTTCAGGGGAGTCTTCATGGTGTAGTGGCTAACATGCTGGACTGTGACATCGTAGTGAATCAGTTCAAACTCCAATTGCACTATTATGTTTACTTTCAGACTAATAGCCCTTGGGAAAAGGTATGAACCCCCTCATCACCCTAGCTATTGGTTAAATAATACCATTACTGTTTTCTACAAAGATAGCTTTGGCATTAAATAACCCATGAAAGTTGATATGCCATTAAACCAAAAAATAAAAAAACAAACCTATAGCTGGAGGGAGAATAGTTGGATTCATACCTTTCCCAAGGGTATTAGTGCAAAAATAAATGGGAAATGCAACCAGTTTTGTACAGGATTTGAACTCTGATCACTGAGTCCATTGACTGATTTTTACAATTTTCTCTTCTTTTTTTAAAATTTTTTTATTTTTTTAAATGTATTTTTTCTAAGATATTTTTTTCTACTTAACAGCTACAGAAGCCCATGATGATGATGGCCTTCCACATACACTGGAACATCTTGTATTCTTGGGAAGCGAAGATTACCCCTATAAGGTAAGTGATTTTGAAATAGCTTTATTTTAGCTTTAATTATTATAATTATATATTTATCAAATACCTCTGTACAAGCAGGGTGCGACACAATGTCAATTTTTTAAGCAGAGTTTAACAGGTTTTAATTCTGAGTTTTCCTTCACCTCAACTCGTTGCCGTACCCAGGTTAAATAGCCCAATCTGCCTTACTATTTACCCATGGATGGAAGGAGAATAGATTTCCCAAGGTATTAGTGCTATGTGAAAAGCAAACAGCCTTGTCCAGGATTTAAACTTGTGTTGCCGTATTCATAATCATTATAATTACAAAGTTTATCTATATTTTGCAAACTAATAAATTGTTTAATTTGTAACCATCTAATATATCTATTATATTAGTGCTTAAAATACAGGTCACAACTCCAAATGGGGTCGCAAAGTGAAATGCTAGTCGTGAAGATTAAATTCAAACATTGAATTTCAGTTTATATGTTATTTCACAAACACAATATTTAATGTAACTAGCGGGAAAAAAAAAAAAAAAAAAAAAAAGCCTCCGGGCGGTGTAAAAATTAATTTTTAAAAGATATTGCCTGAGGGGGTGGAAGTTAAAAATTCTATGTAAGAGTTTCTTATTAAAACCAAATATCGTTCAACACTGAAAAACGTAGAAGATGCTTTACATCCTACAGTGTCAAATATTACACCAAGGTTTAATTTGTTGTGCAACAAAAGTCAAGCACATCTGTTACATTGATTTTTACTTTAGTTTATTTTTTTCTTACTTTTTTTTTTTTTTGTTTTTTTTTTACTTGAAACAAATCTTAAAACTACTGTTATTTTTACAAATAATATAACTAACTTTTTTATTTTTATATGTACTAGCAAATATATGCACACTCCGGGTGCAAGTATTTAAGTTTTAATGAAATAGAATATTATATTAAATTAGAAAGGCTAATAAAACTAGATAATAATGCAGATAAAAAGATTTGTAACAGAGGGGTATGATAGAAAAATAGAACAACTGAAACTTACTCTCCCATCACTTCCATCTTTCATTGCTAAATTTTCTTAATTTAACTATTTGGTTGAAATAGAAATTAAAGAATAAAATTAGTTATTTCTTCTTGTTAATGGATTTCTTTTATGATTTATTGAAGAGATTTTTGCTCTTATTCATTAAAACCAAACAATTAGAAATCAATAATACTAAGCACATATTTATTAAAATCAAATTTTTAATATCAATATGCAAATTAGCCTTCCCGTTCACTCTGTAAACCGCTATTTTGTTGTATATATAAATACAATTGCATGTTATTAATATGTAGATATGGTCAACAGTATTAATAATGTAAAACAATTTTATTAATAATTGAGGTTTAAACAAAAATAAAATCATGGAAAATGTGACATAAATAACTAAGGGAATTGTGACTTGAGTAGTAATATAGGTTTGAAAATATAGGACAGAAAACCACACAATCTCCATTATAATAAGAAGATATTGTTCAGCAAAAAATTAAGGATCTATGTATTTGTATGTTTTATTTCATGTTTAATAGCTGGGGTCACAAAAAATTTTTTGTTGAAAAATGGGGTCATAGATGAAAAAAGTTTTTTGATATTTCTACAAGTTTCAAAATACTTAACATAGATAATTTTACAAATACTTTTTCTTTTGGTAAATCTTAGCTTACTTAGGGATTTTAAAAAAATGTATTATAAATTTCAGTATGCTAATAATTTTTCCTTTGAGGTCATATATGCTCTGTTGGTTGGGCTTAAAATTAAAGTAAAAAGTAAAGTCGTTGGGGTGGCCTAAAGTCGGTATCAGCAAGGGAGTCTATCCCCTTTTTACTAGCGCTAGACCAAGGAGATTATTTTAGCATCTGAGGTGGAGCACCGCACCTACCATCAGCTCCTTACTTTACTGCATAGATCCCTGTGCTACTCATACGCTGAGTTGGCAAGGGCTGGTATCGAACCAGGAACCTTGTGGTTTCTGGCCGAACGCTCTACCGACTGAGCTAATATCAAAATTAAGAACATCCTTGAAAAAGACATAATATATTTGACCCTCCTTCACAGTTTACTGCTTGGTATAAAATAAGCCTGAATTGGTTGATATGCCGTTAAAATCAATTGATAATTGTTTCCTAAGGATTATTATTAGTTACTTGAAACCATATAATTGTAAATGATTTGTGGTAGATCAGAATAATTGATATAACTATATAAAAAATTCTTAAGAAACAACTACATAAAAATGTCAATATAAATGTACATTGCAATTCCCTAATCTCTAGGCATAAAATAACCCTGATTGGGTTGACATGTTAAAATCAACTGAGGTTGTTTAATTATTCAAAACTTTTTCACAACTAAGAATACTCTTAAACAAGAGTCATTATCATTTCATGTGTTGTATGGACAATTGAGAAACCTTTCTCTTTCTTTATGAATACTTCAGCTGTAAAAGTTGTAAAATAGATCATCCAAAATGTAATAAATCAACAAAAATGAGGAGTTTAATTGAACAAAATTTGGATTAAAATTCCACTGTATGCAATGTTTTCATTCTTTTCTTTTTTTTTTTTTTTTTTTTTTTAACTAGGGAGTACTTGATCTGTTAGCTAATCGCTGCCTTGCATCTGGTACCAATGCCTGGACTGATACAGACAATACTTGTTATACAGTCACCATGGCTGGGAGTGAGGGCTTTTGTAACCTTTTGCCAATCTACTTGGATCATGTTTTATATCCAACACTGCCTGTAAGTACTCACATTCTTACTCATATCCTCTGTATATTTTTGAAAGTTGAAAGAAAAAAATTATATTTCTATTTGCTTTAAAAAAATTTTGGAACATATCTTGCCTTTCAATTTTTAGTTCGTTAGCTTTTTGATATCCAGCCAGCAAGCCTGTCTCTCTGTGTCTTTCTTTTGAGTATTCCTTCTCTTTCTCTCTCCATTTTTTTTTTTGTGTGTGTGTGTATATATATATATATATATATATATATATTATATATATATATTATTTTTTTTTTTTCCTTTTTTACTTTTTTTTTATTAAATTTTTCTATCTTTTTTACTTCCTACCTTCTCCCACCCTAATTTTCCTAATTCCTTCCCACTGTTGAACTCTAAATTAAATCTCGTTATGATTCATAAACTCTTCATTGTGGTAAGAAAATAGAACAGACTGTACACTGTTCAAGGTCATTGACTGGTGGATGTTGTTATATACTCGTTCAACATCAGGTATATAAACGAGAGAGAGAGACAGACAGAGTAGATAGGGTAGAGATATGATGACTATCTCACGTCTAATCGCATTTACCAGAAGGTCAGTTGAGGTCATCATCATGCCAATCAATCATAACCCCAACAGCTATGGAAATTTCCTACCTCTGATTTTAAATCTAACAAACTTTATTCGAATATTCTAACTACAGGTACGTACATAATTTGTAAGCTGCTTATAAATTATATAACAATTACGGTGAGCAATCACGTACCAAGGATTTTTTGTGAATTTTAGCAAACAATCTTTGATGCTATTTCCTCAAATAATGGTACAGGTAAAAGATCTAATTTTTGGTGTCAGTTTTCAGTATACTAACACACAACTTTTGCATAGATGGACAAAAAATCAACCTTCCCTATTCTAATACATGAATGCAAAATAATAGTATTGATTTTAATATAGAAAAAGTTACCGACCTTATAAATAAATTTATTACCTGAATTGATTTGGTTTTATAAGACAATATTTATATTTTCATTTTTTTGATTTTATTTAGAAATCTGGTTACATTACTGAAGTGCATCACATAGACGAGAATGGTGAAGATGCTGGTGTTGTCTACTGTGAAATGCAGGCTCGTCAAAACACTGGAGAAAGCCTCACTTACCTTGCTATGTTGCGGGAAATGTATCCTGGCCACTGTGGTTACAAGTCAGAAACTGGTGGCATTATTGAGAACATTCGAACCAGCACCTCTCATAAAAAGGTGAGATATTTTTGGCATTTTGTTTAGCACTGAATTATTTGAGTATCTATTTTTGGATGGGGAGTGATTTATATTGTAATTTTGTGTTTAATACTTCATGTATAACATTTTGTTAGATAATATAATTTTTATAGATTTTATAAATACACTGGTACTTTGGATTACTAGTGTCTCAACTTGATATGCCATTCCACCAAAAAACCAACCAACCATTTGATAGTTTTACTGAAATTAGTAAATCTTTTATTATATGAAATGATAGATACATGAACATTTGAAAGTACATAATTAAGACACAAATATTCTGTGGTTTTTTTATAGAACAATATACAAAAAATATGGAAAAAAAAGCTCTTAAACAACTACACAAAACAATGTGAATATGAACATAAAATGTCATGATTCCCTAACTTATAAGCATAAAATAACCCCAAACAGCTTTACATGCCATTAAACTCCATCAATCAATAGTACTACATTGCATGTCTAAAGCTTTTTTTTAGATTTCTAAACTTGAGGTATATGTTCTTCCCAATAATATATATATTGATTTAATGATAGTGGGTAATAAAGGACTATTTGCTCGTAAATTCCTACCATAAAATAAACTGAACCCCCATTTTATGTCCGTGTTTTTGCAATAAATGTTTTATTTTTCTTGCACCCGTTATGTTACAATACTAAATATATTTCCTTTATTTATTTTAATATTCACTTCAATGTGCATATTCTAAAAGCTTTTATTTTGTGAGAATGCTTAGTTTTAAAGTGGGGGTTCGTTTTTACACTTCAACTTTTTACTCGTAATTCCTACCATAAAATGCCCAAGCCTAATTTTATGGCAGGAATTTACGAGTAAAAAGTTGAATATTACTTTTTGTTGTTGTTATTTCTTTTCTTTTTGGCTTTGGTACTCTAAAATAAAAACGTCAGATTTTAATCATCGCCGACGAAAAAACAAAATTACGGTCATAAAAGGAGGATCCAATTTATGCCTAAATTGTAAAATGAGCCCCCACTTTAAAACTAAACATTCTCACAAAATAAAAACTTTTAGAATATGCACATTGAAATGAATATTTAAATAAATAAATAAAATATATTTAGTATTGTAAAATAACGGGTGCAAGAAAAATAAAACATTTAATACAAAAACACGGACATAAAATGGGGGTTCAGTTTATTTTATGGTAGGAATTTACGAGCAAATAGTCCTTTATTACCATGATAGTGTTGTACCAGTAAGCATTACTATAGGTTAAGAAAATTAAATGAAAGGAATTGGAAAGTATTTCAGCTGTTTATAAATGACCAGCCACAAATGTAGTATTTATTCTTGTACCTTTTAAATGATAATAATAAAAAGAAATTAACGTAACTTTTTTTGTTTTAGGTCTGTAATTATCATAAAGCATTCTATCGCTCTGAGAATTTGTGTCTGATCATAACTGGTCATGTAACTCCTGAAGATCTCTTTGAACGGCTTACAAAATTTGAACGAAAAATTATTGCCAAGGTAAGTTCAATTTATTTTTTATTATTTAAGATACTATCAACCTAAAAAATTAGAAGAAGAAAAAAACAAATTATTAATCTAATTTGGTTACAAATCAGTTCAAATCAACTGGTAAAAAAAGTAAAGTTGACAGAGTGGCCTATTGTCAATGGAAATGCTGATAGGTATGTGTCCTGTATCCTGAAGCATAAAAAACTAAAAGGATGCAGTAAAATTGTATCAAGGCACCCCAGTGTTTTATTTTTTTTCTTCCTCTACCATTTCAAGCTAACTGTAAATAGATTTCAATATTTTCGAAGATGACCATACTACATGTTGATGTATTGATATGACTATACCATATATATCGAATTAAATACCAGGCCATGGTACACCTACATTCTAATCTTACTTTCCCGGACTCATCTGATCACATGGCTCTCTAAACCAATGAGTCCTGTTCCAGATTAACTTTATCAATCAAACTCTCTGAACTTCCAACTGTAATTTTCAAATCTAAACTACACTTTAGAAAAATGATAGGCTATGCCTATCAATTATGTAACACTAAGAATACCTGTTATTGAAAATAGCTTTTTATTTATACTTTAAGAAATCTTTTGTTGTTTATTACAGGACATTACTGTGCCATTTACAAGACCCTGGCAATGTCCAGTGGAACATTTGACAAAAACTGTGGAGAAAATTGTGCCCTACCCTTCTGATGAAGAAACTCATGGAATGGTGCTTATAACATGGAGAGGGCCAAAGGCCAAAGTAAGAAAAAAATATTTTTTTATCTTTGTCTTGTCTCTTTTTTTTTTTTTTTCTTTCTTTTTTTTTCTTGTTTGCTCTTTTAACAACCTTTATTGAAAATGATGGTAAATATTAGATTTAAAGGAATATTAATATTGGTCCCGTGACAAATTTAGATTTCATATCTTTAAAAGATGACATGTGAACCCACTGGATTTCTAGAAACCTCTGTCATTGATATTATTGCTATTTCTATCTAGGAACTTAATTGTATTTACCCTATCGGTTGGGGCTGTTGAAAAAGCCAACTGCACTTCTGCTGAAGAGTAAGACCCCCCACCCCCACCCTAATCAGGCCACCTGTTGGCTGTAGGTGGCAACCTGTGATGCTTAATGATGGAATCTTGGTGGCTGAGCAGTCCATGACATGAAACACTCCATTTTGGCCTGTACTTGGGCTAGTCAGGTGATCAAAGAGACCCCCTCCGAACAATTGGTTGGTCACGTTGAGGCTTAGCACCTATATAATTGTCCTGACCCTATTACTCTTATGGCAAACCCCTAACTCTTTGTATCATATACATACTTGAAGGCAGTGGCTGATGGTCTTAGTGTCCTAGGTATGATGTTAAACTGCATCTAGTGGTGACTTTCCAATTCTGGAGCTCTGGGGAGTGAAGTAACCCTTCATTGCCATTACTCTCAGGTCCACTCTGACCCAGAATGTTAGGGTCTCATCTTTGGGTTAAATTGATCCACAAATGAGTTTTTAAAAAATTTGAATACCTAACAAGAACAAATAAAACAAAAATGTCTTTGGCATAAATAACCCAGGAAGGGTTGACATGTCATAAAATCCAACTAATCCATTGTATTATCTTCATTACTGTCTCTTATTTTTTTCCAGGAGCAGCAACTCGTGATGGCACTAAAAATCCTGCTTGAATATTTGACCTATACAGCTATTTCTCCACTGCAGAGAGATTTTGTTGAAATGGAAGAACCTTACTGTAGTATGGTATGAAATTGATTTACTCATCATCATTCTGGCATTTTTTTTTTTGTGATCAATAATTTCTTTAATCTTTATTCTTTATAACTTTATTGAATATTCTACTTATTGTATGCAACACCTTAAATCATTGCTTTCTGAATTATACAGTCTAACAAAAGTATGGGCTTCCTGGTGCAAGTATTTAAGTTTTAATGTAATAAAATATTATATTAAATTAGAAAGGCTGAAGAAACTAAATAAGAATGCAGATAAAAAGATTTGAAACAGAGGGGCTATAATAGAAAAAGAGAAAACATCTGAACTTACTTTTCCATCCTTCCTGTCATTCATTGCTAAATTTTCTTAATTTAACTATTTAATTAAAATAGGAAGTAAAGAATAAAATGACAGTTATTTCTTCTTGTTAATGAATTTCTTTTAAGATTTATCTCAGAGATTTTTGCTCATTTTTATCAAAATAACACCACACAATTAGAAATCAATAATACTAAGCACATATTTATTAAAATCAAATTTTTAATATCAATATGCAAATTAGCCTTCCCATTCACACTGTAAACTGCTATTTTCTTGTATATATAAATATAATTGCATTTTAGTATGTACATATGGTCAACAGTATTAATAATGTGAAACAATTTTATTAATATTTAAGGTTTAAATAAGAATAAAATCATGGAGAATGTGACATAAAAAACAAAGGAATTGTGACTTGATGCTTGATATAGTTTCGGTTACAGACAAACTCACAATCTCCATTATAATAAGAAAGATATAATGTTTTGTTTTAAATTATTTATCTTTTTCAAGAAGTTGAAACTAATACAAGAAAACATTTTTAATAGTCCTGTTGGATTCTTGTAATTAATATTGGAATTATTCAAATACTAATTTAATTAATTTTTCCGTAATTTTGAGCTATTTAATACTAGTGTAACTATTTTTGTCATATAGTAAAATAAGTTTAAAAATCCAAATGCCAATTTCAATAAATGCATTGACCAAGATGTCTGTCTTGTCTGCATGCTTAATTTCTATCGTCATGGTGATTCTCTTTACACCAACCTAATACTTGTTAATAATTAATATGCATTTAACTGTAGAGTTTAATTAGATAATACAGCAAATATTAATTAATCATTACTAACATAAAATTTCCAAAACCTGATGAAGATTTTCTTTCAGAATTGACTATCAGATGAGACCTTTGGTTTTGGGAATATGTTACAATTTACCAGTCCATACTTAGGGGTATATTGATTGTTGCACCATTAATCTCAAAGCTGTTTACAAAAAAAAAAATGTTTATTATTGTTTAAAGTTAAGATCTTGGTGAAAAAGTAAGTATTGAATAATTCCATGTCAAATTATTCAGAAAAAAGTAAAATTGTCACCCACCCCCCTTCAATTTTTCTTAAAAAATTTTTACAGGTGTTAAAGTTAAACAATCGCCAAAATTTGAGCTTCCAATTCCAAAAATTGGCAGAGTTATGTCCATTTTTAGCTCTCTAAATTCCGTGGGCCAAACTATCTTTTTGGTACAAATGATGTTCAATATAAAATTCTTAAATTCCTATTATATTAAACATGGCATTGGACTGAATAAAATTAAAACCTATAAAATTCTCAAAATAAAGTGACAAATTAAAAATGATTTCAAATTACAATGAATAGTTAGTAATTTATTACAAAACTATAACAATTGAATAATTATCTTGTTGAAATTTCCCTTGCCTGACACAAAGTAGGTGCTCGTGGTGTAAGGGTTATCATAAAAAGGGATGACACTGGAAGTTGTGTGCAGTGGACACTTTTATAGAATAGGGAATATAATCTAATGTGTAACCCAATACCCACACTAGGCTGCATTGTACCAGAGAAAATACTTTCTCACATCACTCAAAGTTTAGTCTTTGTCTCAAATATGTTAGTTTACAAACCAAAGTCCTCCTCAAAGATAAGAGCCAACTGATACTAATACAAACTTTTCATGAAGTTTTGAAGCTATCATTAGATACTTGTTGTATTTAATGATTAATGAAAGGTATCATCATGTTTTCTGCATGGGTGAATGAAGTGAAAACTTTTTACTGTTGAAATTATCTAATTCATTTGCTTGTTGGAATTTTTTTCACTATTTCATTATTTAATGTCAGAAATGTTATTTTCATTCATGAATTATTATTATCTTTATACTATAATAATTTTTTGTTTGTTTAATTTTTACATGTTGTGAAAATGAATTTAACTCTTAATGATAATAATTTGTGGACTAATTGATATGACCTATCTCCTCTTTCATAGAAAGTACAGTGATACCTTGATTAAGGAGTACCCCACCTTATGAGTTTTCTAAGTTGTCATTCAGTTGATTTTTTTTGTATTGTTTTGCAAGCTAAAATTTGAGGTACAAGCAAGCTTCAAATACGCTTATGTTAATAAGTTCATAAAAAACATTTAAGTTTTCCAAATTTATTATAAGATAAACATTAAAACATATTACAGCATATAATTCATTACATTCTATTTTATTATATTTTTATACAATCAGTGATGCTGATAGCTTTTTGATTTAGTGTGTCCTGGGACACACATATTTGCTTTGAATGAGTCCCTGGGAAAATTTATGAGTCCCAACTAAAGTCGTCTAACTCTTACCTTGTAACCTATCCTGTGTAATTCATTTCTAAGAAACTATTGAAATGTATTTACAGTTGGCTTGAAATGGTAGGGGAAGAAAAAAGAAAAACACTGGGACGCATGGATATGATTTAACTGTGTCCTTTTAGATTTTTGTGTGTCAGCGATGCAGGACGTGTACCTATCAGCATCTCTGTACAATACAGTGCTATTTTTCTTATTTAAAATAACCTAACAAAAAATTAGGGTGTATGGTGGGTGGAATGGATTAATGGTATTTCATTTTATTTTAATGGGGAAAATTGATTTGATATAAGAGGAAATTGAGTTTGAGTGAAACAAATTTAACTCCTAAGTCAAGGTATTACTGTATTGCTCTTGTTTTTTTTTTTTTTTTTTAAATCAGAAATGTTTTTTATTTAGCCAATTTTAAACTGCAATGCATTCAGTTAATTCTGATTGTCTCTTCCTGACTTTAAATTCTCATCAATGCTTGTGATGAATTAGAAAGTATTTGAAATATATTAGTCCACAGTTGTTTTAATATGAAGTTGCTTACTTGTATGAATGGTGTAAATAATGCATTTTCATTAAACTGTTCTTGTTTTTAATCTAAATTGTTTTTTAGGGGTTCAATATTTGTGGGTTAAAACATCAACACCAATCATGAATGTCTATTGTGAGAGTTGAATATAATTTGTTAATGTGTTTTTATTTGTAGATTATATGATTTAGCAAAATGTATGAGCATTTTTCCACTTAGTATTTAAGATATATTCCTTTAATTCAGTAGGGCTGGCTTAGCTCAGTCAGTAGAGCATCTGACAAGGAACCACAAGGTTCAGAGTTTGATACCAGCCCTTGCCAACTCAGCATATGAGTAGCACCGGGATCTGTGCGGTAAAGTGAGGAGCTGATGATAGGTGTGGTGCTCCACATCAGATGGCAAAACAATCTCTTTGGTCTAGTGTTAGTGAAAAGGGGATAGATTCCCTCACTGTCTGGCTGATACCGACTTTAGGCCACCCCGATGACTTTACTTTTCTTAATTTTCATTTGCCTTACTTTAATGTTTTAGATTTTATACTTTTGTTAGTGAATATTCTGCTTTGTTGGCAACACTTAGAATACACTGACTGGATCTCCTGTGGGGGTGGGGGGTGACCCCCCACCACCACCAAATTGTTTTAATTATATTTCAGTAATGTTTTTTAACTGGTTTAAGGGTCTAATGAATTGATTAAAATATACCAAGTATAATAGAGGATGATTTGAATATATTGCAATGTCACATTTAATTCATTTAAGTATTGAGTTTTGTTTCTAAATTTTTCAAATTTGTATGTGTTCCCTCTCAATAAGGCTTAGAATACACTGACTGTATCCCCTGCAGAGGTGTAAGACTCCCCACCCCCAAGAAGGGGTGTTCTGTGTATGAAACTAAACTGCACCTGATGATGAGGCTCTATTTCTGTAGCTGAGTGTGGAGTACCCATTCATTGCCATTACTCCCAGGTCCACTAAACCGGAATGATAATAACTGTTAGGGTCCATCTATGAATCAAATAGATCTGTTTAAAGATTATTTGTATCCAATAGGACCGTGTGCACACACACCCCCCAAAAAAAACCTCAAGAAACAACTGCACAAAAAATGTAAATATGAACATGCAATGAATGCAGTTCTCTAACCTCAAGGCATAAAGTAACCCTAGATGGGTGACATGCTGTTAAAATCAATCAGTCAGTATACTATTGATATCCCGGAAAATGGAAAAAATTGATGATAAAAAAAGACATTGCTCTTTAAATACTTTGTAACTGATGGACTAGAAGACTCCCTACCTCCAAGAACTAAGTGTGTCCATATATGTCTGGCCTGTGCAAGGAGGTGGGGTGTAGAGGGTGACTACAGATATTAAACATTGCAACCTCCTGGTTGTGAGGAGTGGCTTGTAGTCCGACTACTGTCACCCCTGTTAAATATGCAAATTTGGCACGGGTTGGGCAATGCTGAGCCTGGTTGTAAGATCTATGGGAGGGCAGTTACTTATTATTTAAGGCCTACCTTCCTACACCAAGTTGTGTTTTGATCTTCTTAACGTGAAGAGAGACATGCATTGGGCGAGTGAACTTTTGGCAGATTGAGTGAGAACTACTATTGTTGCAGGCAAAAGACTTTGTTGGTGGAATTGTGTGGTTGGGGAAATTGATTACAGTGGTTGTTTTCGGTCCTCACTTCAGACAAACATGTTCATTTAATCTTTTACAAAAGTAAAATTTCTGTATAGTTGGCTACTTGGTAGATTAGATAGTTACTGTATTTGACGGCATATAAGATGCACCCCCATTTCAGCAGGTCAGATTCAGGAAAAAAAGTTTTTAGTGTATTGAAGCATATATGTTGAAAACAGTCTAGCTGTGCATTACACAAGCAGAGACATAGCTGTATAAAAGCAATTTGGCTGTACAGGCAAGCAATAAGCATACACAAGACTTCTCAATAGCAGGAAATAATAATAATAATAATAAGGCTTACAGAAGGCACTTACGATGTATAAGACAGGGCAATTTTTTGAGACAAAATTTTTGGGGAAAGTGCATCCTATATGCCATCAATACAGTATATATTTCCTACTGGGCGTTATTGGTCAGTGTTAAAATATGGATTTTGAATACAGATTTTTAAGGCAGACCTTAAGCAAGACCTTGCAATTAAAAAATTGGCCCATAATCTTTCTCTCCAGTTGAAATCTAAACTTTTTACCCAGACCTTAAACAGTGTAGTGGAATTAGAATATATAATGAAATTATAGGACCCACTTTCTAAGTTTTAAGAAAAGGTGTTTTCCCATGAATATTGAACCTTAATTTCTGTTCATTTTCAATTAATACAAGGAAAATGTGAATGTTTGAAATATTTTGCATGTTTGTTCTGTTTTTAGGTGAAGCACTCTCTTATTGAAAATGCAGAAACTGTCATCTACCTCCATTTTCAAAGTGTACCAAAGGATAAACTTTCTGAAATTATTCCTAGGTGAGGTTAATTGCAGTAGATTTTTTTTTCTTTTTTAAATAGCCATAGTAAATTATTATGAAAAATATAGTCTTTCCTTCCCTCTCTGTGTGTCCCTTTTTCAATCCACAGAATAAGAAGTCAAGATTTGAATTGCAACTGGTTATAATAACAGTAAAAGGGTTCTTTACAATTTTAGATAGTTACTATAAAAGATAAATCTGCATAAAAAGAGATTTAACAATTTCATTTTTATATTATCTTATGAATTTACAGTGTCTTAGGTCTGATGCTAAACTGCATTTGGTTTTAATGTTCCATTTTTGGAAGTACCCCTTCATTGCCACTACTTCAAGGTCCACTCTGACCCAGAGTGATAGTACTTGTTAGGGTCCTGTCTATGGTCAAATAGATCTGATGGCAAATTAATTTAAATTGTTTCTACTAACAATCATGTCATTTTGATAAATGATTTGAGTAACTTCATGTATTATCTTTTTTGAACAAAATTCTTTTTAAACCAAATCTTTTTTCTTACCAAATTCTTTAATTAAATTAAAATTCTTTTTAACAAATTTTTTTAAATCAAATTTTTTGTAACTAATTTTTTTAACCAAATTCTTTTTAAATTAGAGTTTTATGTTTTTTACAAAAGTTTTTTTCTAAACAAAAATTATTTTTCATGCATATTAATAAATTGGTATAAATAATTTTCATTAACTTCATGTGTATTATCTTTTTATTATTGTATTTATCAATACACATAAAGTTAATGAAAATTATTTATACCAATTTATTAATATGCATGAAAAAGAATTTTGGTTTAGAAAAAAAACTTTTGTAAAAAAACAAAAAACTTTAACTTAAAAAGAATTTGGTTAAAAAGAATTAGTTACAAAAAATTTATTTAAGAATTTTAATTTAATTAAAGAATTTGGTAAGAAAAAAGATTTGGTTTTAAAATGATTTAGTTCAAAAAAGATAATACACGTGAAGTTACTCAAATCATTTATCAAAATGACATGATTTGACATTAGATGACCCAAAAAGGGGTGATATTCTGTGAAATGTTTACATTGCTATGTGAAAGATTTCAGTGTTTTTATAGAGAAATGTTTTAAAGTTTAAATTAAGAGATTTATCAGTTTAAACATTTTTGTTTTTATCAAAGTTAATAGTCTTAACTAAGCAATAATGTTATGTAATTATTTTACATCTCCAGCATGAAGAATTACCTATGAACCTAATTAGTAATGTTTAATCAAATGTGAAAGATTATTCTAATAAGTTAAATTGTTAATTCATTCTTTTGAATTAGGAAATTTAAATCCTGTAGAGTTAGTTACACCATGTTTCAACATGGCTTCTTACTGTTTACTGTTAGATATCCCCTCTTGATGAAAGATCCCTTTCCCTATGAGGAAAAAAAAGTTTTTGTTTTTTGTTTAAAAAAAAAATTAAAACTCTTCTATGAATCCAGTAAGTATGCATACTAAATTTAAAGGCTCTACATGAAATTGTTTGTTTATCTTAAGAGGATAGACAAAGAAAATCTTTCTAATTAAATATATAGATTTTTAAATAGAAATTATTAAGACTGTGCCTGCTCATATTTTCTGTGTTTTCATTATTTGCATGCTTTTATGTTGTGTCCACTTATATACTAATTAAATAACATAAGTACAAGGGTGAGTCAAAAAGCAATACCATTTTCTTTATTTTCATGTGAAGATTTTTTTTTTTAAACTGAGGCCTACATTTAGACCTAACGGGACTCAGAGCAAGAATCCGATGAGTAAGACCCAACTTGGCAATCAATAATGTCCTCCTTCTGTATGACAATGCTCGACCACAAACAAGCATCAGGACAAGGGAGAAAATCACCTCATTCGGGTGGACAACTTTACCGCATCCTCCATACTCACCAGATTTAGCGCCTTCAACTATCATCTCTTCGGCTCCATGAAAGGGGTTTTAAAAGGCAACATTATTCCAGTGACAAGGAAATGAAATCTATAGTGAAGGAGTGGCTCAAAGAACAGTCAACAGAATTTTACGGGGCAGATATACATGTTCTCATTTGAAGGAGAAACATTGCTATTGAAAGAAACAATGACTATGTGAAGAAGTAGGGATGTGATCCACAGTGGATCAGCTTCATTTTGATGTATGATACATGTTCCTGTGTTAGTAATTATACCTGTCCTAAACAAAATGGCATTACTTTTTTACTCACCCTTGTATATTATCATTGGTATTTCCAAATGACCCCATAATGATGTATCTATTAGGTATTGTCTATCAGAAATCAAGTCTCAAAATAATTAAGTAATTATATAAGCTTTGCATATAGATCTTTTTTTTTATTACATTACATTTTTAAGGGCCATTCCTTGGGCTTATCGCATAAGCGCTTATCTGGTGGAATTGGATCCTTGATAAAGATCTGTCGATAATGAATCCTTTGGTTACTAAAGTGTTCTCAGTTATTGGTATAAAGTCCTTACTGAGTATTGGTAAAGTTCCGGCAATCTATGTCTGTCCATCCTCACAGAGTGCAGTTTTAATTATGACCAATGTGTGGGTGTTTAAGTATTCTATCAGGCCAGTAGTATTGCTAGTGATTGGTTACAAGAGTCAATCACGTGACCGTGGCTAGTCTATAAATCTTAGTGGGTATTTAGCACATCTTATATCCAAATATGCCAACAGATTTTGATTATACTCTTTTGTGTACAGATTTTTTAAAGAATATTTTTTTCAGCTAATTAACTGCATTATTTTTTAGTTATTTTCAAATGATTATGTTATGGATTATTTGGACTATTGTCCTCATCTTTATTGTTATCTGTACAATGTGCCTTCTTCATGTATTTCTTGTTGGACTCGGGAAACTTCCTTTCGAACTCAGTAACCTTGTCGTAATTGGGAGCCATCACGGAACTTCGAACCCAACCCTTCATTCAGTCTATGGGGGTATCCTACTCTCATTCCACTAACCATAGCAGGAGTACAGGTGTTAAGCTGTGTTAATTATTATTCTATGTTACTGCTGCCCCTGACCAGGATTGAACCTGTAGCCTAGAGATAACTGTCACTTAGAACTGTCTTAACCTAACACTGTTATCCACTCTGCTATGTGTCAGAAATTCAGAGAAATAGATTATATTATGATCAGTTTTATGCATATTGAGTCAGAAATAATTGTCGAGCTATTTAAAAAAAGCCTTGAAGTCAAATGCAAGATAAACAGAGAACAAGTAGGTATTGACTTAGTATGATGTGACACAAAGTCACAAGTGTTAAGATTTATATGGCATTTTTAGGCTGCAGGTGAGAGCACTTTACAGTGGAGATCTCTTGTGGCATTAAGTTTGATCTGTGTTGAGTAGAATCCTATGATCCTTGTGTTTTTCAATGTTAAGCAAAATCCTTGTTTATTGGTCTGTTCGTCTGTGTTAAGCATGAGCAACTGAACGCCTTTTCACCAAGACCTTTAAATAGTTAACCTATCACATATTTGAGCGTGTTGATTGGCTGATTCAATCCACGCAGCTTTGAAGAGTCTATAAATTTAAGTTGTGACCTCCAGCATACCTCACATAACAAATATTCCAACAGCAAGTATGGAGCATCCAGTGAAGATCAAACTCTCTATCCAGTAGAACAAGTATAAGCATTTGAATATTTTCTATTTATTTAAAATTCTGTCTGTTAAATACGAATTTAACAAACAAAATTTGGATATTTTTTTAAATGTAGTTTTATTTTCTGCTTTATTTTTAAAGATTTTTACTTTTTTTTTATGCCTGAAATTTGTGAATATCTATTTCATTTTATTTTATTTTATTTACTTTTTAGATTAAAGCAAACCCTTGAAAAAATTGCTTCAAAGAAGAGAAAATTGACATGAGTAGAATGCGAACAGTGATTAAACGTAAAATTTTGGATTTACTGAACAGTGTAAGTAATTGTTGGTTTCATTATATTTGTATTGAATGAATTCTTTAAGGGGAAATTTTTTTTTTTTTTTATTACTAGTTTTATTCGTTAGTCTGCACATGATAACTAATTCTTAAAATTATTTTTATTGTGCGTCCCGTCCTCCTGCCCTAAAAAATGCTAAGCGGTGCCTGCTGAAAAAGTGAACCGTGTTATTTTTGAAACTTGGTTGTATTTATTTTTAAATAAGTGACAGTTGTTTTGAATTAAAATAAAATGAAAATACTGAAAAAAAGATATTTTAAAAGGTGGGTAAAATATTTACATTTACTTGTTGATAAAAAAAAACCTGGGGGTGTGGCTGTTAAATATCGCTTTCTCATCGCATTAACTTGTTGATTTTAACTCCTTCAAACTGCTAAAAAAATATATTCTAAAGAGAGAGGGGGCGGGGAATATTTACAATTACTTGTCGATAAAAAAACTTTGTGGGGGAGGGGGGTATTGCTTTCATATCGCATTAACTTCAAACAGCTAAGTGGTTCATAACTAGAATGGTTCACTTTTTCAGCAGTCACTGCTTAGCGATTTTTAAGGCAGAAGGCCAAGACGCACGAATGTGATATGCACCGTTAGTTTTAATATATAATCTGTATGTTTTTTGGGTTTTTAAAAAAATTTTTATGAGTTTCTTTGTCAAAATGACTATAAATAGTTTATAGTATTTAATATATAAAATGTTTGCCTGATACTTAACGGTTTTTTTTGTTGTTTTTTTCCATATATCTAATCCTGTGAAATTTCACATTTAGTTTACTGAAATTTTAGTTTCAATTTCTTTTTATGAATGAACGAAGTGTTTAATGTTTATAAATTGAAACAAAAATTTTTGACTTTCATTTTGTATTGAATATATATATATATTTTTTCAAACTGATTTTTTTTTTCTTGCAGGTTGAAACTGAACCTCATGACACCTTGGCATTCATTTTGATTGGAGATTTTCTCTTTGGAGAAAACAAAGACGATGTACGTAAACAAGAAATTTTTCACTTCATTATAATATCTTTTCTTTTCTTTTTTTTCTCTCTGTGATTTTTTGTTTTAATTCTTTATAAAATTCATAATCCTATAAAATTATTTTATTAGAACACGCACCCAGTTCTGTACTCATTTTAATATGACCCTAGAATAAACAATTAGTCAAGTTTTCATTTCCTTCTCATAGATACGCAGATCCTGTGTTTTGGATCATTATTTGGCTTGAGTTTAATATAACAGTTTGCATCTACATAATAGGAGGATTTATTAATCTAAATAAGATTAGGCTTTATTAGGAACTTAGAGAAACAATTCAGGGTTTTCTCAAACTTTTGGTCAGTAGTGTGTGTGTGTGTGCATATATATATATATATATATATAAGTTAAAAGAGAGGAAATGAATTCGACAGTATGAGAATGAACAAGATGGAATGAAACCACCACACAATGCTGTTAAAGAGAAAACAATTTATAACAAAATCATAGCTGATATTGATCAATATTTCGATTTTACAAAAATCTTCTTCAGAGCCCGTTTACTCCGTGGTGTTTGTGATTGGAGATAAAAGTCAAATGAGTTCAAAAACAAAAAAACCTTGATTTTGAAAAAAAAAAAGAAATGAAAGTTGTTACATTATTTTCCAATGTGGGCTTCCCGCCGTGTTTTTGTCGGTCAACACGATATGTATATCTTTTTTGTCGGTCACACTTTATTGTAGCGGATTTTGAGATGTTGGCAACCAGACGAATTAACTTAATTAAAAAGGGGGATGGGTATTAAACAATATGACAGTTGGCTTTCAAAAGATTTTTAGAAAAAGAATTTTTATTTTTGTGATTAATTATTTTTTATATTTTGTTTTTCTTATATATAAGTAAAAAAGTATGGACGGATGTAAGGTATTTGTTATTATTTTTAGATAATGTGAAGCTTCTAAATCTAATGTAAGGTTTTTATTTTCAAATCCGAATTCAAATCAAATAAAATGCAAGGTTCTTATTAATAAATCAAAACTTAAACCCAAATGTAAGGTTTTATTTAAATCCAAATTCAAGTGTAAGGTTTCATACATACAAGTTTATTGTCAAGTGTTTATAGGGCGGAATTATCTGTAGGTATGTTTTATAGTTTATTGGGATTAGGTGGGTAGTTGTGTTGTTTTCTTATTTTGTGTGTGTGTATATATATATATATATATATATATATATATATATATATATACTTATCAAGTATAATATATATATATATATATTAAAGGTAAGGAAATGAATCTGGCGGTATATAAGGGTAAGATAATATGAAAATCACACAAATGTTGTTCTAGTAAAGTTTTTATTATGCTGATTCTGCAATATTTTGATCTGTTAAAAATCTTCTTCAGAGCATATGTTGTGTTAATAAGAAGACAGTTTATGAAAATTGTGACAGTTTTGTAATGGGATTAATTCATACTGGACCTTTTTTGGAAAAGAGAATATTTTAAATTTTAAACATATATATATAATATATATATATATATATATATATACTGTAAAATGATATTTCAGTGTTTGTGATTTTTGTTTTAGCTTGATGTACGTACCAACCCCCTGTCATGCTACGAGATGTTGGAAAAAGAAGAGGAGGATTACTGGGTGAATCTGCTCAAGACTTTCTGTATTAGCAAACACTATGTTGCTGTAAGTTGTTTACAAAGCTTTTCCAATTTTTCTAATAATTTAGTAGTAGTAGTAGTAGTAGTAGTAGTAGTATTGGGATTTAATAAGAATTAAACTTCAATGGTTTATTGAAATTAAACTTCTTGAACTCATTTATTTCTTTAAAGATACTAAAAAAAATTTGTTCATAAATTAACAATCCTAAATAAACAAGTTATATTCGGTTTAAAATGTCCTGTTGTGATTATTTTGTTCACTTGATAGTCCCAGTTGCACAAATGTACATATGCAATGATATAACTTTTAATTCTTCTTTCTAGATAACTGGTTCTCCTAGTGTATCTCTTATGAAGGAGATGGCTGAGGCTGAGAAAGAACGTTTGAAAACGCAAAAGGAAAACCTTGGAGATGATGGACTTAAGGAGAAAGAAGAAGAATTAAGGAATGCCAACAAAGAGAATGAAGTAACTTTTTATTTCCTTTATCCTCTCTCTCTCTCTCTCTCTCATTTTTTTTTTATTTCGTAAACACCATTCCTAATGGAAGATTAGCACATTCAAAGAACTGAAAGCTAAAAAATATGAGGGTAATCCCGAAGATAAGTGTTAAAATAACTGAGTTATCTACCCTTGATAAATTAGTTTTCAGCAAGATCGTTTATTATTTTATAGCTGTTTGCACTCTCCACTTAAAAACAATGATGTTTGTTACCTGAAGATTATGTTAGTGATGTGTTTTTTACTTATTACTTCATTTTGGAATTATTAAATCAGTGAACAGGAGAGAAATGATTTTAAGTTGATTTCCTTTAAATGGTACTTAGAAATTCTACTTTAATTTTTATGGTTTGGACTAAGAATATTTTAAATATTAATTTTAAGCTTTGCATATGAGAAATTGAATTTGGGAATGATATTTTATTTGTATTGTTTCAATTTGTAATGTTTTTTAAAAATTTTATTTTGTCTTCTCTTTGTCCTCTCCAGATAAAACCATCTGATGATATTTTACGAAGCCTTCCTGTCCCTGATGTTGGCCTCATTCAATTCCATCCTTTGAAGCCATATTGCAACTACAAAAATAAAGAAGCTGAGAAGTCGGATAGATTCCCAATTGATGAAATTCCTTTCAAGTTTCAACTTGATGACTTACAAACCAATTTTGTACAGGTACAAATTTTTATGACTAGTATACTAAAATGTTTTTTCTAGTAATTTTTTTAAGTATCTTGTATGTAGGGAAGGTATGGATAGTAATCTGACAGTATGTGGAAAAGTAATAAATATTTTTTTTAAATTTTAAATAAATAACAATATTGGTAATATTCATTAAATTATTAATAATGGAGATTCGTTTTTTTTGTGTTTTTTTGTCTAACCAAAACTGTCACTGCTTACATCACAATTACAAAAATTGTCAATATATAGAATAAAGAACAATTAATAAAATGAATAAAAGCTGCTCCTTATAATTCAACTTTTGAATCCTTTTCATTATAATAAATAAACTATATATTATTTAAATGAATAAACTATGAAATTAATTTTTAAAAATTGCATTACTCTAAATGAAAAAAATTAATTTGCGAAATTTGTAATCAATTTTAAAATTATTTTTTACTCTCACCCATTTTTTCAGTAACAAGAAGTTAGGTAAAAGTTTACAAATAAATAAGCGATTTTGTGTAAAATTTATGTATAAAATATTCAAAATAATTATTTAATTAATAATTGATAGATGCGCGCATCATTTTATTTTAGGGGGACAGAACTAAGTTTCATTTCAAATTGTTTATTTATTTATTTTGCTCCTCTAATAAATTTGATGATTTTACTTAATCATGATAAAAACCCTCTGACATTGAATTTTTAACTCCCACCTCTCAGGCAAAATATTTCAAAAATTAATTTTTTACCACCCAGAGGGTGTTTTTTTTTGCTAGTGTTTATAATAAATATTTTGTGGATAATGACAATTCTGATTACTCAACACAATTTTCTCAGTTACACATGTTTCATTCACAATTTTTCAGATTTAAAATATTGTACAATATCTTTAATATTGAATAGTTTCACTTGGACCATGTTCCAATCACATTTTCAAACAAGAATGCTAGGTTTAAAAAAGAAAAATGTTGTGACATAATTCAAACATATGAATGTTCATTCTCATATCAGTTAGTAAACAAAAACCAACATCAACAGTTGATACTTGTATTGTCCTATATACATATTTGATATGTATTTAATTATATATTATCAAATATCAATAAATCATCCTCACATTTCCTATTTTTCACAAGTATCTTGTGTGTGTGTGTGTATATATATATATATATATATATATATATAAGAAATATTCTGTATGTCTGTTTTTACAATGACCAAGCACACTTTTATAAAGGAGGAGAATTGGTGGAAACCAGTAAAGACCAAATAAAATCCACACTCTATTTTTGTATGAAAGGGGGTTAAGAAACTTTTTTTTTCCATAAGAAAAGCTAAATAAAACACATGACAACCCGAGTCAGGTCTTTTACGCCTGGCGCTTCTTCGCGGCATTACTTCTACCTCCTCGGATGACTCCGCTGTAGTGGTGTCATCTGATGCATCTGCATTAGGCCCGTAGTTACTTGTCTCCGGGGAATCATTGTGCACATCGCTGTTGGTGATCAGTCTCATACTCCATGTGGATTCTTCACTGTCATCCCCCATGTCTGACGAACTCGAGCCCATAACCGGACGCAGATCCTTCACATGGCGCGGCGTCCCGTCGATCCATTACATCGATCGTAATTACATTACATCGATCGTACATTGCGTACATCCATCACTTTTCCCCGCCTGCATACACTCGTGCATCTTCCGCCCGGCATCTTAATCCACACCATGTCTCCAATGTTAAATCGGCTGTGCTGGGGTTGCACAGGAGGGGGCATGGGATCTATGCCGCGTATATGTGTTTTGCCATTCGATCTCGCTACAAAGAATAAAACAAATTAATAAAGGGTAAAACATAATAAAAAAGTAAATAAAAGACAAAAATAAAAAAATAAAAAACGAAAAATAAACAACTTAAAAACAAGAATATATATAATTTAAAAAAAGGGGGTAATAAAACAAATATATAGAAAAAGATTTTTTATTAATCTATATATAAATATAGATAAGATATTTATTTTTTAACTTTTTAAATCTCTGGAATGCCGGATAGCTCTGCTAGTATATTATAATATTTTCTGGATTCCATAGCTGTGGTAATACAACATAATAGATTCTTCCAAAATACTTGTGATACATAGTTAATAACTGGAGACATTAAGGAATGTTTAACCATTAACTTTTACACTAAACTACAACTGATAGTGAAGCCTCAGTTCTGGAGCTCTGGGGTGTGTGGAATTAACCCTTCATTGCTATTACCCTCAAGTCCACTTGGTAGTACCTGTTAGGGTCCCATCTATTGATCAATTAGATCTGTTTAAAAATTATTCATATTAGGAGGCGCTGATGGTGTAATGGTTATTGTTGTAGGCAATGGTTATGGTAACCCAAGTTCAATTTCTGGATGAAGCTATTTCAGCTGGCTAATGTATTGCCTAAGAGAGGTGTATGCCCAGATTCCCTTGTGGTAGCTTTGGAATATGTTAACACGTGAAAAGACTAAAGAGGGGGAGATTGTTAGGATAACTGAGTTATCTACCCTTAATAAATTGCCTGTTTGGAGAAGATCAACTGTGGTACTAGTTGTTAATTTGCATTGACCAATCAACAGCCACCTTGAGGAAGGCAGTTAGAGAGAGCTGCCTATTTAAGCTCAGTGTTTGGGAGACCATTGCAGTTGACACTTGGATAGAGGATTCTATGCCAGAGAGAACAACACATACCACTGTGAACAGGTCTTCAAAATAAAGCAAGCCAAGAGTACGCTGCGTTCACAACTCTTAAATCATCATTTGTCTGTGCTCCTGTGAACCTCTTCCTTTAACCCTGATATTACATCCTTTTGTGATTGCAAGCAACATCAGATGTCTCATTAATAAATTATTATTGTTACATTAGGAAATTAGCTGTTTTTTTCTGTCCTTTTAAGCTCCCGGACTCTCCTGAGTTAAGCTTTGTGGCTGAAAAAGTTGGGGACCCCTGCAGCAGGGGCTCGAATTTTACACAGGTGATATGTTCAAAAAAGAATGTCAGTTTCATCACTATATGTTCTAGTCATCTCAAAAGCTAAAAAACGGTTTAAAAATGTAATGATCTATGAGATCACCTTTTTTCTTTCTTTTTTTTTTTCCTCATATGCTTGGTCTCATTGGTTTTGTTGGCAATGTGGTATAAATAACTTTCTTTTGATTGTTATCTCAACAGCCCAATCATTTTTAGTTATATTTATTTCCTTTCTGGCCAACTGAGCCTTAATGTTATCAAAAAAGTCCTTCTATTCATAACTACATTTCATTGTAATATAAATGTGCAAGAAAATTTGACATATATATATATATAATTTAAGCAGTTTTTGTTAAAAACCATGGAATATTTCTTCTTGATGATCAATATACTAAACATCTTGAATAACTAACACACTAACCATAGCAAACTGATCTACAATAAACTATCCTGACTCAAAAAACTGCCCGCCCTGTCAGTGGGGCGTTAGAATGCACCTCTGCAGAGGGGTAAGATTCTCCCAAATGGGGTCACCTGTTGGCCGTGCGTGGCGACGCGTGATGCTTAAGGACAGAGTCTTGGTGGATGGGCAGTCCATGACCTGCAACACTCCACTTAGAACCATACTTAGGCTGGATGGGCGGTCAGAGAGGCCCCCTCCGATCAATCGGCTGGTCACGTCAAGCCCTAGCACCTATATGATTGCCCCAACCCTATTGCCCTTATAGCAACCCCCAGCCCCTTTTTATCATATGGGTACTAGAAGGCAGTGGCTGAGGGTCTACATGTCCTGGGAATGACGTTAAACTATCTGATGGTGAGGTTCCAGTTTTGGAGGTTTGGGGAATGTGGAGCACCCCTTCATCACCATTGCTCCTTGGTCCCCTCTGACCCGGAGTGGTAGTACCTGTTAAGGTCCCATCTAAATGGAAAAATGTATTTATTAAAAAAAATTGTATTATCCATTAAGAATTGATTTATTTCAAAACTTTATCGGCATTAAATGACCCACTGAGGTTGATATGCCGCAAAACAAACCAAACCAAACCAAATCAAAAAACTGCAATAAACCCTCCCAAATGAATGAAATTCGCACCACAAAAGAATAAATAACAACTAAAACCAATAATCTCCATGATGACAGCTATGGAAATGATTGAAAGCACTTAGTTCCAAAATATGGGGCACCTTCTCTACCATCTGTACCCCGATATAAGAAAAACTACTAGAAGGGTTGAACGTATATGCTTAAAGATTATCAAGAAGAAATATTCCATGGCTTTTAACAAAACCTGCTTAAATGATCATTTGCTTCCAAAAATATATATATATATATATATATATATATATATATAATGATTTCTTATTACATTATTCTTTTCATGGTTTTATAGATGATGGTCTTAATAGACTCAGTTGATATTCCCCTGGAGCTGAGATACTATCTACCTCTTTATCTTGATATGCTATTTGAGAGTCCTATCCTTCGAGATGGTGGTAAGTATAATTGACTATAGATTATCAGAGATGCTGATAGTTTTTTTGATTTAGTGTGTCCTGGGATGCACATATTTACTTTGAACGAGTCCCCAAGAAATTTGATGAGTCTTAACTAAAGTTTCTTAATAAATTGTAGGGTTTTTATTTATGATCTGGGGAAACAAATAAAGCCATCTAACCCCTACCTAGTAACCTATCCTGTGTAATTCATTTCTAAAAGAAAAACACTGGGATGTATGGATATGATTTTTCTGCATCTTTTTAGATTTTTGTGCGCCAGGGATGCAGGATGAGTACCTATATTATAACTCTGGATTATCATTTCTCTATTTTTTTTAGGTAGTTAAATACTAATTCTTCAGCTTTGGAAGTGCATGTGGTGTAACAGTTATCATCGTAGGAAATGAACACTGAAACATGAGTTCAAATCCTGGATGAGGCTGGTTGCATTTCACATCGTGTTGATACCCTTGAGAAAGGTATGCATCCAACTATTCTCCCTCTAGCTACGGGTAGATAATAGGGCAGACTAGGTTCTTTAACCTTGGTATGCCAACCAGTCTAGGAGAAGGAAAACTCTGAATTCAAACCTGTTAAACTCCACTTAAAATAAACCTTGTGTCATATCCTGCTCATGTGAAGGGGTTGGGTAAATACATAGATTTTAATTCATTTGTAATTTCGAGTTGGATGATAATTGGAAATATATTTAAACTCAATGCTTTCATTTTTGTTACAGTAGCATACAGTACTTAGTCTGTGGAGTAGCCTATTGTCAGTATCAACTGAACTGTGAAGGAGTCTATCCCCTTTTCACTTGCACTAGACCAGAGAGTTCTCCAATTTGGTATTTTATTTCAATAGTCTGCAATCATAAGTGGAAACAAATTGTTGATGTTTTATGACAAATACAATGGATGTTGTAAAAGATATTCATTAACAATTTCAACTTACAACTTGAGATGATTTCAACATACTGTATCCAAGAAGCTCAATCCCAATACTAATAAACTGCTTATATATATATATATATATATATATATATATATATATATATATGAGGAAAAATGAGTAAAGAAAAGAAATGTAAATGGATAAAATGAATTTAATCGATATCACATTAATGTGAAAATATTTCGCACACATACAAGAATTGACCTTCATCAGAGTGAACATATATTTTTATGAAATAAAAATAAATAAATATTTTTATGAAATAAAAATAAATGTTCACTCTGATGAAGGTCAATTCTTGTATGTGTGCGAAATATTTTCACACACATAAACTGACCGAAACACATGTGTAAGTGATATCGATTAATGTGATATCGATTAAATTCATTTTATCCATTTACATTTCTTTTCTTTACTCATTTTTCCTCATATTGTCGGATTCAATTCCTTTTCCATTTTTATATATATATATATATATATATATATATGAGAAAAAGTTAATTTTGGAATATGAATGAGGGAAAAAAATATTACTTTCATCCATCAAAATTCTTTTTCTTTTTCAGTTATAATTCCTCGTGAAACGGTGATTGCCGAGTTGCAGGCTGATACTTTGGAGAATCATGCAAGTCTTGGATTGGAAGGTTCAAAATTCTTCTGTGGTGGCTTTCCACAGGCTGTGTCAATATCGCTAAAGGTACGTTGTTGTCCTCGGGGCTGGACCTTGAGGCCATCATAATCTTTGTGTGTGATGATTAAAAAAAAATAGAATTTTAAATGTTCACCTTTTTGTTAACTGTTTGCAATACCAAGACTCACAATTTATTTTTGTACTTGAAGAAATAATTAAATATATAGATTATTTAGAGTTGTTTTTGTGGTAATTTTGAAAAATTTAACAAAAATGTGTGAACAAAGATGTGTGACTATGCATCAAAAGGTCTAGTAGTAGACCAGTTCACATACCTAGGTTGTAATATCTCATCTACAGAAAGCAATCTCAACACATACATGAAAAACAGCCCTGTCGGTGGGGCGTTAGAATGCACCTCTGCAGAGGGGTAAGACTCCCCCAATGGAGCCACCTGTTGGCCGTGGGGGGTGACCCGTGATGCTTAAGGATAGAGCCCAGGTGGATGAGCAGTTCATGACTTGCAATACTCCACTTTGGCCCTATCTTGGGCTAGACGGGCGGTCGGAGAGGCCCCCTACGATCAATCAGCTGGTCACGTCAAGCCCTAGCACCTATATGATTGCCCTTATGGCAAGCCCCAACTTATTTTTATCATATGGGTGCTAGAAGGCGGTGGCTGCGGGTCTACATGTCCTGGGAATGACGTTAAACTCTATCTGATGGTGAGGTTCCAGTTTTGGAGGTTTGGGGAATGTAGAGCACCCCTTCGTCACCAATGCTCCCTGGTCCACTCTGACCCAGAGTGGTAGTACCTGTTAGGGTCCCATCTATGGGTTAAATAGACAAACATGAGTTGATAAACAAAATTATATTATCCATTAAGAATTGATTTATTTTAAAACTTTATCGGCATTAAATAACCCACTGAGGTTGATATGCCATAAACCAAACCAAACCATACATGAAAAAAGCTTGGACTACTATAGACAGATTGTTGGATACTGCTTCTAGGATTTGTTCAAGACAGCACGCAGCATCCTAATGCATTTCCTGTCTAGATTTTTTTTCTAAGCATTTCGTTTGAGCACAGCATCTAGTATCTACACATGTATGTCTCTATGTCTTTTCCAACACTGTTGTGTCCATGTATAGGTTTCCACAGGAGAATGTCACTTATGAGTTTGTGCTAGCAGTGTCCAACATGTCTTGTTCATCTTACTTGAATGGTTTATTTGATAGAAAGTAAGTGGCCTTACAGCTGCTTTTTTTGTGGATGTTGCTTCCAAGATTTGTTCAAGACAGCACACAACATCCTTGTGTAGATGGGAATCTAGCTTTTCTCTAAGTGTTTTATTAGAGTCCAAACAGTAGCACTGGCATGGCTGCAACTTGGAATAATTCTCACTTTATCTTATCAGAGATCAGATTTCCATATGATCAATAACCTATCTATAGCAGTCCATGCATTTCCTATGCATATATTGACATCGCTTTCTGTAGGTAAGATATTACTACCTAGGTATGTGAACTGGTCTACTAATTTTAGAGGCTTACCATCCAGTGTGGAGATGTCTCCATCTTGTTGGTTGGTTGGTTGGTTAATGGCATATCAACCTGTTTGGGGTTATGTCATGCTTAATGGTTAGGAAGTAATATATGTTGTGTATTTATATTTATACTTTTGTAGTAATTGTTTTCAGCAATGTATTACCATATTACAATGTATAACCATTGGGGATCATGTTGAATGGTATTGGTTCGGTTCATGTCTATATTCTATGGTATAATTTTATTTTCTTGAAAAAGGACAATGTTTTCTATGTTGACATTTTCAAATAGATTGTTCATATTGTTTGCATTAAAATAAAACACAACTGTAGTCTGGATATTCATTTTCTAGTTCTAGTTAATTCTTTTTTCTTTCTTTTTTTTCTTTTTCTTTTTTTTCCTTTTTGTTACTCATTTTCCTTTTTGTTACTCAATCTTGTGCACATGTCAATAAAATTTATTTTCTTGTTTTCTTTTCTTTTTAGGTTCAATGTGAGAAGTATCATAAAGGTGTTCAGTGGCTGAAAGAAATCTTATACCAAGTTCAATTCACTGAGGAGAGATTGAAGATTGCTGCAACCAAGTTCATTAATGATGTACCAATGTTGAAGAGACATGGTGCAGCTGTTGCAAGAACTATGCTTTACAATATGCTTTACAGCAAAGGTAAGAAGATGTCATGTCAGCATTTTATAGCTGCTTGCTGTTTGAAAAATACTCAGGATGCTAGGGAAATCAAAATAGTTAAATATTTTTTGTTATTATTCTGCTTTCTCTTATCTGTGAAGATCCGACAGTAAGTTTAACGAAAAAAGTTGGTTGAAGAACATCAAAGAAATGAAATAACAAAAAAGGGAAAACTGAAGACAATAGATGTAATATAAATGTTATCTATTGAACATAAATACAAACTGTAGTGAGATAGCCAATGGCGTGTTATCTCATTTACATATGTGTATTACAGCAGGAGATATATAGAGACAGTTTAGAGGACATAGGGAATTAGCTATGAGAAGCTGAGACTTAGAGCTACAAAATGCTCAAAGAATTACTACTATTGCTACAGCAAGGAATACAAAACTACACATCACAACACAAACAATTAAACAAGATGACAAAAAGGAGAAAAAAGTTCAGTCCTTAACAGAGAAAAAGATTGAGTGTATGAGGGTGATTGAAGAGCAGTGAAGAGATGTGTGTTGTCACTTTGGTGTTTTGGTAAGAACTGCTGAATTGTCCAATTATGCGGGGAAGGGTCTGGTGGGGTTAAAGGTAGGTACATGTTAATTGTCACATAAGCATTTTGGGGGTCATGCTAAGGTTGAACACAGGGGGTGGTTGTTTTGGAAAGGAGTCAATGAATGTATGTATGTAAGTATATAGGCAGAACAGTTATAAAAAAATATAAAGCGATAAAAACAGACTTTCATTTGAATATTATTAATAACTGCAACAGTATAAACATGTTACATGGAACTTGATAGAAATGTAAGCTCTGCATTATTTGGAATTGGTTTATAGCAAAATTATTTAAATCTCACAAAAAAAATAAATTTTTGGTTATTCAAAATGGTGTCAAATCAGGCTTGGGCAGAGATCTGTCATCAAATATTTTGTAGCTTAGAAATGCAAACCATATGAAATTTAAAGAATGTGTGATGTGTATGGAGTCCAAAAAATGTTTACAAATGAGTTAAACATAGGTTTGCCAAAATGAGCCTGAGTTGAAATGACAGCCCATGGAATGAAAACAGTAAAAAAAAGTTTTGGGTGCAGCAATCAGTAACGAATATCATGCTGACAGTCTTCTAGGACATGAAAGTACCCATCACTATTGATTTCTTGAAAAAGATATGACTGTAAACAATACTTCCTATTGCCAACTCCTTAGACAGAATCAACCTTATTTACTGAATGACCCTCGTATTTCCAGTGTCTTCTGAGGGTACAGAGATTAGCATGTATTGATTTGCTAGGTATATGTAACAGGCTGTATGTATGGAAGCACATGGCTTAATGGTTAATTGTAGGAAATGGACCCGTTGACCCAAGTTCAAATCTTAGACAAGGCTATTTGCATTTCACATAGAAAATTGGAAAAAGTATGAATCCATATATTCTCCCTCCAGCTATGGATAAAATAGTAGGGCAGACTGGGCTCTTTAACCTTGGATAGGTAACCAGTCTAGGAGAAGGTAAACTCTGAATTGAAAAACCTGAGGTCAGTCGTTCATTGTGTTTGTGGCATTCCTTGTGCACCAATTCTTTCCTATCAACTGTGCCAAAAAGTGCAGATGGTTCAACACAAGGTTTCACCATTATAAGCAAACCACTGTGTGGGTTGTTCATTGGATGGACCCTCATGCGTCGAAATCGACGAGAGATTCCATTTGTAACAGGCTATTTTTTTTTTCAGTCTAACAAAGAAAGTAAAAGAATCTCTGATGCCCAAATGTAGAACCATCAACAGTAGGGCTATTTATTTACTGAGGGAAGTCTAAAGAATGCATTGGTCAAAACATAGTGATAAAATCAAGAATTAAAATGTTCATCCTAGTAACTTGTAATAATGAATTTTGGATAGGAAACAATTTGAGTTTTTTTTTTTTTTTTTTTTTTTTTTTCCAAATGTATTAAGGGTTGGGTGAGTCCCTGTGATGTAGTCGCTAATGTGCTGGACTGTCACATCATAGTAAGTGAGTTTGACCTTTGGTTGCACTATTACAGTGATGCTGATAGCTTTTTTTTAGTGCGTCCTGGGACTCTTATATGCTTTGAATGGGTCCCCAAGAAAATTTATGGGGCCCAACTAAAGTTTCTTAATAGATTGTAGGGTTTTTATTTATGATCTGGGGAAAAAACTAAAGCCTCTAACCTTGTAACCTATCCTGTGTAATTCATTCTAAGAAACTATTCAAATGTATTAACAGTTAGCTTGAAATGATGAGGGAAGAAAAAAGAAAAACACTGGGACGCATGGATAAAATTTTACTATGTCCTTTTAAATTTTTTTGCATAAGTGATGCAGGACACGTACCTATCAACATCCCTGCTATTGCATTCACGTTTGGATTAATACCTTTAGGAAAGGTATGAACCCCCTCGTCCTCCAAATCTTCTACAAGGGTGGCTTTGACATTGAAAAATCCTTAAAGGTTGATATGCCATTAAACAAAGAAACCAAACCAAACAAGTTGAAAGTTGTTATTGTGCTAATAAAATTGATATTTTATTCTTTCTTTTTTTTTCTTTCTTCCAAACAAAATATAACTGTTTCTTTTTATCTGCATAGATTGCAACGTTCATGTCGTTGGTATGTTTAGGCAACACAAATTTCTCACTGGTCTTCTCAGCCAATTGGAATCGGATCCAAGCTCGGTAAGTTGAACTTGAAAATTTCTATTTATGCATAACTGTCCCCCACCCTCCCCATATAAATGAATGGTTTTAAAATCTTTTATCTACCAGTCTATAAATGATCTAACAAAATAACTAGACATATTGATTTGTGTAATGATATATGAGGTATTAGCATCAAGTTGAATGAACTTTCCTAACACCTAGACTTGATTAATGAGCCTTTTGATGATCTGGCAAGACAAAGAGGATGAAACCTACATAAAAGCAACACACTTTCATCCAGCAAACAGTAGGGTTCAGGCTCCTTGCTAAGACAATTCATTGTCCCTTTCTCTCTACCCTGTTTGTGTTAACTTAGAGCTGTTGCTAACAATAAAATAATGTTCACTATAATTTGTCATCCAAGATCTTTTCTTCCCATGTGTGTATTCTAGACAAAGTTGGCCATTTCATCTGATTCTGTATCCAGCCAGAGGGATTAAAAAAAGGGGCTTTCCTGGATATGACACTAAACTGCATCTGATAGGCTCTAGTTCAGGAGATCTGGGGAGTGTGGGGTATCCCTTCATTGCCATTACTCTACACCAGGGATTACCAAACATTTTTCACAGTGGGCCGGATAATTGAAAAAATGATGAGCACAGGCCACATTATTATTGTGTTCAATACTTGCTAGCCAGAATGAAAGCTGAAATAAAGATGTAAAACAAAATTTATCTTTCTATGTTATATTCATTGAGGAGTGGTGTAAGATGCACAAAAACAAATTTAACCAACATATTTAAATTACATTAATTTACATTATCAAAGAATGTAACATTAGCAGAAAGGTTTAGTGAGATTTGAGAAACTGAAGTTTGTGTTTCAAAATATCGTCAATGTTTGGTTTGGAATTGCTACATCCAATCAAAAGAATTGCTTTCAAATGTTTATCAGTCAATTTCATTTGATGGGTTGATTCCATAGTCAATTCCGTGAGGATTTAGTAAGCTTAACATGATATTTAAATGGTATCAGAACGTCTTGTTTTCTGTACGTTTTAACAAACAAATTCAAGTACCATTGGTGGGCCTGATAAAATGACATTGTGGGCTGGATCCGATGCGCAGGCTATAGTTTGGTGACCCTTGCTTCCACACTGATATTGGTATTAAATGACCTGAAAATATGCTGTATAACAAAACAACAAAATAAAACTACACTGACCCAAAGTGGTAGGACTCTTTAGAGTCTCAAATATAATTATTTGCAAGTTATTCATATTCAATAGGAATACTTAATGCCATATAACTGTGTGCAAACAAATGACTTATTAAATAGAAATAATTACTTGAAACCCTACATCTATGTGTAAATTACTTGTACTAGCAAATATATCCATCCTCTGGGTGCAAGTATATAGTTTTAATGTAATAAAATATTATATTAGAAAAGTTAATGAAACTAAATAAAAATGCAAATAAAAAGATTTGAAATAGAGGGGGGGGGGTATAATCGAAAAAACAGAACAACTGAAACTTACTCGTCCCTCACTCCCGTAATTCATTGCTAAATTTTCCTAATTTAACTATTTAATTAAAATAGGAAGTAAAGAATAAAATTACAGTCATTTCTTCTTGTTAATGGATTTCTTTTAAGATTTATCCCTGAGATTTTCGCTCATATTCACTAAGATTAAAACCAAACAATTACAAATCAATAATACTAAGCACATATTTATTAAAATCAAATGTTTAATATCAATATGCAAATTAGCCTTCCTGTTCACACTGTAAACTGCTATTTTGTTGTATATATAAATACAACTGCTTGTTATTAGAATATATAGTTAACAGTATTAATAATGATAAACAATTTTATTAATAATTGAGATTTGAATAAAAATAAAATCATGGAGAATGTGATGTAAATAACTAAGGGAATTGTGACTTGAGTAGTAATATAGATTTGATTACTGACAGAAAAACATACAATCTCCATTATAAGATTCAATATGAATACTTAATGCTACATAACTGTGTGCAAACAAATGGCTTATTAAATAGAAATAATTACTTGAAACCATACATCTGTGTTAAATTACTTGTATTAGATAAGAAACTTCATATATGATTGTGTGCAAAAAAAAAAAAGTCTAATAACAAAAAAATGTAGTTTAAAAGTACAATGAACAGGATTCTCTAACCTCTTAGGCATGACATAAAATAACCCTAGACAGATTTAATTACTGTAAAAAAAAAAAAATGTGTGCTTGATTCTTAAAACTTTTTATCTTCTTTGTACAGGTGATAAACAAGATGGAAAAAAATTGCGAACTTTGCTTACTAAAGCAGACAAATTGTGTGTTCATGTGGCTGCGAATCTGAAGAAATTGTCTACAGACATTCCTCTTGAAAAGCCATGGGTTAATTTCCTTCCAGAAAGTGCAGGAGTTTGTAGCGATAAATCAAAGTAAGTATATTCAAGATGCAAATTGCGGGTGAGTCAAAAAGTAATGACATTTTGTTTAGGACAGTTATAATTACCAACACAGGAACATGTATCATGCATCAAAATAAAGCTGGTCCTCTGTGGATCACATCCTTACTTCTCCACAGTCACTATTTCTCTCAATAGCAATGTTCCACCTTCGAATGAGAGCATATATCCCTGCCCCATAAAATTCTGTTGACTGTTCTTTGAGCCACTTCTTTACTACAGATTTCACTTGCTCGTCACTGGAATAATGTTTGCATCACTTTGGCCCCATGAAAGAGGGTTTGAGAGGCAAACATTATTCCAGTGACGAGGAAGTGAAATCTATAGTGAAGAAGTGGCTCAAAGAATAGTCAACAGAATTTTACGGGGCAAGGATATATGCTCTGATTAAAAGGTGGAATATTGCTATTGAGTGAAATGGTAACTGGAGAAGTAAGGATGTGATCCACAGAGGACCAGCTTCATTTTGACGTATGATACATGTTCCTGTGTTGGTAATTATACCTGTCCTAAAAAAAATGGCATTACTTTTTGACACACCCTTGTATTTAGAACATAAAAACTATCCACATTGAAAGAAACAAAAAAAGTTCATTGTGGGAGGGAGCCCCTGTGGCATAGTGGCTAACATGCTGGACTGTGACATTATAGTCAGCAAGTTCAAAATCCAGTTTATGTTGCTCTTACATTGCTACTCAATATATTTTTTATTCAATTTATTTTTATTAAATTAAAAACATTTATTAAAAATCTGATGTGCTAAATATGGAATAAGCACTTAAGTATTTTATTTAAGCATATATTCAAATTTTTCTCATTATATGAAATAAAAAAAATAAGAAAATTAACCTATATGAATAAAAAAAATTAAATTCATCAAATTATTGTTTGTTTTTTTTCCTTTTTCAGAGACTTTATAAGGCGTACATCAGATTATGTGTTGTCTGATAGTGCAAATGTACCGAAACGTGTGATTGTTGGCATTGGATCTGAAGAATCAGCTTATCTGTATTTGGCTGTACCTTCCATTGCCAATTATCATAATCCCGATCTGCCTGCATTGATGGTGCTGCTTCAGTATTTGACTCAGTGTGAGGGACCCATGTGGCGACAAATCAGAGGCCTTGGATTTTCCTACAGTTACAGGTGACACTTTTAGCACATCATTTCTGAATCAAATTTGCAATTTATAATTAGGAAGTAAAAACAGAACTTATCTAATTTTGTTAATTATAGATTTTAAATTAAAGATATTAATGTTGACACTTATTCAATCTATAGTAAAATTATTAATATTTTCAATTCTTTGTTTTAATTGTTTTTCAGTAATGTTTTTTAACCCCTATTTACAAAACCATTTGATGACATTATAACAATTGGTTTATTC
The DNA here is from genome assembly GCA_023376005.1 of Doryteuthis pealeii. NCBI lineage: Eukaryota > Metazoa > Mollusca > Cephalopoda > Myopsida > Loliginidae > Doryteuthis > Doryteuthis pealeii. Next base: position 25,929,839 of record CM042154.1, on the reverse strand, counting down.
AGAATAATTCTTTTTATATTCCTCCATCCCAGCTTCTAGATGCCATTATTTTGATATGATTGTTCTTTACACTTCTATTGCCTCCAGTTTGTGTTAATAATTAATTATTTAGATTTTCTCATTTCAATGTAATGATATTCAAATCATCCAAGATTGGTCTTTTGTAGTTTGACCTTTTTACAAATGTATGAGAAGATAATGTTCATTGTTTCTGATTCTCTTCTATTCTTTTAGTATGATGATTAATGAAAAAAGTGGATTGCTTTATCTTGTGCTGGGACGTTCTGTCAATTTGGTTGAAGCCTACAGAGCAGCTCAAAATATTGTGGTATGTATTTGAAATATCTTTACAACAAAGTTTACTCTTGATAAATAATGACACCATGACATCTATTTTAATTTGGCTTTACTGTAAAGCTGATTGTGTTACATAATTCATAGGTGGCTTATGAATTATGTATGTACTGTAGTTAGATAAAATTTGAATCAGAGTTCGTTAGATTCAAAATAACGGGAGTTGAGTGGAAAATTACTGTTGTTGATGATTGATTTATGGTGACATTCCACTTGACCCCTTGAAAAGTGTGCCAGTAGGGCATGAGACTGTTTTTAGTTAAGTTGCAAACAGTTACTAGCCGAGAGCAGACACTGTTATCAGTATAAGAACTCCTCATCTATTATCCCCTCTACTCTGTTTCTTTTTTGCCGATTATATACCTGAGATGAACGATATGAGAATGTGTATATAACAAGTGTTTTGGATTTTGATCTGTGTTATATTTATGTGTATGAAGACCATTATTGAACTTAGAGAAAAGGCTAGATGGGAAGTACACAAGGATACTGCATGCTGTCTTAAACAAATATTGGAAGTAGCACCTCCTCAAAAAAGCAGCTGTACGGCGACTTACTATCACACAAACCATCCAGGTAAGAGGAACTAGACATGCTGGAGAACCAAGGATGAATTCATTGGTTACGTTCTCCAGTGGACACCTACACATGGACACACCAATGTAGGCCAACCAGCAAAAATCTACATCAATCAGCTCTGTGCAGATTCTGTGGAAGACCTGCTAGGGACAATGACTGATAGGGTTGGGTGGTAAGAGAGAATCATAGTAATCTGTACTGTTAGCACGACCTGATAATGGTTGAATTGTCAATCAAGACTCTATTTATCTGATGGAGGACTCAAACAAAATAATACACAATGAAAAAATTATTTTTCCTTTGTTATATTGTGGTCGTATCATTTGTAGCTCTCCCAGTTTTGCCTGCTAACTTACCTTGGTTTTGTATTGGGTAATTTATGAGGAAGTGGGTCCCGGTCTCCTGTCTCAGAAATTGCTACCCAGTGACTATTAAAATAACGTCCCCAGCTATGTCGGTGTTACTTGAAAGAAAACAACCAACTTAGGGCGTTAAATGTATTTTAGAGGGGGGGGTCTCTTTTTTGTGCGTAATTCTTATTTATTTATCATAATTTGTCGTAATTCTTATTTATTTATCGTAATTTGTCGTAATTCTTGTTTAGATATGAAGAGGGAGTTTGGAATAGACTGAGATAGATAAACAAAATAATATAGATAGGTATAAACAAATGGAGATAGATAGATAGATAGATATTTTCTACAAGTAAATGTATTTGAGGGGTGTTGCTTCTTTTTTGTTGTAATTCTTGTTTATCTAAACTAAAAACAAGACATTAAACAAACATGAATAAAAGAAAATCTGAGACAACATAGCTGGGGACGTTATTTTAATAGTCACCCGGTAGCAATTTCTCAGGCAAGAGACTGGGATGCACTTCCTCATAAATTACCTTGTATTGTGTATGTTTTTAAGAAAAGATTAGCCACAAGTTGTGGTCGAAACTGCATAAGCTATGAGTCACCTCCGTAAAGGAACCCCAAAAAAGGGAAAGAAATTGAATTCCAAAATACACACATATTGTTAGCTCAGTCACTAAAGCATCTGACGAGGAACCACAAGGTTCCAGGTTCGATACCTGCCCTCGCCCAACTCTGCATATGAGTGGCACAGGGATCTGTGTGGTAAAGTGAGAAGCTGATGCCAAAACAATCTCCTTGGTCTAGCACTAGTGAAAAAGGGATAGACTCCTCACTGTCTGGCTGATACTGACATTAGGCCACCCCGATGACTTTATTTACTCTTGGTGAGGATGACACTTTGCTATATGGATGGCAGTTGGTCAATTTTCTCCTCCCTGTCTTTAACAGCCAACTGGTAACTTTCATGAACTGCTACTCTTCCTGGCTACTCACTACTATTTACTACCCTAGACTTGAATGGGTCCTAGGTATGACATTAAACTGCATCTAGTGGTGAGGTTCCAATTCTGGAGCTCTGGGAAGTGTACAGTACCTCTTCATGGAAATTACTCCCAGGTCAACTCTGACCTGGAGTGGTAGTACCTGTTAGGTGAAATAGATAAAAAAAAAAAACATTTAAAATAAATAAATAAAATCAAAAATGAGTATAAAACAATTTGAATACTCAACAAGAATGAATGAAATAAATGTCTTCGACATAAAATGACCCAAGTGTTGACATGCTGTAAAATCCAACCAACCAACCACTGCTCTCAAGAATACATCAAGTTTTGACTTCCAGAAAACAAAACTTGCTTTCTCAGCTTGGACCTCCCAGCACTAAAATACCTTTTAAAAAAATCGGATTTTATTTTCCATAATATTAAAAGCATTGGCCAAATTCTTTGGTTTTTTATTTTAATTTTGATGATCTGAAAGTATGGGGGGGGGGGTCAAAAAGTAATGCGATTTTGTTTAGGATAGGTATAATTACCAACACTGGAACATGTATCCTACATCAAAATAAAGCTGGTCCTCTGTGGGTCACATCCCTACTTCTCCACATAGTCACCGTTTCTTTCAACAGCATCATGTTCCATCTTTGAATGTGAGCATGTATCAGATTTCACTTCTTCATCACTGGAATAATATTTGCTTCTCAAATCCACTTTCATGGGGCCAAAGAGATTATAGTCTGAAGGTGCTAAATCTGGTGAGTATGGAGGATGCGATAAAGTTGTCCACCCGAATAAGGCAATTGTCTCCTTTGTCCTGAGGCTTGTGTGTGGTCAAGCATTATCCTGCAGGAGGACATTGTTGATTGGCAAGTTGGGTCTTACTTATCGGATTCTTGCTCTGAGTCTAAAAACCTGAAAAGTGAGGAAAAAACTTCACCTGAAATAAAGAAAATTGCATTACTTTTTGACTCTCACTACTTTTTGTAATAGCATATATTATGATTATTGGAATAAAATAGGACTAAAAAAAGATGTTAAAATTGACTGATTTTTAAATGTGCATTTTGTATTTCTTTGCAGATGAGTTACATTAAAGGTGAATCTCAGTTTAATGAGATTGAATTGGAAAGTGCCCGTAGCAGTTTGATATTTGAAATCATTGATTTAGAGAAGACTACAGCAGATGTGTCAATGGCTTCTCTTCGTTCCTACATCAAACGAGTTAATCACTCTTACAACAGGTAATGTATTTATTATAGACTTGAATATTTATTGATCATATAGACAGGGTGGTCTGAATGTCTTGTCACTGCTACTTTTAAAAAAAAAATTTTTTTTACCTTCTCAGGTAAAATAATTACATAAAAGAACCTGAAATTCTAGAAAATAATTTAATTTTAAAGATTTTCTTAAGATATTTATTAAAATCAATATGCAAATTAGCCTTCCCGTTCATGCTGTAAACAGCTATTTTGTTGTATATATAAATACAATTGCATGTTAAGGGTATGTAGATAAGGCCAATAGTATTAATGATGTAAAGCAATTTTATCAATGATTTGGGTTTAAATAAAAATAACATAATGAAGAATGTGACATAAATAACTAAGGGAATTGTGACTTGAGTAGTGATATAGTTTCAGTTACAAAACTACAAACATACAATCTCCATTATAATAAGATTTAACACACAGCTGAACATATGAGTCACCTAGTGAGGATGGAATTCAATATTAATTAATCATCAAAATTAACTTGCTCATCATTTCACCATGATGCAATGCCCATAATAGATATCAAACTATTAGGTATGGCCAAAATTTTGGTAGGATAAAACCTTTAAACGTTAAGAAAAAAATTGTAAATTGTAAATTGTCACTTATTTTAATGTTTTCTTTAAGAACAGGGCCATATAAAAAAAAATTCTATGAATTTTTAAAAATCATAACAATGAAATAAATCACATTAAAAGGAGCACATCTTCAAAAAAGCACCATTTTGACAGATTCAATTTATAAAATTTTCCCGTTTTAAAGACTAAAAAAAAATGTTTACATGTGATTTTAAAAAAAATTTTCCTTTCCATATTATAGAAAAAATTACATTAAGTTTCATTTATTTTTTTCTTTGAGTTTTGTTGAATTTTTATTCATGGGTGCTTTAAAAAAAAACATTAAATTTGGGTAATACCTACAAAATATCATCCATAATGTAGCGCGACATGAATTTCTGTGAAAGAAGTAAATTTAAAAATATTTCATTTTTCCAGGGAGATGCTCAAGAGAGTTGCTCAAGTGAGTCTGGATGATCTGAAGAAAGTTGGTGAGAAATATGTAGTTGATTTCTTTGATTCTCAAAAGGTCCGTTGCTCCGTCTGTTGTCATCCATCAAAAGTGGAAGAAGTCCGTAATGGCTTAAAGCAGTAAGTATTTTCTTTTTATATTTGTTCATTTCAACAAGATTACCTTTCTTTTCTTTTTTTTCTTTTTTTCTTCCTCCTCCATTAGCGTCCTATCATCAAACTTTGTGTTGTGTTTTTCTTTTCCTTGTGAACCTGTCTCTAGCACATGCCTTTTGAATCAGCCAACACTGAATATGTGGTGTCATCACCATTGTACAACAAAGGCACATGAGTTGCAGAGAGCGGGTATTATCATAGAGGGAGTGACAGCATCTCCTTCAGGAAAAGGTGCATGCAGGCAATTGAAGAAGAGTCCACTGAAAAAGCCACTAGATGGCTTTGGATTGCAAGAATGGGCCTATGGATTGCCACTGCTGGGGAGTGAACAATCCCAGCTGGGTCACTTGAGGTGTGTGGGGTCTAATGTCAAATCACCCCAAACCCTTGATGAACCCAGAAACATCACTCACAATGCATCCCATCCCATAACATCTAAAAGAGTTGTCTTTGTGGATATTAAAAAAACGGGGCTTTTATTACATAATAGTCACACAAACAGGTACCATTCAAAATCAGAAATATTTCTCTTCCTCATATATAAAAACATTTTCTAATCTAAATATTTACTCAAAAATCATAATTATCTAAAACAGGATCATCAAACTTTTTCACAGTGGGCCGGATAATTGAAAAAATAACGAATGTGGGCCTCATTATTATTGTGTTCAATACTTGTTAGCCAGAACAAAACCTCTGAGAAAAAGATGTGAAACAAAATTTATCTTTCCATGTTATATTCATGGATGAGTGGCGTAAGGTGCACAAAAAAACAAATTTAACCAACATATATATTTTCAAAACATTATCAAAGAACGCAACATTAGCAGAAAGGTTTAGTGAGATTTGTGAATCTGAAGTTCTATCTGTGGCCCTGATAAAATGCCTTTGTGGGCCGAATCTGACCTGCGGACTGTAGTTTGGTGACCCCTGATCTAAAAGAATAAAAACGGATAAAATTTAAGGAAAATACTAATTTAAATAGAATTTTTGCTTGAAAGAATTTCTACTAACAACATTTAAAATAAATGATATTTCTGATTTTTATTTTACTGTTTTTTCTTCTTCTGCAGAGTGAACCTTGAATTGGAGATTTTGCCTGGTTTGGATGAAGGCTTTTTAGTTGATCTTCATCAATGAACAATTGGCCTTTGAGGAGCCTACAACAGATGCAAAACCCCATGGCTCTTCCCATCAATGCAATTTTGGCATATTTTCAGGATTTTTTTTTTTTTTTAAAGAATTCATGTTAACATTTATTTTTGTTCAAGTTGTGCAAATGTTCTATGTTTACCTGTGAATAAAGCCATTGCAATAACAGCCTACAACAGCCTTTTCTTTTGTTAATTGCTTGCATAACAATTGTTTTTTACTAGTATAAGAGTAGGATGTGTTCTTATAATACGTTAGAAGGCTCAGAATAACCTTCCAACGTAGGTACATATCTTATTATAATGGAGATTGTGTGTTTGTCTGTCTGTAACCGAAACTAAATCACTATTCAAGTCATAATTCCCTTAGTTATTGACGTCACATTTACCATGAATTTATTTTTATTTAAACCTCAATTATTGATAAAATGGTTATACCTTAATAATACTGTTGACCATATCTACCTACTAAGAGCATGTAATTGTATTTATATATACAACAAAATAGCGGTTTACAGTATGAACGAGAAGGCTAATTTGCATATTGATATTTAAAATTTGATTTTAATAAAAATATGCTTAGTATTATTGATTTCTAATTGTTTGGTTTTATTTTAATGAATAAGAGTAAAAATCTCGGGTATAAATCTTACAAGAAATCCATAAACAAGACGAAAGAACTGTAATTTTATTAAATACTTCATAATCTAAGTAAATAGATAAATTAGGAAAAATGAAAGACGGGAGTGAAAGAAAATGATAGAAGAGTTAAATCTAAAGCTGTTCTATTTTTCGATTATACCCCCTCAGTTTATCATTTTCTAAATAGTTTCTAATTTGATACAATATTTTATAACATCAAAACCTAAATACTTGCACCCGAAGGGTGCATATATTTGCTAGTATACATAAATGAATCCAAACAAAGAGTTACATGTAACAACAAATATAGACTTTATTGTCTGAGCACATGGAGATGACATTATACATGACAAGATACAATATGTTACAAAACAGATGGGACTAAAATTCTAAAGAAAAGATAAAGATTTCATGAAGAATAAAAGAATTACTTACTGATAGTTGGGAGGCAATGCCCCCCACTTAATGGAGAGAGACACCAAGCATCTAGCCCATTGTTCTGTGGATGCTAGACCAAGAGAAAAAAAGTGAGAATTACGGGGGTACTCTTTAAATACCCAGCCACCTATTGGCGAAAACCTGTCGGCAAGGGAAGATAACCCTTTTGGACATATGTCCATCCCAGCAGGGACGGACTAGCAAAAAACACCCTCTGGGTGGTGTAAAAATGTATTTTCAAAAGATATTGTCTGAGTGGGGTAGAGTTAAAAATTCAGTGTCAGAGGGCTTTTATCATGAGTAAGTAAAATCATCAAATTTATTGAAGGAGTTAAAAAAAAAAATTTAGAATGAAACTTAGTTCTGTCCCCAACAAATAAAATGTTGCACGCATCTATTAATTATCAATTGAATAATTATCTTGAATATTTTGCACATAAATTTTACACAAAATTGTAAGTATTTATTTATTTGTAAACTTTTAGTTAACTTCTTACAAAGTTCAGAAATAATAATATCTTAAATGTAAACAAAAATAAGAAAAAAAATTCCTAAAATAAACATTCTAATATACAAATTCTCGGCAATTTTTTTTTTTTTTTTTTAATTTGATAAATCATGTTCCTCTTATTTTCTCCCTTATTCCTGTTTTCTCCTCTCTCACTCTTTGGTGTTTCTAATTTTTTTAGTCTGATCATGGACTGGGTACTTGTGCTAGTATATATATATATATATATATATATATGATAAGTAAATACATCTTGATTTGTTTAGCCTTACATTTAAATAGGTATGCCCGCCTAATTAATTATTCAATTAAGCACATGTTCTCCCAAAAATATGTATGTATATATATATATATATATATATATATATATATATATGTGTGTGTGTGTGTGTATATATGTATATATATATATATATATATATAAATATTGTACTCCAGTAAAAAAAAAGAAACAACAAATGTATCCCATTGAATAGGATATAACACAAGAAAGTAAGTAGGTATTTACCCAACCCCTTCTTTGCCACAGATAGGATGTAATACAAGATTGCAAGTATGGGGCATCCAGCGAGGGTTGTATGGCTCTGTGAAACTAGCTTGCTTACCCCTTGGGAAAGGTATGCATCCAACTATTCTCCCTCCAGTTATGGGTAAACAAAGCAGACTGGGCTTTTTAACCTCAGTATGGCAACTGGTCTAAGAATTGACCCTGTGTTGCATTTTGCTTGTGTGGAGGGGTTGGGTAAATATACATAACTGAGAAATTCTAACACTTATAAAGGAAAGTTATTCTCAAGATCCTACGACGCTGAGTCAAAAAATAATGCCATTTTGTTTAGGGCAGGTATAATTATCAACATAGGAATATATATCATACATCAAAATGAAGCTGGTCCTCTGGATTACATCCCTACTTCTCAACACCGTTTCTCTCAATAGCAATGTTCCACCAATTCCACTAATGTTGAGAGAATGTATCCATGCCCTGTAAAATTCTGTTGACTGTTCTTTGAGCCACTTCTTCACTATAGATTTCACTTCCTCATCACTGGAATAATTTTTGCCTCTCAAACCCTCTTTCATGGGGCCGAAGAGATTATAGTCTGAAGGCACTAAATCTGGTGAGTATAGAAGATGTGGTAAAGTTGTGTAACACTATTGTGTTATGGGTTGATTGGCAATCTATTAATTAATTACTAATTAATTAAAACTACCCTCCCTAATTATTAATTATGGTGGTTTGTTAAAAGTAAAAGTAAAAGTAAAAATAATAATAATTATAATAATAATAATGTTTTATATTGGAGGTATAAATTTATCTAAACGAAAAATCATCACGTAAGCATAAATTATTTAGATTATGGAATTTGATATACATCATCGGAATTTTAAATTTCACAAAATGAAATAATAAATTTAATAAATAAGATTCCAGTTTTTGACAAGTTCGTCAACAATGTCAAAAACTTAGATAAATAAAACAATGGTGGGCCTTGACTCCAAATGGAAAGATACAAGCTAGGCTGGCACAAGACCATTTAGACACGTAGGCAATAGTATCGAGTGGCTGGCCAATCAGAGACATATGTTAAGGGTGGGGAGGTCTGGATCCCATAAATACCAGGAGTCAGAGAAGAGTCAGACGCGTCAGAAGAGAGAGACAGCGGGAGAGACCGGGACAGAACGAAGACCGGAGAAGAGAGCTTGCCATGGCTCTGGGCCCTTGATAAAACTTTACCGATACACTCTGATGCTTTGCCACTCGGTACAGAATTGATAACTTAGCCAAAAACTAGCTGTAGATCGCCAATCAGCTGACAAGAAATCACCTCGCTCCTTTGTAAAATAAATGTATATAAGTTGTACATAAGCATAAAAAAAGGCGTTGTGTTCAATTGTTTGTTGATGACAGCTTTTGGTTATTTAATCTTATTTCACCGAGTTAAAAAGAATGAAACCAGCTCTTTTTCAGCCTTCCTGTAAATCAACAGACAACATAAGAACGGGAGGTTGGAACGGGCAGTTTCAACGACTGTAATACTGTGCCGGAGCATCGTTCTCATACATAACATACATACAGTGAGATGGTGCCCGACTTCATAGTATTATATTTGTCTACCCTAATGAGGCAATTTTCTCCCTTGTTCTGGTGCTACTGTGTGGTTGAGCATTGTTATGCAGAAGGAGGACATTGCTGATTGGCAAGTTGGGTCTTACTCATTGGATTCTTGCTCTGAGCCTCGTTAGGGTCTCAATGTAGGCCTTAGTTTTATAAAAAAAAATTCACATGAAATAAAGAAAATGGCATTACTTTTCGACTCACCCTCATATATCTCTCGCTACATACTTAAAAAAATAATCAAAATATTTAAATCGATTCATATATCTTCTTTGAAGTTAGAGTAAGGTTTTAAATTGAAGATCATCATTATCATCATCATCGGGTTGCGCTGACAGCACAGCTCCAATGACTTTCTCTTGCTACCCGTCCCTATCGGTCATCGCTCCTGACAGGTCTTCTGATCAGCATTCAGAATCCACACAGAGCTCATTGATGTAGGTTTTTGCTGGTCAACCTACACTGGTGTATCCATGTGTTGATGTCTACAGGAGAATGTCACTTATGAGTTTGTCCTTGCTTCTCCAGCAGTGTCTTGTTAAACTTATGTAGATGATGTCGGAAATCCGCTAGAGAATTATCTCCCCCTGCTGCTAGGGGGAGAATCGCCAACATGAGGTTGGCGGGAGAATCAAATCCCATCACTTGTCTGAAGGACGTCGACCAGGACGGAGGAGTTTTTTAACAGCTTACTTTCTGAAGGCTGTTGACCGGAACGTAGGCGTCTCAACAGCATACTTATCAGAAGGCTGTCGACCTGATTAGTCACCTTAAAAGGGCCCCATCCACCGCTCATTTAAAAGAGCAGTTGCCCAGGCGAGTAGCTTCTAAAAAGCACTCCCTACACTTTTTACTTATCGCACGAGAACCGAACTGCACGGACGCGTCGCAAAGCAATTCCCAACACTTGACTTCCTAATAACTTCTAAGAGAAATGTCTAACAGCACTCTACAAACTACGGCGACCAGAATACCCTTGCTAGTGCCACTTCACCTACGAACTGTAATTTTACCTGTCAGATAAGTCTTGTAGCAAATGCCATCAAAATTTGCAACAATATTTTTTGTACCCTTTGTCAATATATGTGCTTAATTTCCATTGTGTTGTTTGTCTTCTTTTTGTGAAATAATTGCCTAAAACTGGGAGAATAGGATCTCCCTAAAGACCGTAATTCCTCTTAATGGTTTGTACGATATGGTGTAAGTGGCCATACAGCTGCTTTTTTGTGAGTTGTGCTTCCAGAATTTATTCAAGACAGCATGCAGCATCCCTGTGTAGTTCCCATCAAGCTTTTTCTCTATGCATTTTATTTGAGTCCCAGTAGTACAGCTGTATGGATTAAGATAAAATTAAAAAAAAAAAAAAAGATTGACAAACTCCCATGAGCCTTCATACTGGAAGAACCTTATGAGCATGTGCCGGAAAAAGGACCCACTTCCAAACCAAAAGATAATCTCGTGGCCATTCGAACTTAGGCTTTAACTTTGGACAAGACACTACTACTGGTCAGGAAAACATTTCCTTGCCACGTAACTATTAATTTTTGTCATTTGACTTTTGTTCGTCATAGTAAGAACTTCCGGTCCGCCACAACCCCTTGAAAAACATGCAATTAGGTGTGAAATAGATCCAATGCAGATTTCAGAACAAGTGGACTTGAAAGTCACTCGCTCTGATCTCGTTTCTCAATCCACATGGAATCAACATGGGCTGGGTTGTTAAATAAAGCTTTATCAGAAAACGATCAAGTCTTGTTAATTGATTAATTCAAACAACACGGATAAGAAGAACCAACTCTTAAGAAAAAGCCCTGAAGAGAAGTCAGCCTGAAGAAGATGGCGGCTGAGTTAGACGAAGTAAGCAGATATTAACAAATAAGACCATCATCTCATCATCTATCTATCAGTCTCTCTGTCACTCTCTCCTATTTATATATCCGATGTCTTATAATAAGAGTATTTATGGGTTTCGAAGGAGCTCTTATATCTCCATAATTGTTGGCAAATTGTCGGACAAAGAAGACAAACACACAATGGAAATTTAATACATGTAATGACAAATAATACAAGAACTTGTTGCAAATTTTATTGGTATTTGCTACCAGACTTATCTGAGTTAAGTAATGTTCTTGGAGTAGTGGTGATAACAGGGGTATTCTGTTGCTGGTTGGAATGTTGATAAGACGTTTCTTCGGACGTTTCTCGTTCTTCCTCGGTAACTGGTTCGGTGATAAGTGATGGGGGATGCTATTTTAGAAGCTTCTTGCCCGGGTTGACAGTTCTTTAAATGACAGTGAATGGGCCCTTTTCAAGTAGACTATTTGGTCTTCAGCCTTCTATACTGTGCTTTTGTGCCTTCGAAAGTGTGCTGTGAAAAATGTCTCTGTCCAAGTCGACGGTCAGTAGATAAGAAAGCCCTGTTTTTGGGCTAAGTGATGAATGAAGTTTAGGGACCGCTATTTACGCGACTACTCTCAGTGAGTGCTCCGTGATAAGCCGGCCCTGTTTTGGGCTTGGTGATGAGAGCATTTAGTTTTTACGTCTCTCCTCCAGTAACTGCTATGCGATAAGTGGAGAAATTTGGTTTTGGTGCCAACATACGATGTTAGCGATTCACCCCCTAGCAGCAGGGGGAGATAATTAACTATGGAATTTCCAATAATAAGGGTATTTGCCTGCTCATCCCACTTATGAGGGCTGGACACAAGGTCTCGTTTTTACGTGGGCGCATAAAAATTGCGTCGATTTTGGGGGATGGCCCCCTGGGATCGACGCTATTAATTGTACCTCACCGGTCCAGAGGCCGAAGCACACTGGACCCCCAGCCGAGGCCGGGTATAGAAGGTAAGGGTCAAAGCATAGAATCTGGAACAGATACTACACCTTGATCCTCCCTTCGATATCAGGTAAGTATTTCCAATAATAAGGGGTATATAACAGAAACATAATGAACACTTGATACCTTTGTCGCGTCCACTACTACGCTCCAATTTACTCGCTTCCTTACTCGCCTCCTTCCTCTCTCAGACTTCCCACTTAACTGGGTCACGCTCGCGGCCAGCAGCCGGCCAAGTTCCAACCAAGGTCAAGTTCGCCTCGCAGACTTCGTTCTCCCACTTCCGTTGCTAAACTGACCAAAATACCCACATTCTTGCACGAATGTGCGCTTTCTGTGCATTACGACCTGCACCTGGCTGTAACGACCTCAACGAGAGGTTATAGATGGTCACGGCTTTCTGCCTTGCGAAAGTCCGTTTCTAACCGCTTGCGTGTAATTAATTCTGCCAGCAAGCGCATTTTCACCACGAAACTCGGCGTGTTAGCGTCGGGATTTTACAGTTAAGAAATGGGTTTTTGGGCAACGGGGCGACCCTACGGGGTCGGGCTGACCGGATTCTGTCCGGCTTCCCTGCGCTGGGCATGCGCACTTGGGCTCGCTGCAGCGGTCGTCACCTCGGTGGCTCAATCAAACCGACCCAAGTTGCCTCCAGTTGCTAAAGAGCAAGTCCAGTTTGGTGAGCCTTAGGGCAAGATTCCATTCCTGGCAAAACATTCTCTCTCTTCTCCTTTCGGCCATTTCTCGGCCTCGGCTTGGCTCGCATACACATCTCGGCTCCCGGTTCTCGCCTCCAGTCTCCTGCCTCCAGCTAGCTGTCACTACTCCGTTCCTGCCCGACGACGTTCCAGTCCTTCCGACGACCTATGCCTGCCCTTTCAGTGCGACCCCGCTCGACCAGCTCCATGCGCCAGCCTCTTCTTCTTCAACGGTCCTTTTCAGGACCAACTTAGTCGTTTCACTTCTCTTCTCCTCTGGCCTCTCCTCTGGCCACCTTCGGCTCCGGTTCGATCCTGTACCTAGGCCCTGCCTAGGTCTCTCGGTACCCGCTCGTAGCTACCTCGGTCTCGGCCCTTTCGTTCGGTTTCGTCTCGGTCCACGCTCCCCGCCGACCTCACACGGTATCACCGACCCGCTGGTGAACCGCTCACACGTGCCTACGGTATCCCAACATACCGGCAAACCGTACACGTTCCGACTGACCACCGACCAGTCCGCTGCCATCGCTCGACTACGCCTTGGCTCCGATTTCCGACCCTCTCCGCCGACGATTCCCGCATTATCGAGTTTACCGACCTACCTCGGCCCGGCTACGCCTTGGTACCCGTTCCTCGACCCTCGCTGCCGACGCATCCTGCAGTACCCACGTACTGATCCTGCAGTATCCCACGTACTGGCAAACTGCACACGTCCCAGCTAACCGACGACCAGACCTGCCTCGACTCGGCCCCGCCAGGTTTCTACTTCTCACTACCGACGACCCTGACTACCGCCGATCCAGCTTCGAACCAGCCTTCTCATTCGACTCTTCCTTCAGCGACCAGCTACTACCTTCGTCTACCAGCATTACTTCACATTGGTTCATCGACGCATCTCCAGCCTCCGGAAGACCCATCACGTTCAGCTCTGATCTACACCGACCTTCGACCCGCAGTGCCCATCGCGCACATTCCCGATCGTCTACGCAACCGACCATCTGACGCAATCGACCTCTTCCCGGACTAAGATACCAACGACCCGACCAATATCCTTCGACTTTCAACCTTCATCTTTTTGTACTTCGGTAATAAAGATTTCTGTTTCTGGTTAGCCAAATCTCCTCGTTTGTCCTCCTTTACCTTGTTTGTGTCAGTCAATCGCTTTTAAACAAAAGTCCGCGGAGTCGATGCCCGTAATCGACCTCCGCGACACCTTCAAAGAACATTGAACATGTTGCCATAGCAACAAAATGTAACTCAATTGATGAAAATATGTCATGAAGAGATTTCTATGAAACTTTTTTTTATTAATGAAACAAAAAGTATTTTTGAAAAAAGTGAACAGAAAAATGTTATTTTTTAAATTTTGTTTTTGCAGTTTAAGTTCATCTGAAATTCTATTTTTGATTTTATTTTTGAATTATTATTATTTCATTAGATTTTTTACTTGAATTATTATTATTATTATTTTTTATTATTATCATTTTAATAGATTTTATATTTGAATTATTATTATTGAAGTTCCCAAATCTTTCTTTACAGATTTGAACTAATCTAGCAAAAATTTGAAAAAAAACCATTGCATAATTTTAAAATTACAATTTCTTTTTGAATTAAGGAAATGTAATTTAAAAATTATATAATAATAGTAACATATGAACATTTTTTTATTTTGAATTTTGTTCTGTATACTGCAATAATCAATTAATCAAAATAAATAGATTTAAAAAAGAAAATGTTTAGCTGATAGTATACATTAAAAAACTAATAGCTTTTTTGTTGTTGTTCAGCTGAAGGTCGGTTGTAGGCAACTTGTCTTCATTGTGACTGAAGACAAATACAATCCTGAGGAAAATGGCGGATATTCGACTTGCAAGCGCTTGTATTCGTACGATTGATATCAATCCAAATCGTCAGGAACTCGATAATCTGGTCACTCCTGGAGATATAATCACCTCGGATACTGGTTTTATGCGGTAAGTTAATGTTAAAACTAATTCATATAAGAAAGCCTGTAAACTTTTGTTGGTATGAGAACCACTTCGTTTTACCACAACACACACGTGGTTTTGTTATGTCAACGCGATGTGATTTGTATAAAAATGATTGTATAATATTTCCGCTGTTTTGTTTATGAGATGAGTGAGAAATGTTGTCTTTTAGAAAGATTTTAATAATTTGGTCAGATTTGATATTTATTACTTATTTATCTACACAGTTTACCACGTATTCTTTGGTAAAACTATGCGTTGCTTTTCACTTGTTTTGATGGATAAATTATTTTAAGATTTGAGCAATTAGACTTTTTTTTAATGTTAAGTATTTGGCAATAATAATAATAATAATAATAATAATAATAATCATGATCATCATGATGATAATAAAACTCTGAGGTACTTCGAAGTACAGACGGATCACCTAATCCCGGCCAGAAGACCGGACCTAGTATTGATCGACAAGAAGAAGAGAACCTGTCATCTCGTGGATTTTGCCGTCCAAGCCGACCACAGAGTGAAAATGAAAGAAAGCGAAATTTGTCTAAATACCTGGACCTTGCCAGAGAACTGAGGAAACTGTGGAACATGAAGGTGAAGATCGTACCAATTGTAATTGGTGCCTGAGGAACGGTCCACAAAGCTCTGGAAAAGAATCTGGGTGAATTGAAATCAGAGGAAGAATCGAGGCCATCCAAACTACAGCACTGTTAAGATCCGCTAGAATACTCAGAAGAGTTCTGGAGACCTGAGGAGACTTGCTGTCACTCAGCCTTCAGTGAACCACCAGCTACGGCAGGTGTAAAAACCTCATAAACTCTCTTAAGATGTAGAAAATCCTTTAGTTGTATGTTTGTATCGTTGTCAGACATCTACAGTTGTTATAAATATGATACTTGTTGGAAGAAAAATATATGCTGTATAATGTTGGAGGCAGTTAGAGTCGTTGGAAATGGAATCGTCGACCTGAGTTCAAATCCTGGACGAAGCTACAATTCACATAGCACTAATACCCTTGGTAAAGGTATGAATCCAACTACTCTCCCTCCAGCTATGGGTAAATAGTAGGGCAGACTGGGCTCTTAAACCTTGGTTAGGTAACCAGTCTAGGAGAAGGGAAAGCTGGAATTCATACCTGTTAAACTCCGCTTGGGGTGGTCACTACTAGAATAGGCTCAGTCCTAATTAGTGATCTATTTCACTGGTCTAAAGAGCCCTTGGTCACTACTAGAATAGGCTCAGTCCTAATTAGTGATCTATTTCAAACTTGGGGCCCTTGGTCACTACTAGAATAGGCTCAGTCCTAATTAGTGATCTATTTCACTGGGCTAAAGAGCCCTTGGTCACTACTAGAATAGACTGGAGCCCTTGGTCACTACTAGAATATTAGTGATCTATTTCACTGGTCTAAAGAGCCCTTGGTCACTACTAGAATAGGCTCAGTCCTAATTAGTGATCTATTTCACTGGGCTAAAGAGCCCTTGGTCACTACTAGAATAGGCTCAGTCCTAATTAGTGATCTGATCTATTTCACTAATTTAAAAAAAAAATTGTTGTACTTATATTGATGTTTGTTGTGTAATGCTTATCGTCGTAGGAAATGGAAATGGAGATTCGAGTTCAAATCCTGGGCGAGGTTGTTTACATATCACATAGCGCTAATACCCTTGGGAAAGACATGAATACAGCTATAGGCAAATAAGTAGGGCTGGCTGGGCTCTTTAACCTTGGTTAGGCAACCGGTCTAGGAGAAGAAAAACTATGCCTTCAAACCTGGTAAACTCTTAAGAAGCATCTTGCTCGTGCAGAGTGGTTAGGTAAATATGTAAATTTTTAGGTAATATGTAAATAGGTAAAAAAATATGACAGAGACTATTTAGGTAGACAGGCTATTAGATGATAAAGGTAAATTTTATTATGAGTTTTTTCCAAAGTGGAAAAATGGCATTTTTCACTATCAATTGTTAAAACATAAAATTGTAAACCTAACCCTAACAAGATGAATTCTTGTCAAGTACCATTTAAAAAAATTAGCTTTTAGATAGATTGTTTTAAAGTTTGTTTGTATCACAGAATTGGACAACGACTACCTTTTAGATGATCTCAGATTGCTCGGCAACAACCATTTTAATCTTTTAGCTTTTAGACAGTTTGAAATATATTTCAAATATATTTGCTGACAGAATAGCCTGCAGTCTATTTTACTAGGACCGGTAAAATAAGCCTAAAAGCAGTCTATTTTACCAGAACCGGCTAACTAGCCTATTCAAATAAATATTGACTTTTGTACTTTCTTTTAAGAGAGTGTTTATTCCTCTTTAATTCACTTTGCCTTTTATTTTTATACATACATGATAGAAGAAAAAAAACAGGAAGAAGAAAACAAAATTAAAAGACTGGTACATTTACACAATACATGTAATTGCATTTAAGAGAGAGAGAGAGAGCATGATGAAAAAATAGAATACACACCAAAGTTTTTTTGCACAGTATAGAAAAATAAATACAAATAGTGACTAAATACTAACAATTATTATTCAATACTAGCAAGAATATGCACCCTCCGGGTGTAAGTATTTAAGTTTTAATGTAATGAAATTGCGGAGACATGGAATAAACTGCCCGAGTCTGTTGTAGGCTGCCGAAGCACAGAATCTTTCAAAGCCTCCATGCTTCCTGTAGTCCGCTGACACTATACCTGATGCCACTCTCCACATACATATGCACACACGCGCACACATACATGCATATTACTACTGTAAACTGTTCATGTTCCTGACACTACATTATTCTGTGTACTTGACATGAGACTTTGATGAGTTGTGGTGCACCTGAGCACTGTACACAATAAATTTCATTATTAAATTAGAAAGACAAATGAAACTATAAATGAGAATGCAGATAAAATGATTTGAAACAGAGGCGAGTATAATCGAAATATAGAACAACTTTGAAACTAACTCTTCTATCATTTTCCATCACTCCCGTCTTTCATTGCTAGATTTTCCTAATTTAACTATTTAGTTAAATTAGGAACTAAAGAATAAAATCACAGTTATTTCCTTTTGTTAATAGATTTCTTTTAAGATTTATCTCTTAAGATTTTTGCTCATATTCATTAAGATAAAACCAAACAATTAGAAACCGATAATACCAAGCACATATTTATTAAAATCAAATTTTTAATATCAATATGCAAATTAGCCATCCCGTTCACACTGTAAACCATTATTTTGTTGTATATATAAATGCAATTGCATATTATTAGTATGTACATATGGCCAACCGTATTAATAAGGTAAAACAATTTTATTAATAATTGAGGTTTAAATAAAAATAAAATCATGGAGAATGTGACGTAAATAACTAAGGGAAATTTGACTTGAGTAGTAACATAGTTTTGGTTACAGACAGAAAGATATGCAATCTCCATTATAATAATAAGATGAAAGGATCAGCAAATAGAACTAGCTAGGAAATTAGAAACACGAACGATTGCTTTTTTCTCCCGACAGTCTTTTGGGCAATGTACTCAGCTCCAACTGCATTTTATTTGTATTTTCTTAGATAAATAAAAATATTTGGGACATACAGAAAATGTATTGGATCAAAAAATTTTTTCAAAAAATGTGTTATCTGTATTAAAAATAAAATGAATTTTATTTTTAATTTTTAAAAATCAGAAGCATTACAGTTTATAATAAGACTCAAAAGAGCCTGATGTAAAATTGTTTAAAAAAGTGTATAATTGTATAAAATATATATATATATTTTTCAATTTCTTTTTCAGTGGTCATGGCACTTATATGGAAGATGATCGCCTACATGCATCAGTGGCAGGTGTGGTCGACAGAGTCAACAAATTAATTTGTGTACGACCTCTAAAAACAAGGTAGGCACTTTTAGTACATCTTTGAATCTTCTTTTTCTTTCTAATTTTATAGATATAAAAAAATATATTGAAATTAAAATTCATTTTTAGCAAGGGAGGTAACTTAACACGAGTTATCTAACTTGGGTTTAAGATATTATCATTTACAGCCCGTGACACCATTGAGACCTATAAAGTGTGTCAAAAAAGTATCGAGATTTTTTGTACTTTTTGACACACCTTGTATTCTGAAAAAAAAAAAATAACGTTCCATTCATACTTCATTTCTATCTTGGTAAATACAGCTTTAAATCTTAAAGTCCTATACCACTTCATTCCACCCGGCTGGAAGTCTCATTCATTTTCCTAATCCATCTCAAATGAGAACCTTTGTTTAAATGTAATATTAAACATATTTAGAAGTCTTTGATTTAAGGGAAATAACAGGTAACTTTAGATGCAAAGGTCATTTTTAACCATCTTTTTTATATATCCTTATAGGAATGTACTGGACTTTGAAAAATTCTCAACAGGATGTTAAGAGTTAAACTTGGTATTTGTTTGACACAAATTAATGTTATTTTTTTTTCAGAATACAAGGTGTGTCAAAAAGTAGAAAAAATCTTGATACTTTTTTGACACACCTTGTATTTTCTGTTTTACTCAGCAAGTTTTTATTGTTAGTTTTAATAGAGCTCGTTGAAATCTTTCTTTTGCTCATAAAATACATTTTCTCTCCATCCACTCGTCAAAGCTATATTTATCTCTCAATAACACCAAAGCATTGCATACCCCCCCGCCCCCGATTATAATTTTTTTTATGAAGCATTGTTAATCATCATCATCATTAATTTTGACTAGTTTTTAAAAAAAGCGAGTAAAAATTGAAAGAAAATACTAGTTAAAGTTAATAAGTAAAGTAAAGTCATCGGGGCGGCCTAAAGTCAGTATCAGCCAGTCAGCGAGGGAGTCGATCCCTTTTCAATAGTGCTAGACCAAAGAGATTGTATTGGCATCTGAGGTGGAGCGCCACACCTACCATCAGATCCCTGTGCTACTCATACGCTGAGTTGGCGAGGACTGGTATCGAACTAGGAACCTTGTGGTTTCTAGCCGAACGCTCTACCGACTGAGCTAACCTGGCCCCTTAAAGTTAATAATGATTGATAATACTTAATTTAAAAAGTAAATAAAATATGTTATAATATATTAATATTTTGAAGGCCAATACAATGCGTATGAAAAATAAAAACAAAAAGATGTTATTTTTGTCTTATCGATTTCAAAGCATGAGCTTCATCATCAGAATTTATTTTCAGAAATGGACGTGCTTATGTTTTTATTTGTGTAGTTACAATTTCTCTTCTTATTTTCTTTTCCTCTCTTTTTTTTTCTTTCTCTTTCTTCTTCTCCTCCTTTATGAATGAAATGGGCGAATAACTGTAATTTCTTATTTCTCTCTTTTTTTTAAAAAGTTTGTGTAGAACAATTATTCCTAATATTGGCTGTCATCCGGTCAAATGTTGCAAGTATGTTGCCAGTGTGTAGCCATGTCAAAATTTAAAAAAAAAAGAAAAAAAAAAATATGCTATCAATACTAATGTGCAAAAACAATAACATCACATAGTGCTTATATCAGAGACAAAGTAGGGGATGAGTTATAGGTGTAATATAGGCTTCAGCAATCTAGTCCTAGTAATCTTTTGTTTGCTGTTTTCTCATTGTGGTGTAATAGTTAACAGGCTAGTCTCACAGATCCATTTTGAGCTGCACTGGATGCCCTATACTTGCGACCTTGTGTCACATCCTACTCGTGTCAAATGGGTTGGGTAAATACCCACTTTCAAATAGAAAAAGATACCAAAAAAGATGGGTTGGAGGTTGAGATGAATTCATACTAACTCAGAGATGCTGATAGGTACGCATCCTGCGTCCATGACGCACAAAAATCTAAAATCATATCCATGTATCCCTGTGTTTTTCTTTTTTCTTCCCTCAACCGTTTCAAGCTAACTGTAAATACATTTCAATAGTTTCTCAGAAACAAATTACACAGGATATGTTACAAGGTAGGAGTTAGACAGCTTCAGTTATTTCCCCAGATCATAAATAAAAACCCTACAATTTATTAAGAAACTTTAGCTGGGACCCATGAATTTTCCCGGGGACTCATTCAAAGCAAATATGTGGGTCCCAGGATGCAAAAATCTAAATCTTGATTATCTGGTGTTACTTATCCGCCAAATTCTTATTTCTTTTGAGTATTGTCATCTCCCCTGAATAATGGACCATCCCGTTTTTATTATAATTAAGAAAGGGAAAAAGGACATGCTACACCGAAAAATATAATGAGAAAGATATATATATATATATATATATATATATATTTATTAAATTTTTATTTGAAGGCACTTACAACGCATGTATCGCATAAAATTCGATACTTTTTCTTATAGAAAATGAACTTGACAAGTGTAATCCCAGTAAAGGATGGCTCGATGTGTAGAATACCGTACAGACTGTTTCGACTTTATTAAGTCTCATCAGCGGTATATACTAACGATTTCCCTCCGACAGAAATCGAAACCGGGACTTCAGCAGACGCAGTGAAACACTAGTGAAACACTTTTATCGCCTCGGCCACAGTACACAGCTGACCATCCTAGCGAAATTAAGCTTGTCAAGCGATACTACACGCCTCTGTGAGAATGGGAAATGAATCCGACAATATGAGGAAAAAATGAGTAAAGAAAAGAATGTAAATGGATAAAAATGAATTTTATCGATATCACTTACACATGTGTTTCAGTCTGTTTATCAAAATGTATATGGATTTACGTTATTATTATTATTTTTAATTTTTCAAATTTTTTTGTAATAAAAATACTACTCTGATGAAGGTCGTCAAAATCTGTGTATGGAACATTTTATGCATTTTTCCCATTATTATTATCATCATCATTTCAACTCCATCTGATTATTTTGATAATAATAATAACGTAAATCCGTATATATTTTGATAAACAGTGTAAGTGATATCGATTAAAAGTGATATTGATAAAATTCATTTTTATCCATCTACATTTCTTTTCTTTACTCATTTTTTCCTCATATATATATATATATGTGTGTTTATTGCTTTTTTTTTCTTACTCATTTAAAAAGTTAAATTGTCTGTTGCTAATTGCTGTATTCATTTCAGATATAATGGAGAAGTCGGTGACGTTGTTGTTGGTCGTATCATTGAAGTCGGTCAGCGTAGGTGGAAAGTTGATACGCATTCTAAACTGGATTCAATTCTCATGTTGTCCTCGGTGAATTTACCTGGTGGAGAACTTGTAAGACATTCATTTATTAATTTATTTTCTTGTGTTTAACTTTGGCCCTATCTTGGGCTAGACGGTCGGTCGGAGAGGCCCCTCCGATCAATTGGCTGGTCACGTCAAGCCCTAGCACCTATATGATTTTCCCAACCATATTGCCCTTATGACAAGCCCCACCCCTTTTTATCATATGGGTGCTAGAAGGCGGTGGCTGCGGGTCTACATGTCGTGGGAATGACGTTAAACTCTATCTGATGGTGAGGTTCCAGTTTTGGAGGTTTGGGGAATGTGGAGCACCCCTTCATCACCATTGCTCCCTGGTCCACTCTGACCCGGAGTGGTAGTACCTGTTAGGGTCCCATCTATGGGTTAAATAGAAAAATATATTTATTAAAAAAATTGTATTATCCATTAAGAATTGATTTATTTCAAAACTATCGGCATTAAATGACCCACTGAGGTTGATATGCCGTAAAACAAAACAAACCAAACCAATTTTTGTGTTTAATTAATTTTTTCCAAAAGATTTACGACCCTGTTGGCTGGGGCTGTAGAATACACTGACTGCACCTCTGCAGAGGGGTTAAACCCTTCCTCCCCTGAATTGGCCACCTGTTGGCCAAGAGTGGCGACCCATGATGCTTAAGGATGGAATCCTGGTGGCTGTACTTACTTGTGTTTAATTAATATTTTCCAAAAGATTTACCCCCCTCTCAGTTGAGCCTGTAGAATATGCTGACAGCACCTCTGCAGAGGCGTTACACCCCTCCTCCCCGATGGGGCCACCTGTTGGCCATGGATGGCAACCTGTGATGATTAAGGATGGAATCCTAGTGGCTGAATAGTCCATGATATGCAACACTCCACTTTGGCCAAAAAATTAATTTTTTGGAGATTTCTTTTTTACTCCTTTCGATAATTATTTAATTGGCTATTATCTTATAAAATAAAAAATTATACATCGATATTTTTCTGCTTAAAAAGGAGGGGGGGTATATTTTCAATCGAGTTTTTCATCAAAAAGTATACTTTGATGTAATAAAATAAGGTTTGCATTAAATAGATATTTATTTTTAGAATCTAAAAATATAACATTTTAAACTTAACATCAGGCTTTTCATATTTTAAATGAATTTTATATATTAATTTTTCATAGCAAAAATACTAAATTAAAGTTTTGAAATAAAATAACTGATGCATTATAAAATTCATTAATTGATAAATCAACACTGAAAATTTCATTAAAATTGGATAATTTCCTGATTTTTGGTAAATTTTTTTGCAATGGCGAATATTACATTCAAATTGTAAACAAGCGTCTAAAATAGACAAAATGGCGGATCGCATCGAAATTGACCAAAATCGTTTTAAATCTATTAAAAATAAACTGCATATGTAATGATTTTTCTTTTTTTTAATGATGGTCATTATGTTACTACTTATCATTTTAGACAAAAGTTTAAACTTAAATAATAGATTTAATTAATTTTAATTCGTTTTTAAAAATGTAGCCAACGATTTTTTTGGGTATACCTAGTATATTGTCTTATATTAATTATGTACCCATATCTTTTGTCTAAACAATGGGTAATATAGTTGGTCAGAAAGGAATCCACAACCTTGGTGGGCAACCAGTTTAGGAGAAGAATACAGAATTCAAGTCGGAACCTGGATTCCCTATGACTATCCAACATTGAGATGTCACATTCTGGCAATGCTTGCACCAACACTTCACCAAACTGTATCAGCCCTTATCCATCCTCAGGATTAAAATGGTGGTGCAAAGAGGGGAGATTTGATGCATTGGCAACTAACAATCTACTTTAAAACCTTATCCAAATCAAGGTCAAGACACAGAGATAGATAGATAAATAGATAGATAGATAAAAAACGTTTCATATTCAAATTTTTCTTTTCTTTTCTTTTTCTCAGTAAATATACAGTGGCACCTTGACTTAAGAGTTTAATTCGTTCTGCTCGTAACTCAATTTCCTCAGTATTATCTGCATTATTCGGACTATTGTCCCCATCTTCATTGTTATTTGTACAACGTTTTGGCCGATATGCCCTCCGGCCTTCTTGTCAATTTCCTCATATAGTAAATCCATTTTCTCCATTAAAATAAACTGAAATGCCATTAATCCATTCCACTCCCCCCAAAAAACACCTTAATTTTTAAAGTTTTTTTTTTATAAGAAAAATGGCACAGTATTGTATAAAAAATGGCACAGTATTGTATAAAAACAATAAAATAGAAATTAATTAACTATGTTTTAATGTTTATTTTTTTATAAATATTTTTCTTTGGCATAATAAATTTTAAAAGTTAAACGTTTTTTCTCTGAATTTTTGAGATGAGGCTTGATAATTTATATTATTTGGACTGTTGTACTCTTTATTGTTATCTGTACAACGTTTTGGCCGATGTACCCTCTGGCCTTCTTCAGGTATTTTATGTCGGACTCGGGAACCTTCTCAAATTCGGACTCCAATTGGACACATAGCATAGGGGATATAAGCGTTGGGTTAAGACAGTTCTAAGTGACAGTTATCTTTAGACTGCAAGTTCAATCCTGGTCAAAGGCGACAGTAATATAGAATAATAATTAACACAGCTTAACACTTGTACTCCAGCTATGGTTAGTGGAACAAGAACAGGATACCCTTGTGGATTGATTAAACGGTTGAGTTCAAAGTTTCATGATGGCTCCTGATTATGACAAGAAGGTTCCTGAGTTTGACAAGAAATACCTGAAGAAGGCCGGGGGAAATGTTGTACAGATAACAATGAAGATGAGGACAATAGTCTGAATAATCCAAATAATACAAATTGAATGTTTTTAGCAAACTTATTAGAATAAGTGTATCTGAAGCTTGTTCGTACCTCAAATTTTAGCTCTCAACACAAAGCAAAAAATTGACTGCCCATAACTCAGAAAACTCATAAGTTGGGTCACTCATAAGTCAAGGTACCACTATTATAATGAAAAAACGAATTTTATTTTTTTTAACCTTCTGAGTTTGTTTTTTTGTACCAAGTAACCAATAAGCACCACAAATCATCAACTTAATGAAAGGTTCATATTTTAACTCATCACCAGTAAGTTTCGCTTTCAAATATTTGAAAATAAACGAACAGACGATTTTTGCAATTATATTGTATCTGAAAAAAACAAATTTTATAAATTGTGTGATACTATTTCTGAACAACATCCTTTTATTTAAATAAGTATAAAATATTTTGTAAATAAAAACTGTATCTTATTTAAATGAATCTAATTGCATTTCTCTTCTGAGTAAGTAAAAACTATTTTAGTATAAAAACGTCTTTCGTCTTTTTTTAAATCATCGTAAGTGTTGAAAAATATTCATAAATTTCTGATTAAAAAGTATTTATTTAAAAAAAAGATTTTGCTATTGAATCTTAATTTGATTACGTATACCAACCATCTATTTATTTAATTCATTGTGAGTTCAACATCTCCATAAACTTCTGATTAAAATAATTTGTTTACAAAAATTTGGAAGCGGAAGTTACCGGTGATGAGTTAAATATGAACCTTTCATTAAGTTGATGATTTGGGGTGCTTATTGGTTATATGGTCCGTTTTTTTTTTGTAAATTTTGCAGAATTTTATTTTACTTTTTCTATTTTTATTTTTATTTTTTCAGAGAAGGAGATCAGAAGAAGATGAAAAGATGATGCGACATTATTTAAAAGAGGGAGATCTAATTAGTGTATCCTTTTGTGGTATTAATTGTTTAGCATTTGAATTTACCAGGTTGAATTTTATTATAGTTCACTGTCTGCTTACCAAGACCTTTTGTGGCACTTTTGTTTCTATGTTGAAATAGGTTTTTCAATTTGTTCTATTCTAGATTTATTCAAGTAATGAATGAATCAAGAATAATTCTGAATGAACAAAAATATTTCAACATCAAAAGTTTTTTTTTTATAATTGATCTTTTGTCATTGCTTACAACTATGTAATTATATTCATAACAAATTTATCTTTTGTATGGTAATTTATGAGGAAGTGAATCCCGGTTTCCTGCTTCAGAAATTGCTAACCGGTGACTATTAAAATAACGTCCCCAGCTATGTCGTCTCGGCAGTGTTACTTGAAAGAAAACAACCAACTTAGGGCGTTAAATGTATTTTAGAGGGGGGGGGGCTTCTCTTTTTTTATATGAACAAATGGAGATGGGTGATAGATATATATATAAACAAAGTAAAAAATGAACAAATTGAGGTAGATAGATAGATAAATATCCATCTTCATATCTAAACAAGAATTACAACAAATTTCTATAAATAAACAAGAATTATGACAAATTTCTATAAATCTCTAAACAAATTACGATAAATAAATAAGAATTACGACAAAAAAAAGAGAAGCCCCCCCCCCACTCTAAAATACATTTAACGCCCTAAGTTGGTTGTTTTCTTTCAAGTAACACCGCCGAGACGACATAGCTGGGGACGTTATTTTAATAGTCACCGGGTAGCAATTTCTGAGGCAGGAGACCGGGACGCACTTTTTCATAAATTACCTTTTGTATCATTGGAACAGGTTTTTATTTCATCTCTGAAAATGTGACATTACTTTCTAAACCCTGTAATGAAATAGACTCTCTTGTTGATTTTGACGCATGAGGGTTCATCCAATGAACAACCCACACAGTGTTTTGGGTAATCTGAACATTAGCTACATAAATGAGAGTGACCTCCCCTTGTTTCTTTCACTTTGAGGAAGCTGTCTGTTTAGATTGGCCATTTTCATTTCACCGTAATCAATACAACTGCATGTTTTAACACAAGAATATCATAAAATGTGTTCTTAATAACAATTAAGTTCATTTCAAATAATGCACAAGCACAATTAAGAACACATTTTAAGATATTTTTCTGTTAAAACATTCAGTTGTATTGATTCGAACATATTCATATTTTCAGTGTAAATGTACTCAAAGTGTAAGAAACAAGGGGAGGTTACTCTCATTTATGTAGCTAATGTTCAGATTACCGATGTCTTTGGCATTAAGTTTGATCTGTTTTGAGTGGAATCTTTGTGTTCCTCAGTGTTAAGCGGAATTCTTGATTGTTGATCCGTTTGTCCGTGTTAAGCACAAGCAACTGAACACCTTTCCATGAAGGCCATTATATAGTTAGCCAACCATGTAATCGAGTGTGTTGATTGGCCAATTGAATCCACGCACCCAAGAAGAGTCTATAAATCTAAGTGGTGGCCTCCAGCACACCTTATATCAGAAAATATTCCAACATTATGAATCTTTTGTCATGAATTTATATTTCCATGTAATTTTTGTTATGTATGCAGCCACGAAGAGTCTATAAATCTAAGTGGTGGCCTCCAGCATACCTTATATCAGAAAATATTCCAACATTATGAATCTTTTGTCATGAATTTATATTTCCATGTAATTTTTGTTATGTATGCAGCCACGAAGAGTCTATAAATCTAAGTGGTGGCCTCCAGCACACCTTATATCAGAAAATATTCCAACATTATGAATCTTTTGTCATGAATTTATATTTCCATGTAATTTTTGTTATGTATGCAGCCACGAAGAGTCTATAAATCTAAGTGGTGGCCTCCAGCACACCTTGTATCACAAATATTTCCAACATTATGAATCTTTTGTCATGAATTTATATTTCCATGTAATTTTTGTTATGTATGCAGCCACGAAGAGTCTATAAATCTAAGTGGTGGCCTCCAGCACACCTTATATCAGAAAATATTCCAACATTATGAATCTTTTGTCATGAATTTATATTTCCATGTAATTTTTGTTATGTATGCAGCCACGAAGAGTCTATAAATCTAAGTGGTGGCCTCCAGCACACCTTGTATCACAAAATATTCCAACATTATGAATCTTTTGTCATGAATTTATATTTCCATGTAATTTTTGTTATGTTCCTTAATTGGCAAAGGCAGAAGTTCAGTCACTTTTTATGGATGGTTCCCTATCCCTTCACACCCGAAGTCTCAAATATGGAAAGGTTAGTATTCCAAATTCTGACACCGGTCATTGTATCTAATATTGGATTAAAGCAGCAGTTTAATATTATTATAGAAAGTATTGCCATAATTAAGTACACCCTACAAAGTTACCGTATTTGATGGAATATAAGACGCATGGGCATATAAGAGGCACCCCCATTTCAGCAGGTCCGATTCAGGAAAAAGTTTTTAGTGTATTTAAGCATATATTGTTTAAAACTGTCTAGCTGTGCATTACACAAGCAGAAACATAGCTGTATAAAAGCAATTTGGCAGTACATGCAAGCAATAAGCATACACAAGACATCTCAATAGCAAGAAATAATACTAATAATAAAATTAATAATAATAATAATAAAACTTCACCTATGATGTATAAGACACAGGGCAATTTTTTTTGCCAAAATTTTTGTAAAAAAAGTGCGTCCTATATGCCGTCAAATACGGTAATCTTTTCCTAAACTATATACCAGGATTTTATCATATCTAGTGGAACATTATACAATCAAAACAGATATTATTAGTCATTATCTATTACCCATCTCTACAACATTGAAACTATTTGTCTGAATTTTGGGAACCAATAATTAAAAATGCTAGATTTACTTGTATTTACTTTTTTCCTATTCTTCCTTCAATGTGTGTATTGATTTAATAATAACTCACTTTTACATTATACTTACTGTCTCCAGTTTTCTTTGTATTCATTTTTATTTCATTGTTTTATATTATTTCATTGCCGTTAAGCTACTGCCCAATTTCTTTGCACATGTGAGAAGGCAGAATAACTTATTGCAGCCATACAACACTACTGACATGGCTATAGCTTGAAAGAATTCCCATTTTAACTTTTGAGTTATTGAAGTCAGTAAGTCTACTGTTGGTTTGAATAACAGTAGCTAACTAAGTACCACTTAAGCAGTGTCCAAGACAGTTGGTATATATAGAAATCCAGAATGACCCATTCATGAATTTGGGTGATTTGGGTCATTCCATTCCTTGAGTTCTGATTGACTGCTTGATTTGAATGACATTGTGGAGTCTTATATTTCCCTATATTTCCCTATGATTGTGTAGAATCATATTTCCCTATGATTGTGTAGAATAATCATACTAGTTCCAATTACTGTCGAATTGGTAAGACAAGGCAGCAAGCAGTCATAACTTAATATGATGTAATACTTAATAATATCCATTTTGATTGTATAATGTTCTTTTAGAAATAATAAAATGTATCTTTAGTTTAGAAGAAAATTAACTTTTTATTAAACATTATAAAGTGTATACTTATTTATAAGTGATACTGTTATTTTGTAGTTTTTCTATTATTGTTATTTTATTTTGTATTTAAAATAATAATAGATAGAATACATATGTACATGGTTAAGATCCTGGCCGAAACACGTGTCAGTATAATAAAATAAATCCTATTTTATCCATCCAACATTTTCTTTCCTTTATTTTTCATTTCAACATATATACATATATATGTTAGTTAAGAGTAAGGAAATGAATCTAACGGTATATGTATAGATAAAATGCTATGAAAAACACAGATGTTGTTTCATTGAATTTATTTTTACAACTTTTGCATTGCTAATATTGACAATATTTTGATTTCATCAAAAAATCTTCATCAGAGAATAATGATAATTGTGACTGTTTTAAGATGTGAATGTTTTTTATCCATGTTCTTCAAGAGAGAAACAGAGAATATCTTAAATTTAAACTGGAAATATTCTTTTTTCCAAAAAGCATGTGTCACGTTCGTTTAGTGCGTCACATTCAATATTTCCAGTTTAAATTTAAAATATTCTCTGTTTCTCTCTTGAATGGTTGAGTCCTGAGATAAGGTATTATCAGAGCACTTGCTACAGCCTTCTGATAGTTCGGATATGATAGACGTTCTGTTTGATGTCTGACTCCGATGTTGGGTGTTGAGGAAGAGATGGAGAGACCCTGTTTTAGGTCTGTTCCCTTTGGAAGCTATATCAGAAGAGGCCAAGTATTCCTATTCGGCTTTGCCGCCAAAGTATGCTGGCTCGTGATTGGTTGGTTCGAAACAGAGGCTTGCAGACAAAGGACGATAACCCCCATATCCCAGAATTCTCAATATGGGCCCTTGGGGTCAATTTCTGGGTAGAAGAATTTCAACCGTGACGTCCCTGATCTATTGGAAGATCCTTGCAGATTTTTCTTTTTAATATAAGTTTTTATCATAAATTCTGACAACGTTAAATTTCAATTGATTTAACGGTGCGAAAATGTAAACATTTTGTTTTTGTTCATAATTTTCATTATTTCCGTAAGCTGATTTTTTTTTTTTATCATCAGGAGTTTTTTTTAATGTTTCTTCTTTTGAATGGTTGGTTTAAAACATTCACATCTTAAAACAGTCACAATTATCATAATGATATTGGACACATAGCATAGTGGATAAAGGAGTTCGGTTAAGACAATTCTAAGTGACAGTTATCTCTAGACTGCAGGTTCAATCCTGGTCAAGGGTGACAGTAACGTGGAATAATAATAAACACAACTATAGTTAGCAGAATGAGAACAGGATACCCCCGTGGACTGAATAAAGGGTTAGGTTCAGGGTTTCATGATGGCTCCCAATTATGACAAGAAGGTTCCTGAGTTCAAGAAGAAATATCTGAAGAAGGCTGGAGGGCACATTGGCCGAAACGTTCTACAGATAACAATGATGATGAGGACAATAGTCCGAATAATACAAATAATATTAATGATATTTCTTTTGATTGTATAATGTTCCACTAGAACATTCTAGTATCTTGGTATCTTTATTTTTATAAGAAAATAAACATTTTATTACAAATTGTAATGGGTAAACTTATTTATGAGCAATAGTATAATACTTAATGATGTTCATTTTGATTGGATAATGTTCCACTAGAAATGATGAAATCTTGGTATATTTTGGTCAGTATTTTCTACAGACAAAATAAATTAGAAAGAGAACCACCATCAGAATTGTTTGATCTCTGTATTTTCTACAGACAAAATCAATAGCAGTTGTTTTTAATCATTATCTTTTTGCTTATAATTTATATGTTGGCATCTGTAATAGCAATGAACATCTATCAATATTAGACACTTTTAAGAGTTAATCTTAATGAGCTCATCTGACAGATCATTACTGCCCTGTCGGTGGGGGCATTAGAATGCACCGACTGCACCTCTGCAGAGGGTATGTCTCGTCTCTTTT
>CM042154.1:25870313-25898147 GCA_023376005.1 Doryteuthis pealeii | reverse complement strand
CTCTACTTTTTGTATGAAAGGGGGTTAAGAAACTTTTTTTTTCCATAAGAAAAACTAAATAAAAAAACATAATTAGAGTATAAAATCAATGATATATTAAAAATTAATTTAAAAAATGATTAAAGAATCTAGCAAACGAAATGTAATTCTAACAAAGACACCATAACACTTGAGACAAATTTTGATAAACTGAGTCCGTCGTGTTTTCCTCCTTGCCACTGTCCAACCGTCTTTTTATACTCAGTCTGGCCGAGACACGTCACAACTCTTGTCTCACCAGCTACGAGACTTGCCACTACAAATAGCGGCCTCAAGGACACTCATGATTTCACCACTAGTCGGACTCATCACATTTCTGCTTCCGCCTGCACATACAACATGCCACCCGCTGTCTCTTTGACCGTCAGACCGTTGTTGGCTTATCACAGGTTTGTGATCTCGTTCGATCTCACTACACTCCCCCATGATCTGCAGATCACACATGTGAAAACCTGGGGCAGGTCTTTAACGCCTGGCGCTTCTTTGTGGCAGTACTTCTACCTCGTCAGATGACTCGGCTGTAGTGGTGTCATCTGGTGCATCTGCATCAGGCCCGTAGTTACTTGTCTCCGGGGAATCACCGTCCACATCGCTAATGGTGATCAGTCTCATACTCCGTGTGGACTCTTCACTGTCATCCCCCGTGTCTGACGAACTCTAGCCCATAACCGGACGCAGATCCTTCACATGGCGCGGTGTCCTGTCGACCCACAACCGACTGTACATTGCATACATCTGTCACTTTTCCCCACCTGCATACACTCGTGCATCTTCCGGCCAACATCTTAATCCACACCTTGTCTCTAATGTTAAATCGGCTGTGCTGGGGTTGCACAGGTGGGGGTATGGGATCTATGCCGTGTATATGCGAATTTTGCCGTTCGATCTCGCTACAAAGAATAAAACAAATTAATAAAGGGTAAAACATAATAAAAAAGTAAATAAAAGACAAAAATACAAACTAGAAAAATAATAAAAAATAAACAACTTAAAAAACAGAATATATTAAAAAAAAAAAAGGTAATAAAACAAATATATAGAAAATGATTTTTTATTAATCTATATATAAATATAGATAAGAGATTTATTTTTTTAACTTTTTAAATCTCTGGAATGCCGGATAGCTCTGCTAGTATATTATAATATTTTCTGGATTCCATAGCTGTGGTAATACAACATAATAGATTCTTCCAAAATACTTGTGATACATTGTTAATAACTGGAGACATTAAGGAATGTTTAACCATTAACTTTTACACTAAACTACATCTGATAGTGAAGCTTCAGTTCTGGAGCTCTGGGGTGTGTGGAATTAACCCTTCATTGCTATTACCCTCAAGTCCACTCTGACTTGGTAGTACCTGTTAGGGTCCCATCTATTGATCAAATAGATCTGTTTAAAAATTATTCATATTAGGAGGCACTCATGTGTAATGGTTATTGTCATAGGAAATGGTTATGGTAACTCAAATTCAATTTCTGGATGAAGCTATTTCAGCTGGCTAATGTATTGACTAAGAGAGGTGTATGCCCAGATTCCCTTGTGGAAGCTTTGGAATATGTTAATACGTGAAAAGACTAAAGAGGGGGAGATTGTTAGGATAACTGAGTTATCTACCCTTAATAAATTGCCTGTTTGGAGAAGATCAACTGTGGTACTAGTTGATAATTTGCATTGACCAATCAACAGCCACCTTGAGGAAGGCAGTTAGAGAGAGCTGCCTATTTAAGCTCAGTGTTTGGGAGACCATTGCAGTTGACCCTTGGATAGAGGATTCTATGCCAGAGAGAACAACACATACCACTGTGAACAGGTCTTCAAAATAAAGCAAGCCAAGAGTACGCTGCGTTCACAACTCTTAAATCATCATTTGTCTGTGCTCCTGTGAACCTCTTCCTTAACCCTGATATTACATCCTTTTGTGATTGCAAGCAACATCAGATGTCTCATTAAATAATTATTATTGTTACATTAGGAAATTAGCTGTTTTTTTTCTGTCCTTTTAAGCTCCCGGACTCTCCTGAGTTAAGCTTTGTGGCTGAAAAAGTTGGGGACCCCTGCAGCAGGGGCTCGAATTTTACACAGGTGATATGTTCAAAAAAGAATGTCAGTTTCATCACTATATGTTCTAGTCATCTCAAAAGCTAAAAACGGTTTAAAAATGTAATGATCTATGAGATCACCTTTTTTCTTTCTTTTTTTTTCCTCATATGCTTGGTCTCATTGGTTTTGTTGGCAATGTGGTATAAATAACTTTCTTTTGATTGTTATCTCAACAGCCCAATCATTTTTAGTTGTATTTATTTCCTTTCTGGCCTACTGAGCCTTAATATTATCAAGAAAGTCCTTTTTCTATTCATAACTACATTTCATTGTAATATAAATGTGCAAGAAAATTTGACATATATATATATAATTTAAGCAGTTTTTGTTAAAAACCATGGAATATTTCTTCTTGATGATCAATATACTAAACATCTTGAATAACTAACACACTAACCATAGCAAACTGATCTACAATAAACTATCCTGACTCAAAAAACTGCCCGCCCTGTCGGCTGGGGCGTTAGAATGCACCGACTGCACCTCTGCAGAGGGGTAAGATTCCCCCAAATGGGGTCACCTGTTGGCCGTGGGTGGCGACCCGTGATGCTTAAGGACGGAGTCTTGGTGGATGAGCAGTCCATGACATGCAATACTCCACTTTGGTCCTATCTTGGGCTAGACAGGCAGTCGGAGAGGCCCCCTCCGATCAATCGACTGGTCACGTCAAGCCCTAACACCTATATGATTGCCCCAACCCTATTGCCCTTATAGCAAGCCCCAACACTTTTTATCATATGGGTGCTAAAAGGCGGTGGCTGAGGGTCTACATGTCCTGGGAATGACGTTAAACTCTATCTGATGGTGAGGTTCCAGTTTTGGAGTTTTGGGGAATGTGAAGCACTCCTTCATCACCATTGCTCCCTGGTCCACTCTGACCCGGAGTGGTAGTACCTGTTAGGGTCCCATCTATGGGTTAAATAGCAAAATGTATTTATTAAACAAAATTGTGCATCCATTAAGAATTGATTTATTTCAAAACTTTATCGGCATTAAATGACCCACTGAGGTTGATATGCCACAAACCAAACCAAACCAAACCAAATCAAAAAACTGCAATAAACCCTCCCAAATGAATGAAAGTCGCACCACAAAAGAACAAATAAGAACTAAAACCAATAATCTCCATGATGACACTTATGGAAATGATTGAAAGCACTTAGTTCCAAAATATGGGGCACCTTCTCTACCATCTGTACCCCGATATAAGAAAAACTACTAGAACGGTTGAACGTATATGCTTAAAGATTATCAAGAAGAAATATTCCATGGCTTTTAACAAAACCTGCTTAAATGATCATTTGCTTCCAAAAATATATAAATATATATATATATAATGATTTCTTATTACATTATTCTTTTCATGGTTTTATAGATGATGGTCTTAATAGACTCAGTTGATATTCCCCTGGAGCTGAGATACTATCTACCTCTTTATCTTGATATGCTATTTGAGAGTCCTATCCTTCGAGATGGTGGTAAGTATAATTGACTATAGATTATCAGATATGCTGATATTTTTTTGATTTAGTGTGTCCTGGGATGCACATATTTACTTTGAATGAGTCCCCAAGAAATTTGATGGGTCTTAACTAAAGTTTCTTAATAAATTGTAGGGTTTTTATTTATGATCTGGGGAAACAAATAAAGCCATCTAACCCCTACCTAATAACCTATCCTGTGTAATTCATTTTTAAAAAAAACTATTGAAATGTACAGTTAGCTTGAAATGGTGAAGGAAGAAAAAAGAAAAACACTGGGCGTATGGATATGATTTTTCTGCATCCTTTTAGATTTTTGTGCGCCTGGGACGCAGGATGCGTACCTATATTATAACTCTGGATTATCATTTCTCTATTTTTGTTAGATAGTTAAATACTAATTCTTCAGCTTTGGAGGTGCATGTGGTGTAACAGTTATCGTCGTAGGAAATGAACACTGAAACATGAGTTCAAATCCTGGATGAGGCTGGTTGCATTTCACATCGTGTTGATACCCTTGAGAAAGGTATGCATCCAACTATTCTCCCTCTAACTATGGGTAGATAATAGGGCAGACTAGGTTCTTTAACCATGGTATGCCAACCAGTCTAGGAGAAGGAAAACTCTGATTTCAAACCTGTTAAACTCCACTTAAACTAAACCTTGTGTCATATCCTGCTCATGTGAAGGGGTTGGGTAAATACATAGATTTTAATTCATTTGTAATTTCGAGTTGGATGATAATTGGAAATATATTTAAACTCAATGCTTTCATTTGTGTTACAGTAGCATACAGTACTTAGTCTGTGGAGTAGCCTATTGTCAGTATCAACTGAACTGTGAAGGAGTCTATCCCCTTTTCACTTGCACTAGACCAGAGAGTTCTCCAATTTGGTATTTTATTTCAATAGTCTGCAATCATAAGTGGAAACAAATTGTTGATGTTTTATGACAAATACAATGGATGTTGTAAAAGATATTCATTAACAATTTCAAATTCCAGTCAGAGTTTATATAAACTTACAACTTGAGATGATTTCAACATACTGTGTCCAAGAAGCTCAATCCCAATACTAATAAACTGCTTCTATATATATATATATATATATATATATATATGAGGAAAAATGAGTAAAGAAAAGAAATGTAAATGGATAAAATGAATTTAATCGATATCACATTAATTGATATCACTTACACATGTGTTTCGGTCAGTTTATGTATGAAATAAAAATATTTATTTATTTTTATGAAATAAAAATAAATGTTCACTCTGATGAAGGTCGATTCTTGTATTTGTGCGAAATATTTTCACACACATAAACTGACTGAAACACATGTGTAAGTGATATCGATTAAATTCATTTTATCCATTTACATTTCTTTTCTTTACTCATTTTTCCTCATATTGTCGGATTCAATTCCTTTTCCATTTTTATATATATATATATATATGAGAGAAAGTTAATTTTGGAATATAAATGAGGGGAAAAAAATATTACTTTCATCCATCAAAATTCCTTTTTCTTTTTCAGTTATAATTCCTCGTGAAACGGTGATTGCCGAGTTGCAGGCTGATACTTTGGAGAATCATGCAAGTCTTGGATTGGAAGGTTCAAAATTCTTCTGTGGTGGCTTTCCACAGGCTGTGTCAATATCGCTAAAGGTACGTTGTTGTCCTCGGGGGCTGGACCTTGAGGCCATCATAATCTTTGTGTGTGATGATTAAAAAAAATAGAATTTTAAATCTCTACCTTTTTGTTAACTGTTTGCAATACCAAGAGTCACAATTTATTTTTGTACTTGAAGAAATAATTAAATATATAGATTATTTAGAGTTGTTTTTGTGGTAATTTTGAAAAATTTAACAAAAATGTGTGAACAAAGATGTGTGACTATGCATCAAAAGGTCTAGTAGTAGACCAGTTCACATACCTAGGTTGTAATATCTCATCTACAGAAAGCAATCTCAACACATACATGAAAAACAGCCCTGTCGGTGGGGCGTTAGAATGCACCTCTGCAGAGGGTAAGACTCCCCCAATGGAGCCACCTGTTGGCCGTGGGGGGTGACCCGTGATGCTTAAGGATAGAGCCCAGGTGGATGAGCAGTTCATGACTTGCAATACTCCACTTTGGCCCTATCTTGGGCTAGACGGGCGGTCGGAGAGGCCCCCTACGATCAATCAGCTGGTCACGTCAAGCCCTAGCACCTATATGATTGCCCTTATGGCAAGCCCCAACTTATTTTTATCATATGGGTGCTAGAAGGCGGTGGCTGCGGGTCTACATGTCCTGGGAATGACGTTAAACTCTATCTGATGGTGAGGTTCCAGTTTTGGAGGTTTGGGGAATGTAGAGCACCCCTTCGTCACCAATGCTCCCTGGTCCACTCTGACCCAGAGTGGTAGTACCTGTTAGGGTCCCATCTATGGGTTAAATAGACAAACATGAGTTGATAAACAAAATTATATTATCCATTAAGAATTGATTTATTTTAAAACTTTATCGGCATTAAATAACCCACTGAGGTTGATATGCCATAAACCAAACCAAACCATACATGAAAAAAGCTTGGACTACTATAGACAGATTGTTGGATACTGCTTCTAGGATTTGTTCAAGACAGCACGCAGCATCCTAATGCATTTCCTGTCTAGATTTTTTTTCTAAGCATTTCGTTTGAGCACAGCATCTAGTATCTACACATGTATGTCTCTATGTCTTTTCCAACACTGTTGTGTCCATGTATAGGTTTCCACAGGAGAATGTCACTTATGAGTTTGTGCTAGCAGTGTCCAACATGTCTTGTTCATCTTACTTGAATGGTTTATTTGATAGAAAGTAAGTGGCCTTACAGCTGCTTTTTTTGTGGGATGTTGCTTCCAAGATTTGTTCAAGACAGCACACAACATCCTTGTGTAGATGGGAATCTAGCTTTTTCTCTAAGTGTTTTATTAGAGTCCAAACAGTAGCACTGGCATGGCTGCAACTTGGAATAATTCTCACTTTATCTTATCAGAGATCAGATTTCCATATGATCAATAACCTATCTATAGCAGTCCATGCATTTCCTATGCATATATTGACATCGCTTTCTGTAGGTAAGATATTACTACCTAGGTATGTGAACTGGTCTACTAATTTTAGAGGCTTACCATCCAGTGTGGAGATGTCTCCATCTTGTTGGTTGGTTGGTTGGTTAATGGCATATCAACCTGTTTGGGGTTATGTCATGCTTAATGGTTAGGAAGTAATATATGTTGTGTATTTATATTTATACTTTTGTAGTAATTGTTTTCAGCAATGTATTACCATATTACAATGTATAACCATTGGGGATCATGTTGAATGGTATTGGTTCAGTTCATGTCTATATTCTATGGTATAATTTTATTTTCTTGAAAAAGGACAATGTTTTCTATGTTGACATTTTCAAATAGATTGTTCATATTGTTTGCATTAAAATAAAACACAACTGTAGTCTGGATATTCATTTTCTAGTTCTAGTTAATTCTTTTTTCTTTCTTTTTTTTCTTTTTCTTTTTTTTCCTTTTTGTTACTCATTTTCCTTTGTGTTACTCAATCTTGTGTACATGTCAATAAAATTTATTCTATTGTTTTCTTTTCTTTTTAGGTTCAATGTGAGAAGTATCATAAAGGTGTTCAGTGGCTGAAAGAAATCTTATACCAAGTTCAATTCACTGAGGAGAGATTGAAGATTGCTGCAACCAAGTTCATTAATGACGTACCAATGTTGAAGAGACATGGTGCAGCTGTTGCAAGAACTATGCTTTACAATATGCTTTACAGCAAAGGTAAGATGTCATATCAGCATTTTATAGCTGCTTGCTGTTTGAAAAATACTCAGGATGTTAGGGAATTCAAAATAGTTAAATATTTTTTGTTATTATTCTGCTTTCTCTTATCTGTGAAGATCCGACAGTAAGTTTAACGAAACAGTTGGTTGAAGAACATCAATAACAAAAAAGGGAAAACTGAAGACAATAGATGTAACATAAACGTTATCTATTGAACATAAATACAAACTGTAGTGAGATAGCCAATGGCGTGTTATCTCATTTACATATGTGTATTACAGCAGGAGATATATAGAGACAGTTTAGAGGACATAGGGAATTAGCTATGAGAAGCTGGGACTTAGAGCTACAAAACGCTCGAGGAATTACTACTATTGCTACAGCAAGGAATACAAAACTACACATCACAACACAAACAATTAAACAAGATGACAAAAAGGAGAAAAAAGTTCAGTCCTTAACAGAGAAAAAGATTGAGTGTATGAGGGTGATCGAAGAGCAGTGAAGAGATGTGTGTTGTCACTTTGGTGTTTTGGTAAGAACTGCTGAATTGTCCAATTATGCAGGAAAGGGTCTGGTGGGGTTAAAGGTAGGTACATGTTAATTGTCACGTAAGCATTTTGGGGGTCATGCTAAGGTTGAACACAGGGGGTGGTTGTTTTAGAAAGGAGTCAATGAATGTATGTATGTATGTAAGTATATAGGCAGAACAGTTATAAAAAAAATAAAGAGATAAAAACAGACTTTCATTTGAATATTATTAATAACTGCAACAGTATAAACATGTTACATGGAACTTGATAGAAATGTAAGCTCTGCATTGTTTGGAATTGGTTTATAGCAAAAATTATTTAAATCTCACAAAAAAAAATTTTTGAGGTTATTCAAAATGGTGTCAAATCAGGCTTTAGCAGAGGTCTGTCATCAAATTTTTTGTAGCTTAGAAATGCAAACCATATGAAATTTAAAGAATGTGTGATGTGTATGGAGTCAAAAAAATGTTTACAAATGAGTTAAACATAGGTTTGCCAAAATGAGCCTGAGTTGAAATGACAGCCCATGGAATGGAAACACACTGACTCTCCAGTAAAAAAAAAGTTTTGGGTGCAGTAGTCAGTAACGAATATCATGCTTGACAGTCTTCTAGGACATGAAAGTACCCATCACAGATATGACTGTAAACAATACTTCCTATTGCCAACTCCTTAGACAGAATCAATCTTATTTACTGAATGACCCCATGTATTTCCAGTGTCTTCTGAGGGTACAGAGATTAGCATGTATTGATTTGCTAGGTATATGTAACAGGCTGTATGTATGGAAGCACATGGCTTAATGGTTAGTCGTAGGAAATGGACTCATTGACCCAAGTTCAAATCTTAGACAAGGCTATTTGCATTTCACATAGTGCTTGGAAAAATTATGAATCCATATATTCTCCCTCCAGCTATGGATAAAATAGTAGGGCAGACTGGGCTCTTTAACCTTGGATAGGTAACCAGTCTAGGAGAAGGTAAACTCTGAATTGAAAAACCTGAGGTCAGTCGTTGATTGTGTTTGTGGCATTCCTTGATGCACCAATTCTTTCCTATCAACTGTGCCAAAAAGTGCGGATGGTTCAACACAAGGTTTCACCACTATAAACAAACCACTGTGTGGGTTATTCATTGGATGAACCCTCATGCGTCAAAATCGACGAGAGATTCCATTTGTAACAGGCTATTTTTTTTTTTCAGTCTAACAAAGAAAGTAAAAGAATCTCTGATACCCAAATGTAGAACCATCAACAGTAGGGCTATTTATTTACTGAGGGAAGTCTAAAGAATGCATTGGTCAAAACATAGTGATAAAATCAAGAATTAAAATGTTCATCCTAGTAACTTGTAATAATGAATTTTGGATAGGAAACAATTTGAGTTTTTTTTTTTTTTTTTTTTTTTTTTTCCCAAATGTATTAAGGGTTGGGTGAGTCCCTGTGATGTAGTCGCTAATGTGCTGGACTGTCACATCATAGTAAGTGAGTTTGACCTTTGGTTGCACTATTACAGTGATGCTGATAGCTTTTTATTTTAGTGCGTCCTGGGACTCTTATATGCTTTGAATGGGTCCCCAAGAAAATTTATGGGGCCCAACTAAAGTTTCTTAATAGATTGTAGGGTTTTTATTTATGATCTGGGGAAAAAACTAAAGCCTCTAACCTTGTAACCTATCCTGTGTAATTCATTCTAAGAAACTATTCAAATGTATTAACAGTTAGCTTGAAATGATGAGGGAAGAAAAAAGAAAAACACTGGGACGCATGGATAAAATTTTACTATGTCCTTTTAAATTTTTGTGCATAAGTGATGCAGGACACGTACCTATCAACATCCCTGCTATTGCATTCACGTTTGGATTAATATCTTTAGGAAAGGTATGAACCCCCTCGTCCTCCAAATCTTCTACAAGGGTGGCTTTGACATTGAATAATCCTTGAAGGTTGATATGCCATTAAACAAAGAAACCAAACCAAACAAGTTGAAAGTTGTTATTGTGCTAATAAAATTGATATTTTATTCTTTCTTTTTTTTTCTTTCTTCCAAACAAAATATAACTGTTTCTTTTTATCTGCATAGATTGCAACGTTCATGTCGTTGGTATGTTTAGGCAACACAAATTTCTCACTGGTCTTCTCAGCCAATTGGAATCGGATCCAAGCTCGGTAAGTTGAACTTGAAAATTTCTATTTATGCATAACTGTCCCCCACCCTCCCCATATAAATGAATGGTTTTAAAATCTTTTATCTACCAGTCTATAAATGATCTAACAAAATAACTAGACATATTGATTTGTGTAATGATATATGAGGTATTAGCATCAAGTTGAATGAACTTTCCTAACACCTAGACTTGATTAATGAGCCTTTTGATGATCTGGCAAGACAAAGAGGATGAAACCTACATAAAAGCAACACACTTTCATCCAGCAAACAGTAGGGTTCAGGCTCCTTGCTAAGACAATTCATTGTCCCTTTCTCTCTACCCTGTTTGTGTTAACTTAGAGCTGTTGCTAACAATAAAATAATGTTCACTATAATTTTGTCATCCAAGATCTTTTCTTCCCATGTGTGTA
This sequence comes from Doryteuthis pealeii, assembly GCA_023376005.1. Lineage (NCBI taxonomy): Eukaryota > Metazoa > Mollusca > Cephalopoda > Myopsida > Loliginidae > Doryteuthis > Doryteuthis pealeii. The sequence continues at coordinate 25,887,590 of CM042154.1, read as the reverse complement.
TTCTAGACAAAGTTGGCCATTTCATCTGATTCTGTATCCAGCCAGAGGGATTAAAAAAAGGGGCTTTCCTGGATATGACACTAAACTGCATCTGATAGGTTCTAGTTCAGGAGATCTGGGGGAGTGTGGGGTATCCCTTCATTGCCATTACTCTACACCAGGGATTACCAAACATTTTTCACAGTGGGCCGGATAATTGAAAAAATGATGAGCACAGGCCACATTATTATTGTGTTCAATACTTGCTAGCCAGAATGAAAGCTGAAATAAAGATGTAAAACAAAATTTATCTTTCTATGTTATATTCATTGAGGAGTGGTGTAAGATGCACAAAAACAAATTTAACCAACATATTTAAATTACATTAATTTACATTATCAAAGAATGTAACATTAGCAGAAAGGTTTAGTGAGATTTGAGAAACTGAAGTTTGTGTTTCAAAATATCGTCAATGTTTGGTTTGGAATTGCTACATCCAATCAAAAGAATTGCTTTCAAATGTTTATCAGTCAATTTCATTTGATGGGTTGATTCCATAGTCAATTCCGTGAGGATTTAGTAAGCTTAACATGATATTTAAATGGTATCAGAACGTCTTGTTTTCTGTACGTTTTAACAAACAAATTCAAGTACCATTGGTGGGCCTGATAAAATGACATTGTGGGCTGGATCCGATGCGCAGGCTATAGTTTGGTGACCCTTGCTTCCACACTGATATTGGTATTAAATGACCTGAAAATATGCTGTATAACAAAACAACAAAATAAAACTACACTGACCCAAAGTGGTAGGACTCTTTAGAGTCTCAAATATAATTATTTGCAAGTTATTCATATTCAATAGGAATACTTAATGCCATATAACTGTGTGCAAACAAATGACTTATTAAATAGAAATAATTACTTGAAACCATACATCTATGTGTAAATTACTTGTACTAGCAAATATATCCATCCTCTGGGTGCAAGTATATAGTTTTAATGCAATAAAATATTATATTAGAAAAGTTAATGAAACTAAATAAAAATGCAAATAAAAAGATTTGAAATAGAGGGGGGGGGGTATAATCGAAAAACAGAACAACTGAAACTTACTCGTCCCTCACTCCCGTAATTCATTGCTAAATTTTCCTAATTTAACTATTTAATTAAAATAGGAAGTAAAGAATAAAATTACAGTCATTTCTTCTTGTTAATGGATTTCTTTTAAGATTTATCCCTGAGATTTTCGCTCATATTCACTAAGATAAAACCAAACAATTACAAATCAATAATACTAAGCACATATTTATTAAAATCAAATGTTTAATATCAATATGCAAATTAGCCTTCCTGTTCACACTGTAAACTGCTATTTTGTTGTATATATAAATACAACTGCTTGTTATTAGAATATATAGTTAACAGTATTAATAATGATAAACAATTTTATTAATAATTGAGATTTGAATAAAAATAAAATCATGGAGAATGTGATGTAAATAACTAAGGGAATTGTGACTTGAGTAGTAATATAGATTTGATTACTGACAGAAAAACATACAATCTCCATTATAAGATTCAATATGAATACTTAATGCTACATAACTGTGTGCAAACAAATGGCTTATTAAATAGAAATAATTACTTGAAACCATACATCTGTGTGTAAATTACTTGTATTAGATAAGAAACTTCATATATGATTGTGTGCAAAAAAAAAAGTCTAATAACAAAAAAATGTAGTTTAAAAGTACAATGAACAGGATTCTCTAACCTCTTAGGCATGACATAAAATAACCCTAGACAGATTTAATTACTGTAAAAAAAAAAAATGTGTGCTTGATTCTTAAAACTTTTTATCTTCTTTGTACAGGTGATAAACAAGATGGAAAAATTGCGAACTTTGCTTACTAAAGCAGACAAATTGTGTGTTCATGTGGCTGCGAATCTGAAGAAATTGTCTACAGACATTCCTCTTGAAAAGCCATGGGTTAATTTCCTTCCAGAAAGTGCAGGAGTTTGTAGCGATAAATCAAAGTAAGTATATTCAAGATGCAAATTGCGTGGGTGAGTCAAAAAGTAATGACATTTTGTTTAGGACAGTTATAATTACCAACACAGGAACATGTATCATGCATCAAAATAAAGCTGGTCCTCTGTGGATCACATCCTTACTTCTCCACAGTCACTATTTCTCTCAATAGCAATGTTCCACCTTCGAATGAGAGCATATATCCCTGCCCCATAAAATTCTGTTGACTGTTCTTTGAGCCACTTCTTTACTACAGATTTCACTTGCTCGTCACTGGAATAATGTTTGCATCACTTTGGCCCCATGAAAGAGGGTTTGAGAGGCAAACATTATTCCAGTGACGAGGAAGTGAAATCTATAGTGAAGAAGTGGCTCAAAGAATAGTCAACAGAATTTTACGGGGCAAGGATATATGCTCTGATTAAAAGGTAGAATATTGCTATTGAGTGAAATGGTAACTATGGAGAAGTAAGGATGTGATCCACAGAGGACCAGCTTCATTTTGACGTATGATACATGTTCCTGTGTTGGTAATTATACCTGTCCTAAAAAAAATGGCATTACTTTTTGACACACCCTTGTATTTAGAACATAAAAACTATCCACATTGAAAGAAACAAAAAAAGTTCATTGTGGGAGGGAGCCCCTGTGGCATAGTGGCTAATATGCTGGACTGTGACATTATAGTCAGCAAATTCAAAATCCAGTTTATGTTGCTCTTACATTGCTACTCAATATATTTTTTATTCAATTTATTTTTATTAAATTAAAAACATTTATTAAAAATCTGATGTGCTAAATATGGAATAAGCACTTAAGTATTTTATTTAAGCATATATTCAAATTTTTCTCATTATATGAAATAAAAAAAATAAGAAAATTAACCTATATGAATAAAAAAAATTAAATTCATCAAATTATTGTTTGTTTTTTTTCCTTTTTCAGAGACTTTATAAGGCGTACATCAGATTATGTGTTGTCTGATAGTGCAAATGTACCGAAACGTGTGATTGTTGGCATTGGATCTGAAGAATCAGCTTATCTGTATTTGGCTGTACCTTCCATTGCCAATTATCATAATCCCGATCTGCCTGCATTGATGGTGCTGCTTCAGTATTTGACTCAGTGTGAGGGACCCATGTGGCGACAAATCAGAGGCCTTGGATTTTCCTACAGTTACAGGTGACACTTTTAGCACATCATTTCTGAATCAAATTTGCAATTTATAATTAGGAAGTAAAAACAGAACTTATCTAATTTTGTTAATTATAGATTTTAAATTAAAGATATTAATGTTGACACTTATTCAATCTATAGTAAAATTATTAATATTTTCAATTCTTTGTTTTAATTGTTTTTCAGTAATGTTTTTTAACCCCTATTTACAAAACCATTTGATGACATTATAACAATTGGTTTATTCAGAATAATTCTTTTTATATTCCTCCATCCCAGCTTCTAGATGCCATTATTTTGATATGATTGTTCTTTACACTTCTATTGCCTCCAGTTTGTGTTAATAATTAATTATTTAGATTTTCTCATTTCAATGTAATGATATTCAAATCATTCAAGATTGGTCTTTTGTAGTTTTACCTTTTTACAAATGTATGAGAAGATAATGTTCATTGTTTCTGATTCTCTTCTATTCTTTAGTATGATGATTAATGAAGAAAGTGGATTGCTTTATCTTGTGCTGGGACGTTCTGTCAATTTGGTTGAAGCCTACAGAGCAGCTCAAAATATTGTGGTATGTATTTGAAATATCTTTACAACAAAGTTTACTCTTGATAAATAATGACACCATGACATCTATTTTAATTTGGCTTTACTGTAAAGCTGATTGTGTTACATAATTCATAGGTGGCTTATGAATTATGTATGTACTGTAGTTAGATAAAATTTGAATCAGAGTTCATTAGATTCAAAATAACGGGAGTTGAGTGGAAAATTACTGTTGTTGATGATTGATTTATGGTGACATTCCACTTGACCCCTCGAAAAGTGTGCCAGTAGGGCATGAGACTGTTTTTAGTTAAGTTGCAAACAGTTACTAGCCGAGAGCAGACACTGTTGTCAGTATAAGAACTCCTCATCTATTATCCCCTCTACTCTGTTTCTTTTTTGCCGATTATATACCTGAGATGAACGATATGAGAATGTGTATATAACAAGTGTTTTGGATTTTGATCTGTGTTATATTTATGTGGATGAAGACCATTATTGAACTTAGAGAAAAGGCTAGATGGGAAGTACACAAGGATACTGCATGCTGTCTTAAACAAATATTGGAAGTAGCACCTCCTCAAAAAAGCAGCTGTACGGCGACTTACTATCACACAAACCATCCAGGTAAGAGGAACTAGACATGCTGGACAACCAAGGATGAATTCATTGGTTACGTTCTCCAGTGGACACCTACACATGGACACACCAATGTAGGCCAAGCAGCAAAAATCTACATCAATCAGCTCTGTGCAGATTCTGTGGAAGACCTGCTAGGGACAATGACTGATAGGGTTGGGTGGTAAGAGAGAATCATAGTAATCTGTACTGTTAGCACGACCTGATAATGGTTGAATTGTCAATCAAGACTCTATTTATCTGATGGAGGACTCAAACAAAATAATACACAATGAAAAAATTATTTTTCCTTTGTTATATTGTGGTCGTATCATTTGTAGCTCTCCCAGTTTTGCCTGCTAATTACCTTGGTTTTGTATTGGGTAATTTATGAGGAAGTGGGTCCCGGTCTCCTGTCTCAGAAATTGCTACCCGGTGACTATTAAAAATAACGTCCCCAGCTATGTCGGTGTTACTTGAAAGAAAAACAACCAACTTAGGGCGTTAAATGTATTTTAGAGGGGGGGTCTCTTTTTTGTGCGTAATTCTTATTTATTTATCATAATTTGTCGTAATTCTTATTTATTTATCGTAATTTGTCGTAATTCTTGTTTAGATATGAAGAGGGAGTTTGGAATAGACTGAGATAGATAAACAAAATAATATAGATAGGTATAAACAAATGGAGATAGATAGATAGATAGATATTTTCTACAAGTAAATGTATTTGAGGGGTGTTGCTTCTTTTTTGTTGTAATTCTTGTTTATCTAAACTAAAAACAAGACATTAAACAAACATGAATAAAGAAAATCTGAGACAACATAGCTGGGGACGTTATTTTAATAGTCACCCGGTAGCAATTTCTCAGGCAGGAGACTGGGATGCACTTCCTCATAAATTACCTTGTATTGTGTATGTTTTTAAGAAAAGATTAGCCACAAGTTGTGGTCGAAACTGCATAAGCTATGAGTCACCTCCGTAAAGGAACCCCAAAAAAGGGAAAGAAATTGAATTCCAAAATACACACATATTGTTAGCTCAGTCACTAAAGCATCTGACGAGGAACCACAAGGTTCCAGGTTCGATACCTGCCCTCGCCCAACTCTGCATATGAGTGGCACAGGGATCTGTGTGGTAAAGTGAGAAGCTGATGCCAAAACAATCTCCTTGGTCTAGCACTAGTGAAAAGGGGATAGACTCCTCACTGTCTGGCTGATACTGACATTAGGCCACCCCGATGACTTTATTTACTCTTGGTGAGGATGACACTTTGCTATATGGATGGCAGTTGGTCAATTTTCTCCTCCCTGTCTTTAACAGCCAACTGGTAACTCTTTCATGAACTGCTACTCTTCCTGGCTACTCACTACTATTTACTACCCTAGACTTGAATGGGTCCTAGGTATGACATTAAACTGCATCTAGTGGTGAGGTTCCAATTCTGGAGCTCTGGGAAGTGTACAGTACCTCTTCATGGAAATTACTCCCAGGTCAACTCTGACCTGGAGTGGTAGTACCTGTTAGGTGAAATAGATAAAAAAAAAAACATTTAAAATAAATAAATAAAATCAAAAATGAGTATAAAACAATTTGAATACTCAACAAGAATGAATGAAATAAATGTCTTCGACATAAAATGACCCAAGTGTTGACATGCTGTAAAATCCAACCAACCAACCACTGCTCTCAAGAATACATCAAGTTTTGACTTCCAGAAAACAAAACTTGCTTTCTCAGCTTGGACCTCCCAGCACTAAAATACCTTTTAAAAAAATCGGATTTTATTTTCCATAATATTAAAAGCATTGGCCAAATTCTTTGGTTTTTTATTTTTAATTTTGATGATCTGAAAGTATGGGGGGGGGTCAAAAAGTAATGCGATTTTGTTTAGGATAGGTATAATTACCAACACTGGAACATGTATCCTACATCAAAATAAAGCTGGTCCTCTGTGGGTCACATCCCTACTTCTCCACATAGTCACCGTTTCTTTCAACAGCATCATGTTCCATCTTTGAATGTGAGCATGTATCAGATTTCACTTCTTCATCACTGGAATAATATTTGCTTCTCAAATCCACTTTCATGGGGCCAAAGAGATTATAGTCTGAAGGTGCTAAATCTGGTGAGTATGGAGGATGCGATAAAGTTGTCCACCCGAATAAGGCAATTGTCTCCTTTGTCCTGAGGCTTGTGTGTGGTCAAGCATTATCCTGCAGGAGGACATTGTTGATTGGCAAGTTGGGTCTTACTTATCGGATTCTTGCTCTGAGTCTAAAAACCTGAAAAGTGAGGAAAAAAACTTCACCTGAAATAAAGAAAATTGCATTACTTTTTGACTCTCACTACTTTTTGTAATAGCATATATTATGATTATTGGAATAAAATAGGACTAAAAAAAGATGTTAAAATTGACTGATTTTTAAATGTGCATTTTGTATTTCTTTGCAGATGAGTTACATTAAAGGTGAATCTCAGTTTAATGAGATTGAATTGGAAAGTGCACGTAGCAGTTTGATATTTGAAATCATTGATTTAGAGAAGACTACAGCAGATGTGTCAATGGCATCTCTTCGTTCCTACATCAAACGAGTTAATCACTCTTACAACAGGTAATGTATTTATTATAGACTTGAATATTTGTTGATCATATAGACAGGGTGGTCTGAATGTCTTGTCACTGCTACTTTTTTTCTTTTTTTTTTTTTTTTCTTCTTCTCAGGTAAAATAATTACATAAAAGAACCTGAAATTCTAGAAAATAATTTAATTTTAAAGATTTTCTTAAGATATTTATTAAAATCAAATTTTTAATATCAATATGCAAATTAGCCTTCCCGTTCACACTGTAAACAGCTATTTTGTTGTATATATAAATACAATTGCATGTTAAGGGTATGTAGATAAGGCCAATAGTATTAATGATGTAAAGCAATTTTATCAATGATTTGGGTTTAAATAAAAATAACATAATGAAGAATGTGACATAAATAACTAAGGGAATTTTGACTTGAGTAGTGATATAGTTTCAGTTACAAAACTACAAACATACAATCTCCATTATAATAAGATTTAACACACAACTGAACATATGAGTCACCTAGTGAGGATGGAATTCAATATTAATTAATCATCAAAATTAACTTGCTCATCATTTCACCATGATGCAATGCCCATAATAGATATCAAACTATTAGGTATGGCCAAAACTTTGGTAGGATAAAACCTTTAAACGTTAAGAAAAAAATTGTAAATTGTAAATTGTCACTTATTTTAATGTTTTCTTTAAGAACAGGGCCATATAAAAAAAAATTCTATGAATTTTTAAAAATCATAACAATGAAATAAATCACATTAAAAGGAGCACATCTTCAAAAAATCACCATTTTGACAGATTCAATTTATAAAATTTTCCCGTTTTAAAGACTAAAAAAAAAATGTTTACATGTGATTTAAAAAAAAATTTTCCTTTCCATATTATAGAAAAAATTACATTAAGTTTCATTTATTTTTTCTTTGAGTTTTGTTGAATTTTTATTCATGGGTGCTTTTAAAAAAAAAACATTAAATTTGGGTAATACCTACAAAATATCATCCATAATGTAGCGTGACATGAATTTCTGTGAAACAAGTAAATTTAAAAATATTTCATTTTTCCAGGGAGATGCTCAAGAGAGTTGCTCAAGTGAGTCTGGATGATCTGAAGAAAGTTGGTGAGAAATATGTAGTTGATTTCTTTGATTCTCAAAAGGTCCGTTGCTCCGTCTGTTGTCATCCATCAAAAGTGGAAGAAGTCCGTAATGGCTTAAAGCAGTAAGTATTTTCTTTTTATATTTGTTCATTTCAACAAGATTACCTTTCTTCTTTTTTTTTCTTCCTCCTCTATTAGCATCCTATCATCAAACTTTGTGTTGTGTTTTTCTTTTCCTTGTGAACCTGTCTCTAGCATGTGCCTTTTGAATCGGCCAGCACTGAATATGTGGTGGCATCACCATTGTGCAACAAAGGCACATGAGTTGCAGAGTGGGTATTATCATAGAGGGAGTGACAGCATCTCCTTCAGGAAAAGGTGCATGCAGGCAATTGAAGAAGAGTCCACTGAAAAAGCCACTAGATGGCTTTGGATTGCTGGGGAGTGAACAATCCCAGCTGGATCACTTGAGGTGTGTGGGGTCTAATGTCAAATCACCCCAAACCCTTGATGAACCCAGAAACATCACTCACAATGCATCCCATCACATCTAAAAGAGTTGTCTTTGTGGATATTAAAAAAAACGGGGCTTTTATTACATAATAGTCACACAAACAGGTACCATTCAAAATCAGAAATATTTCTCTTCCTCATATATAAAAACATTTTCTAATCTAAATATTTACTCAAAAATCATAATTATCTAAAACAGGATCATCAAACTTTTTCACAGTGGGCCGGATAATTGAAAAAATAACGAATATGGGCCTCATTATTATTGTGTTCAATACTTGTTAGCCAGAACAAAACCCCTGAGAAAAAGATGTGAAACAAAATTTATCTTTCCATGTTATATTCATGGATGAGTGGCGTAAGATGCACAAAAACAAATTTAACCAACATATATATTTTCAAAACATTATCAAAGAACGCAACATTAGCAGAAAGGTTTAGTGAGATTTGTGAATCTGAAGTTCTATCTGCGGCCCTGATAAAATGCCTTTGTAGGCCGAATCTGACCTGCGGACTGTAGTTTGGTGACCCCTGATCTAAAAGAATAAAAACGGATAAAATTTAAGAAAATACTAATTTAGATAGAATTTTTGCTTGAAAGAATTTCTACTAACAACATTTAAAATAAATGATATTTCTGATTTTTATTTTACTGTTTTTTCTTCTTCTGCAGAGTGAACCTTGAATTGGAGATTTTGCCTGGTTTGGATGAAGGCTTTTTAGTAGATCTTCATCAATGAACAATTGGCCTTTTGAGGAGCCTACAACAGATGCAAAACCCCATGGCTCTTCCCATCAATGCAATTTTGGCATATTTTCAGGATTTTTTTTTTTTTTTAAAAGAATTCATGTTAACATTTATTTTTGTTCAAGTTGTGCAAATGTTCTATGTTACCTGTGAATAAAGCCATTGCAATAACAGCCTACAACAGCCTTTTCTTTTGTTAATTGCTTGCATAACAATTGTTTTTTAACTAGTATAAGAGTAGGATGTGTTCTTATAATACGTTAGAAGGCTCAGAGTAACCTGAGGGAAATAAAATTATACCATAGAATATAGACATGAAACAAATCAATGGCATACAGTATGATTCCCATTAATGCTAACACATTGTTTAAACCCAATTACTAAATGTATATATATGAATACACAATAGTATAACAACCCAACTTAAAATTTAAAAACCAAATAAACCAACAAACCATCCAACCATATATACATAAATGAATCCAAACAAAGAGTTACATGTAACAACAAATATAGACTTTATTGTCTGAGCACATGGAGATGACATTATACATGACAAGATACAATATGTTACAAAACAGATGGGACTAAAATTCTAAAGAAAAGATAAAGAGTTCATGAAGAATAAAAGAATTACTTACTGATAGTTGGGAGGCAATGCCCCCCACTTAATGGAGAGAGACACCAAGCATCTAGCCCATTGTTCTGTGGATGCAAGACCAAGAGAAAAAAAGTGAGAATTACTGGGGTACTGTTTAAATACCCAGCCACGTATTGGCGAAAACCTGGTGGCAAGGAAAGATAACCCTTTTGGACACATGTCCATCCCAGCAGGGACGGACTAGCAAAAAACACCCTCTGGGTGGTGTAAAAATGTATTTTCAAAAGATATTGTCTAAGTGGGGTAGAGTTAAAAATTCAGTGTCACAGGGCTTTTATCATGAGTAAGTAAAATCATCAAATTTATTGAAGGAGTTAAAAAAAAAAAATTTAGAATGAAACTTAGTTCTGTCCCCAACAAATAAAATGTTGCACGCATCTATTAATTATCAATTGAATAATTATCTTGAATATTTTGCACATAAATTTTACACAAAATTGTAAGTATTTATTTATTTGTAAACTTTTAGTTAACTTCTTACAAAGTTCAGAAATAATAATATCTTAAATGTAAACAAAAATAAAAAAAATTCCTAAAATAAACATTCTAATATACAAATTCTCGGCAATTTTTTTTTTTTTTTTAAATTTGATAAATCATGTTCCTCTTATTTTCTCCCTTATTCCTGTTTTCTCCTCTCTCACTCTTTGGTGTTTCTAATTTTTTTTAGTCTGATCATGGACTGGGTACTTGTGCTAGTATATATATATATATATATATATATATATGATAAGTAAATACATCTTGATTTGTTTTTAGCCTTACATTTAAATAGGTATGCCCGCCTAATTAATTAATTATTCAATTAAGCACATGTTCTCCCAAAAATATGTATGTATGTATATATATATATATATATATATATATGTGTGTGTGTGTGTGTATATATATGTATATGTATATATATATATAATATATATAAATGTACTCAAGTAAAAAAAAAGAAACAACAAATGTATCCCATTGAATAGGATATAACACAAGAAAGTAAGTAGGTATTTACCCAACCCCTTCTTTGCCACAGGTAGGATGTAATACAAGATTGCAAGTATGGGGCATCCAGCGAGGGTTGTATGGCTCTGTGAGACTAGCTTGCTTACCCCTTGGGAAAGGTATGCATCCAACTATTCTCCCTCCAGCTATGGGTAAACAAAGCAGACTGGGCTTTTTAACCTCAGTATGGCAACTGGTCTAAGAATTGACCCTGTGTTGCATTTTGCTTGTGTGGAGGGGTTGGGTAAATATACATAACTGAGAAATTCTAACACTTATAAAGGAAAGTTATTCTCAAGATCCTACGACGCTGAGTCAAAAAATAATGCCATTTTGTTTAGGGCAGGTATAATTATCAACATAGGAATATATATCATACATCAAAATGAAGCTGGTCCTCTGGATTACATCCCTACTTCTCAACACCGTTTCTCTCAATAGCAATGTTCCACCAATTCCGCTAATGTTGAGAGAATGTATCCATGCCCTGTAAAATTCTGTTGACTGTTCTTTGAGCCACTTCTTCACTATAGATTTCACTTCCTCATCACTGGAATAATTTTTGCCTCTCAAACTCTCTTTCATGGGGCCGAAGAGATTATAGTCTGAAGGCACTAAATCTGGTGAGTATAGAAGACGTGGTAAAGTTGTCTACAATGAGGGCTGTTGGTGTGTTTGCATTGTTATGCAGGGGTTGCTGATTGGCAAGTTGGGTCTTGGCCTCGGCTCGTCTTAGTTTTATAAAAAAAAAAATTCACATGAAATAAAGAAAATGGCATTACTTTTTGACTCACCCTCATATATCTCTCGCTACATACTTTAAAAAAATAATCAAAATATTTATTCGATTAATATATCTTCTTTGAAGTTAGAGTAAGGTTTTAAATTGAAGATCATCATTATCATCATCATCGGGTTGCGCTGACAGCACAGCTCCAATGACTTTCTCTTGCTACCCGTCCCTATTGGTCATCGCTCCTGACAGGTCTTCTGATCAGCATTCAGAATCCACACAGAGCTCATTGATGTAGGTTTTTGCTGGTCAGCCTACACTGGTGTATCCATGTGTTGATGTCCACAGGAGAATGTCACTTATGAGTTTGTCCTTGCTTCTCCAGCAGTGTCTTGTTAAATTTATGTAGATGGTGTCAGAAATCCGCTAGAGAATTATCTCCCCCTGCTGCTAGGGGGAGAATCGCCAACATGAGGTTGGCGGGAGAATCAAATCCCATCACTTGTCTGAAGGATGTCGACCAGGACGGAGGAGTTTTTTAACAGCTTACTTTCTGAAGGCTGTTGACCGGAACGTAGGCGTCTCAACAGCATACTTATCAGAAGGCTGTCGACCTGATTAGTCACCTTAAAAAGGGCCCCATCCACCGCTCATTTAAAAGAGCAGTTGCCCAGGCGAGTAGCTTCTAAAAAGCACTCCCTACACTTTTTACTTATCGCACGAGAACCGAACTGCACGGACGCGTCGCAAAGCAATTCCCAACACTTGACTTCCTAATAACTTCTAAGAGAAATGTCTAACAGCACTCTACAAACTACGGCGACCAGAATACCCTTGCTAGTGCCACTTCACCTACGAACTGTAATTTTACCTGTCAGATAAGTCTTGTAGCAAATGCCATCAAAATTTGCAACAATATTTTTTGTACCCTTTGTCAATATATGTGCTTAATTTCCATTGTGTTGTTTGTCTTCTTTCGTTGAAATAATTGCCTAAAACTGGGAGAATAGGATCTCCCAAAAGAACGTAATTCCTCTTAATGGTTTGTACGATATGGTGTAAGTGGCCATACAGCTGCTTTTTTGTGAGTTGTGCTTCCAGAATTTATTCAAGACAGCATGCAGCATCCCTGTGTAGTTCCCATCAAGCTTTTTCTCTATGCATTTTATTTGAGTCCCAGTAGTACAGCTGTATGGATTAAGATAAAATTAAAAAAAAAAAAAAAGATTGACAAACTCCCATGAGCCTTCATACTGGAAGAACCTTATGAGCATGTGCCGGAAAAAGGACCCACTTCCAAACCAAAAGATAATCTCGTGGCCATTCGAACTTAGGCTTTAACTTTGGACAAGACACTACTACTGGTCAGGAAAACATTTCCTTGCCACGTAACTATTATTTTTGTCATTTGACTTTTGTTCGTCATAGTAAGAACTTCCGGTCCGCCACAACCCCTGAAAAACATGCAATTAGGTGTGAAATAGATCCAATGCAGATTTCAGAACAAGTGGACTTGAAAGTCACTCGCTCTGATCTCGTTTCTCAATCCACATGGAATCAACATGGGCTGGGTTGTTAAATAAAGCTTTATCAGAAAACGATCAAGTCTTGTTAATTGATTAATTCAAACAACACGGATAAGAAGAACCAACTCTTAAGAAAAAGCCCTGAAGAGAAGTCAGCCTGAAGAAGATGGCGGCTGAGTTAGACGAGTAAGCAGATATTAACAAATAAGACCATCAATTCATCATCTATCTATCAGTCTCTCTGTCAGCATCTCTCCTAACTTCGTCTAACTCAGGACAGCCATCTCTTCAGGCTGACTTCCTCTCAGGGCTTTTTCTAAGGTTGTTCGTTTTTTTTTTTTCTTATCCGTGTTGTTTGAATCTAATCATTAACCAAGACTTGAATCGTTTTCTGATAAAGCTTATTCACAACTCCAGCCAGCCGCATGTTGATTCATGTGGATTGAGAAACGAGATCAGAGCGAGTGACTTCAAGTCCACTGTTCTGAATCCTGAGAGAGATTGGATCTATTTCACACTAAATTGCATGTTTTTCAAGAGGTTGTGCGGACGGCAGAAAGTTCGCTGTTACTAGACGAAACAAAAAGTCAAATGACAAGAAATTAAATTAGTTACGTGCCTAAGGGAAATGTTTTTCTGATCCAGTAGTAGTTGTCTTGTCCCAAAGTTAAAGCCTAAGGTTGCGGGTAATGGCCACGAGATTTCTTTTGGTTTGGAAGTGGGTTCCTTTTTACGGCACATGCTCATAAGGTTCTGTCTCAGTATGAAGGGCTCATGGGAGTTTGTCATCTTTTTGTTGTTTGTTTTAATTTTATCCTTGAAATCCCATACAGCTGTACTACTGGGGGCTCAAATAAAATGCCTAGAAAAAGCTTGATGGAACAACTAACACAGGGATGCTGGCTGCTGTCTTTGAATAAATTCTGGAAAGCACACTCACAAAAAGCAGCTGTATGGCCACTTACACCTTATCGTATATAACCATTAAGAGGAATTACGGTCTTTAGGGAGATCCTAATTGCTCCCAGTTTGTTATGTGTATATATCGACAAAGAGAAGAAACAACACAAATGGAAAATTGAACCACATACTAATTAAGCAAGGGTACAAATATGTTGGCAAAGTTTTTGGGAATGGCATTGTGCTACGGACTTATCTGGACAGGTGAAATTACAGTTCGTAGGCTAAGTGGCGACTAGCAAGTTTGTTTATTCTGGTCGCCGTGTTTGTAGATGTGGCTGTTAGACCATTTCGCTTAAGAAGTTATTAGGAAGTCAAGGTGGTATGGGGAGGTATTTGGGCTTTGCGACGCCGGTCCGGTGGCAGTTTCGTTCTCGTGCGATAAGGTAAAGAGTGTAGGGCGAGTGCTTTTATTGAGAAAGTCTACGGCTGGGCAACTGCTCTTTTAAATCGGAGCGGGGATGGGCCCTCTTTAAGGGGACTATTCAGGTCGACAGCCTATCTGATAGTATGCTGTTGAGATGCCTACGTCCAGGTGGGGGGGCGACAGCCTTCAGAAAGTAAGCGCTGTTAAAAAACGCCTCCATTCCCTGGGGTCGGGGACGTGCGCTTCAGACAAGTGATGGGAGTTAGGATTCTCAACCGCCAACCTCATGTTGCCGATTCTCCCCCTAGCAAGCAGGGGAGATAATTGCTCTAGCGGATTTCGGACATCAGTCTACATAAAGTTTAACAAGCACTGCTGGAGAAGCAAGGACAAACTCAATAAGGTGACATTCTCACTGTAGACATCAACACATGGATAACCGATGTGTAGTTGACCAAGCCAAAAGAAACCTACATCCAAATGAGCTCCTGCTGTGGATTGCGTGAAATGCTGATTCAGAAGAGCCTGGATCAGGAAGCGAAACGATAAGGACGTGTAGCAGGAGAAAATCATTGAGCTGTGCTGTCAACGCGCAACCGATGATGATGGATAGTGAATGATCTTCATTATGAGAACACCTTACTCTTAACTCAAAGAGATATATGAGTTATTTAAATATTTATGATTATTTGGGTGTTAGTTTTTTGTAGAGTATGATTAGCCGGAGATATAAGACGGTGAGTCGAAAAGTAATGCCGATTTTCTTTATTTCAATGTGAATTTTTTTTTATTAAAATAAGGCTACAATATTGGTAGAGCGCCTAACGGGCTCAGAGCAAGAATCCAATGAAGGTTAAGACACCCAACTTTGCAATCCAAGCACATGGATCCTCCTATCTGCATAATTCAATGGCTCCGAACCGCAACAGATAGCAGGCAGAACAAGGGACGAAAATGGCCTCAAGTCTAGGTAGACAAATATGAATACGCTATGGAAGTCGAGGCACCATCTACACTAGGGTTGTATTGTTTATGTATGAGAACGATGCTCCCGCAGCAGGTATTTGACAGGTCGTGAAACCTGCCCGTTGCCCAACCTCCGTCTGATGTTGTCGCTGAGTTTACAGGGAATGGCGTGAAGAAAGAAGCTGGTTTCATTCTGGTTTTTTACCAGAGTCGGCGTGAAGATAAAGATGTAAATAACAAAAGCTGTCAACGGATACAAAACGAGATTGAACACAACGCCTTTTTTTATGCGTTTGTACAACTTATATACATGTTATTTACAAAGGGACAGTAGTTTTTGTCAGTATTCGATCTACAGCTAGTTCTTGCTAAGTTATCGATTCTGTACCGGGGATGCAAAGCATCAAGAGTGATCGGTAAGTTTTTTCGAAGCCCAGAGCCATGCGCAGCTCTCTCCCGTCTGTCTTCGTCCCGGTCTCGTGCCCGCTGTCTCTCTCTCTTCTGACGCGTCTGTACTCTCTCTGACTCTGGTATTTATGGGATCACAGACCGTCCCACCTTAAATAGTTGTCTCTGAGTTGGCCAGCCGACTCGATACTTTAGCTACTGTGTGCTAAATGGTCTTGAGGTGCCAGGCACCTAGCTTGTATCCTTTCCATTGTGGAGTCAAGGGCCGCACCATGTTTTATTTATCTAATTGTTTGGACATTGTTGACTGGAACGTTGTCGAAAACTGGGAATCTTAATTTATTAAATTTATTATTTCATTTTGTGAACATTTAAAAATTTCCGATGAGTGGTAATCTAAATGTCCATAATCGTAAATAATTATGCTACGTAATGATTTTTCGTTAGGATAGAATTATCCTCTCATCATAAAACATTATATGTGATGTATTAAATATATTGACTTATTATTTGTGTACTTTTTACTTTACTTTTACACAAAACACCATAATTAATATTAGGAGGGTAGAGTTTAATTAATAGTAATGTAATTTAATAGATTGCCAATCACCGAATAAGCGACATGTGTTACACGACCCTGTTACCACATCTTCTATAAGCTCACCAGATTTAGTGCCTTCAGACTATAGACTCTTCGCCCATGAACAGAAGGGTTGAGAGGCAAAAATGTATTGCCAGGTGATGGAGGAAGTGAAGTCTATAGGTGGAAGAAGTGGGCTGCAAAAGAACATGTCAACAGAAATTTTACAGGGGCATTGGATACATTCTCTCAACGATTAGTGGAATTGGTTGAGACAGTTGCGTATTGAGAAACGGTGTTGGAGAAGTAGGGATGTAACCAGAGGACAGCTTCGATTTTGGAATGTATGATATATATTCTATGTTGATAATTATAGTCTGCGCAGAACAAATGGCATGTATGTTGTTGACTCAGGCGTCGTAGGATGCTTGAGAATAGACTTTCCTTGGTATATAGTGTTAGAATTTCTCAGTTATGTTATTTACCCACCCTCCAGCAGCAAGCAAGAATCAACGACGGGTCAATGCTAGACCAGTTGGCCATACTGAGGTTGAAAAGCCAGTCTGCTTGTTGTACCATAACTGGAGGGAGAATAGTTGGATGCATACCTTTTCCAAGGGGTAGCAAGCTAAGTTCACAGGAGCATACAGACCCTCGCTGGATGCCCAGCCTACTTGGCAATCTTGTAATTACACTCCTATCTGTGTCAAAGAAGGGGGGTGTGGGTAAATCCTACGTTACTTTCTTGTGTTATATCCTATCGAAGTGGGGATAG
>CM042154.1:25823068-25870213 GCA_023376005.1 Doryteuthis pealeii | reverse complement strand
ACAGCATGGCGCCGGGGCCAGAGGGATTAGTAGTGTGTGTGTAAAATAA
Source organism: Doryteuthis pealeii (assembly GCA_023376005.1). NCBI lineage: Eukaryota > Metazoa > Mollusca > Cephalopoda > Myopsida > Loliginidae > Doryteuthis > Doryteuthis pealeii. The sequence goes on along the minus strand of CM042154.1, from coordinate 25,870,164 downwards.
TTGATGGTTAGTATGTGTGTGGTGTGTGTGGTTGTGTCAGTGTATAAGATATTTTATTAGTGGTAAATTGAATATAAATACATTTATATGCGATGTTGTCACATCCCTGTAATTTAGGTATAATTCTAAGTGGATTTATTTCGCCTCGGTATTTTACGAAGCTTTGTCAAATTTATTCTGAAGACAAAATGGGTTCTACAGTCTATTTTTATGCTGATAAGATAATTTTGGGGTGGGTAGCATAAAAGTAGACTGTAGAGCCTATTTTGTCTTCAGAATAAATTTGACAAAACTTCGTAAAATACCAATGCAAAATATAATTTGAATTTAGTTGTTGTGTTCTTTTATCCGCATTTTCCCTCTATTTTTTAACCACATTTTGTCGAATTTACTCAATTCTTTACTCCACATATATATATTTATATGTGTGTGTAAAAATTTGTTTGAATACAAATTGAACATACGTTTTTATTGGGTTGTACTGTAGATATATTCTGTTAGGTAACCAGTCTAAGAGAAGGAAAATTCTGAATTCAACCAAAGGGGCTCTCTTCTTGTTAGTCAGGACTACTTTGAGAACTCCTCAACCTGTTGGCTGGGGCTTTAGAATGCACCGCTGCAGAGGAGTAAGATTCCCCCAAATGGGGGCACCTATTGGCCGTGGGTGGCAACCTGTGATGCTTAAGGACGGAGTCTTAGTGGATGAGCAGTCCATGACCTGCAACACTCTACTTAGAACCTTACTTAGGCTAGACGGGCGGTCGGAGAGGCCTCATGGTCATGTCAGGCCCTAGCATCTATATGATTGCCCCAACCCTATTGCCCTTATAGCAAGCCCCAACACTTTTTATCATATGGGTGCTAGAAGGCGGTGGCTGAGGGTCTATATGTCCTGGGAATGACGTTAAACTCTATCTGACGGTGAGGTTCCAGTTTTGGAGGTTTGGGGAATGATGAGCACCCCTTCATCACCATTGTTCCTTGGTCCACTTTGACCCGGAGTGGTAGTACCTGTTAGGGTCCCATCTATGGGTTAAATAGAAAAATGTATTTATAAAAAAATTGTATTATCCATTAAGAATTGATTTATTTCAAAACTTTATCGGCATTAAATGACCCACTGAGGTTGATATGCCGTAAAACCAAACCAAAAACCAAACCAAACCACAATATTATCCTTAACTGGTTTTGTGTCAACAAATAAAAAATTGTTTTTTTTTTTTCTTTATGTTACTTGAAATTGTGTGTTTCTTTTATTTTCTCAATTCTTTTCAAATGTTACAAGTTTTTGTTTAGGGAAACAGAAACATCCAGGCATTGTGATAAGATTACCCCCCCCCCCCTCGTTTTTTGACTTGTAAAAGGTAAGAAGAGTCTTAAGGACTTCTGTGTGAAAAAAAACCCTTTTGAATGAGGGCAGTGAACCATAGCTGAAATCATTCACTATGGCTGTTACCTTACAACTAACTGACATAGGGATGACATGTCTCCTTCAATGGCTGTGAAATCTAGAGGGTGTTCTTTTTTTTTTTTCTTTCTTTCCAAAGTTAACTTTCCCCCACTTTCATTTTCTCTTATTCTTTTCAATTTATTATTTACCGTATTTGACGGCATATAGGATGTACTTTTTTTCCAAAATTTTGGCTTAAAAAATTGCCCTGCGTCTTATATATCGTAAGTGAAGTTTGAGACCTCCTGTAGGCCAATCTTCTCTATGATGCTCACTAACCCAGCTCAGTACTTTTACCTACCCTAAACTCCACGCATTCTTATTTTATTGCTGGTATTGTTATAATCAAGGTTAACAGGAGCTAGTTGTTTTGAACAATATATACTTAAATACACTAAAAACTTTTTTTCCTGAACATAGAATAATAATTAACAGAGCTTAACACTTGTACTCAGCTATGGTTAGCGGAATGAGAACAGGATACCCCCCATGGATTGAATAAAGGGTCGGGTTCAAAGTGATGGCTCCCAATTACGACAAGAAGGTTCCCAAGTTTGAAAAGAAGGTTGTGGAGTTTGAGAAGGCTCCCGAGTCTGGCAAGAAATACTTGAAGAAGGCCGGAGGGCACTTCAGCTGAAATATTGTACAGATAACAATCAAGATGAGGACAATAGTCCGAATAATCCAAATAATCAAGCCACATCTAAAAAAAATTCAGAGAAATAGAAAAAATTGAGTTTGAAAAAGAAATTTGAATACCCATCAAGAATGAATAAAACAAAATGTCTTTTTTATTATAATGGTTGTGTGTATATATATATATATATATATATGTGTGGTAACGAATAAAGGAAAAAGTGGACAAAAAGAGCAAACTCAAACAAGTAGATGTAGGAGATTGTTTGAGTTTGCTCTTTTTGTCCACTTTTTCCTTTATTTTTTATTCTGGAGGATTTACTCCAATCCTCCTATCCTCATATATATATATATATACACACACGAGGTTGAGTCAAAAAGTAATGCCATTTTTTTTAAGGACAGGAATATTTACCAACCCAGGAACATGTATCATACATCAAAATGAAGCTGGTCCTCTGTAGATCACATCCCTACTTCTCAACACCGTTTCTCTCAATAGCAATGTTATACCTTCGAATGAGAGCATCTATCCCTGTCCCGTAAAATTCTGTTGACTGTTCTTTGAGCCAGTTCTTCACTACAGATTTCACTTCCTCATCACTGGATTAATGTTTGCCTCTCAAACACTCTTTGATGGGGCCGAAGAGATGATAGTCTGAAGGCACTAAATCTGGTGAGTATGGAGTATGCGGTAAAGTTGTCCATCCGAATGAGGCAAATTTTCTCCCTTGTCCTGATGCTTGTTTGTGATCCAGCATTGTCATGCAGAAGGAGAACATTGGCAAGTTGGGTCTTACTCATCGGATTCTTGCTCTGAGCCTCATTAGGGTCTCAATGTAGGCCTTAGTTTTATATTATAAAATCTTGATAAAATATGAAATTAAGAAAATGGCACAATTATTTGACTTGCCCTCATATATATATATATATATATATATATATATATATATATATATACTCTGTGTGCATGTATGTTTTTCTGTGTCAGAGGCGTGTTGTCTGAGAAGGCAACGTAGGTAGTACCAACCATAACTAAATTATTAAGGTTTGTTGGTTTGTTTTGAAGGCTATCACAATGCAAGTGTAAAGAAAAAAGAAGGTAACATTTTTTTATTAATCATTATTCCAGATTTGGCTCGCCCTCTAAGCATGTTTTTTTTTGTTTACTAAGTAACTTTCTTTTTTTTTTTATTTTTATAAAAAAAACTTCACATGAAATAAAGAAAATGGCATTATTTTTTTTATTTATTCTCGTATTTATTTCTTATTTTAAATTTAAAAAAATATTTTTTCATTGCCATTTAGTTAAGCTACTGCCTAATTCCTTTGCTCAATGTGAAAAGGCAGAACGAGGTACTTCAAAAATGTTACTCATTTTAACTCTTGCAATGATACAGCACATTCTCGGCAAAAATGGGAGGGAAAAAAATGAAGAAATAATCGTTTTTATTTTTCTCGAGGCTTAATTTTTGTTTTTCAAAACCACATTCTTGTTTAGCTTTATTAATTGTCTGCGTTAAGAAACTAAATATTTTTAATGGTTAGTGGGGAGAGAATTTAAATTAAACATGCTATTTATGCAATTTAAAATTATCAAAAAAAAAAAAAGTGTGTTCAGCAAAATTGGCATTCAGTATGTTGCCTGTATTTACCCAACCCCTCTGACAGCGACGAGAAAATAAAATCAACTTTTCCTTATTTTTAAAGCAAACATTTAAATTTTTAAAGTTAACCAAAATTTTCAAACTTGCAAACTATCAGGCATGATTAGACCCGTTAGGGGCTTGCTAAAAATACCAAATTCAATGTTATTTTATTAATTTTCGATAGTGTTACACAGTTTTTTTTAATTTTTTTTAATAGCGCGTTTGGAAGTAAAAAAATCCCTTCAAACCCTGATTTGGAAAATTTCCCCAAACTTTTCCAACGTACCAACTATCAGGTAAGGTGTACGGGCATGGCCCCTAACTAGAAACAACAGTTGGAATGTTAATTTCATAGGCGTTTTTAAGGTTTTTTTTTACATGCGTCAAAACAAAGTGAAAAATGCCCTGTTTTGATGTCTTTTTCAAGTGTTTTTAAGCCTCAATTTTCAGTATATGAATTTAAGCAAAATTTTTAAAGTAAACCAAAATTTTCAAAGTTGCAAACCATCAGGCATGATTAGACCCGTTAGGGGCTTGCTAAAAATACCAAATTTAATGTTATTTTATTATTTTTCGATAGTGTTACACAGTTTTTTTAATAGCGTGTTTGGAAGTAAAAAAATCCCTTCAAACCCCGATTTGGAAAATTTCCCCAATAGATGTTTGCAGTGAAAATGGTTGAGGTGACCTCCAATGTAAAATTATCAAGTTTTCCCCGCTTGATGATGAGCCATGTTTTTTGTGGCATGTCTCTTGAAAAAGGTTGCCCCCCCCCCCTCCTCCAATTCCTGGTCTGTTTATTAGTGTAGCTATCAAAGTTTGATTAGTTTTATAAAGTAGCATTCCCTGTCGTTAAGCTGATTTTGGTAGACATTGACAAATTCGCATCTTAATCCATTCAACATGCAATTTCTCATGTATTTCTGGTTCAATCTTAAGAATATTTATATGGCTGGAAAGAAAATAAAATGATCTTTCTAAATATGTAATTTGTATGTACTTCTATCTGTCAAATTATTTTTTACAGCGAGTTAAAATGGTATTTTGCTTCTAACAAATGCAAAATATGAATTTCTTTTTTAGACTAAATTTTACATGGATAATCATGATATTTTGGACTGTTGTCCTCATCTTTATTGTGTATAAACACAAAGTTCAGGCCACTGTAGTCCTGTGCTCTGTTTTAGGTGTTTTTTTATTTATTTATTATTTACTTAAAACAGAGCCTGAGGTTACAGTGACTGGAATGTTGTGTTTATACACAATAAAGATGAGGACAACAGTTCGAGATATAATTATTCATATCAAGCCTCATCTTATAAATACACATAGAAATATGTAAGAAAGTTTTATAGAAAAAACAACAAGATGTTAAAAATTTTTGCTGACAGAAATCTGTTTCGACATTATGAATATGTCTTTATCAAAGCAACATTTTAAGCGGAAAAACGAAATGAATATATCATTAATTATGAGGCACAGAACGCTCTTGATCAGTACCGGAATTTTAAAAAAATTTTAAAAATACGTATTTATTGTTAAAAATAAAATTAATTTTATTTTTAAAAATTATAAGCATTTTTATCATAAAAAGCTCAAAAGAGTTTGCAGCGAGGGCCAATATTGAACCAGGAACCTTGTGGTTCCTAGGCAGACGCTCCACCGACTGAGCAGGAACGGGGCCCCCCTGAAACCAATATATATATTTACCAACTCCTCCGCACGAGCAGGATACAACACAAGGTCAATTTCTTAAGCGGAGTTCAACAGGTTTGAATTCAGAGTTTTCCTTCTTGTGGACTGGTTACCTAGCCATGGTTAAAGAACCCAGTCTGCCCTGCTATTTACCCATAGCTGGAGGGAGAGTAAGATTCATACCTTTCCCAAGTGTATTAGCGCTAAGTGAAATGCAATTAGCACATCCAGGATTTGAACTCGAGTCGACGAGTCCATTTCCCATGACTTTAACCATTACACCACGCGCTTCCCTGAAACCAATATAAGAATGCATTTAGTTATTTCTCTGAATGATTGAGATGAGGCTTGAAGATTAGTATTATCTGCGTTATTCGGACTATTGTCCCCATCTTCATTGTTATTTGTACAACATTTCGGCCGATATACCCTCCGGCCTTCTTCAGGTATTTCTTGTCGGACTCGGGAACCTTCTCGGACTCGGAAACCTTCTCAGACTCGGGAACCTTCTTTTTGAACTCGGGAACTTTCTTGTTGTATTCGGGAGCCATCATGGAACTTTGAACATAACCCTTCATTTATTCCACGGGGGTATCCTGTTCTCATTCCGCTAACCATAACTGGGGTAGGAGTTGTGTTAATTAATTATTTTTCTAACTGCTTTCACTCAGGATTGAACTCGGGTTCCAGAGATAACTGTCACTTAGAACTGTCTTAACCTAACTGCCTTATCCACTCGGCCATGTGTCCAATTGGACATGGCATTTAGTTATGTTTTGTTGTTTTGGATGCTAAAGTTTTAGAAAATCTTTAAAAAAAAATTTTTGTTTTTTTTATTAAATAGCATTATTCTTTTAAAATATTTATTATTTGAAATAACATTAAAATGATTAAGAAAAAAAAAAAATTTTTTTTTTTTTATTAAATAGCATTATTCTTTTTAAAATATTTATTATTTGAAATAACATTAAAATGATTAAGAAAAAAAAAATTTTTTATTTTTTTTTATTAAATAGCATTATTCTTTTAAAATATTTATTATTTGAAATAACATTAAAATGATTAAGAAAAAAAAATTTTTTTTATTTTTTTTATTAAATAGCATTATTCTTTTAAAATATTTATTATTTGAAATAACATTAAAATGATTAAGAAAAAAAAATTTTTTTATTTTTTTATTAAATAGCATTATTCTTTAAAAATATTTATTATTTGAAATAACATTAAAATGATTAAGAAAAAAAAAATTTTTTATTTTTTTTATTAAATAGCATTATTCTTTTAAAATATTTATTATTTGAAATAACATTAAAATGATTAAGAAAAAAAAAAAATTTTGTTTTTCTATACTTGTAAAATATTGTTAAGAATTGATCAAGGCAATTGAAAACGCAAACTCGCATTACGGGCAACGTAGTAAGTTAATTTGGACCCTCCCGTCTCAGCTCAAAATCATTAATGACCCCTGCAATCTTCGGCAATAAAAATAACAGATTTTTATATTTGTTCAAATACTTATGACCACTACTTTCTATAGCGCAATCTTAATAGCTTGAAATCTGTTTTTTATTGCCTAAGATTGCAGGGTCCATTAAGGATTTTGAACAGCACAGTAGCAGGGAATCCAAAGTGTTAAACAAAAAAACGAAAAAAAGAAAAAGAAAAACACTCTAAAAATGCAAATGCTTACTATGTAGGGAAATATTAACAACACAAAACATTAATATATGATAGCTTTAACATCATATTTGACTCATTGTGCAGATACGGGTTTATTCTTTTAAAAAAAAAAAGGTTTTTTTTTTTTTTTTTATACCGTCAATGGAAGTTGATTTTCTTTAAACCAAGAAGAATAGAATAATGGTTTTCGATATGACTTGCTGCCGATCTTCAGCATTGTGTATAATGGCATTTATTTTTATGCGCGTGATTTATTTTGATTTGCTTATAAAATGCATCTCCTCCTCCTTTTCCTCCCCCTCCTCCTCTTGCTTTTCCTTTTTTTTTTTAAAATTTTTCAGGTGAGAAACATCTGCAGAAATCATTAAATTCCAAGAATAATAATGATAGGTTTCTCTAATTGCTTTTTACTTTTAGTTAAGATTATTTTATTCCGACGTTTTATTCACTTGGCAAAATGCTGTAATAACCGTCTCAACATTTAGAGACTGTAGAGTATAATACTTTTTCAGAATCTGCAGGAGGGTAATAGCTTTAAATATTTTTTATAGACATCATAATGACTTTGGACAATGTGCTGTAGCTTTATATGAATGTACACACACACACGTGTGTATATATTTTACAGCCACATATTTACACATTTGATTCAATGTGTAATATACATAATGACTTAGGACAATGTGCGTGCGCACACACACACACACACACACACACACACACACATATATATATATATATATAACAGCTACATATATATACACATTTGATTCAATCCTTAATAGGTTTAAATAAAATATAGACATAATGACTTAGGCCATTATGCAATAGATTTATATGAATGTATATGCACACATACGTACACACCCAATATATATATATATATATATATATATATATATATATTACAGTTATGTATATACACATTTAATTCAATCTTTAATGTACATAATGACTTAGGACAATGTGCAGCAGTTTAATATGATTGTGCATGTGCACACACACACACACACATGTATATTACAGCTACATATTTACACATTTGATTCAATCCTTAATAAACGTAATGACTTAAGACAATATGCACACACACACACACACACACATATATATATATATATATATATATATATAGCAGCCATATATACACACATTTGAATCAGTTTTATAGCTTTAAATATTGTATATACATAATGGCTTAGGACAATGTGCTGCAGTTTAATATGATTGTGCACATGCACACAGACACACACACCTTAATAAACATAATGACTTAAGACAATATGCACACACACACACACACACACACACACACACACACACACACAAACAAACACACACACACACACACATGTATATTACAGCTACATATTTACACATTTGATTCAATCCTTAATAAACGTAATGACTTAAGACAATGTGCATACACACACACACACACACACACACACACACACACACACATACATATATATATATATATATATATATATATATATATATGCCATATATACACACATTTGATTCAGTTTTATAGCTTTAAATATTGTATATACATAATGGCTTAGGACAATGTGCTGCAGTTTAATATGATTGTGCACATGCACACAGACACACACACCTTAATAAACATAATGACTTAAGACAATATGCACACACACACACACACACACACACACACACATATATATATATATATATATAAGCCATATATACACACATTTGATTCAGTTTTATAGCTTTAAATATTGTGTATACATAATGGCTTAGGACAATACAATGTGCTGCAGCTTTATATCATTGTGCAGACACACACATATATATATTTGATTCAATCCTTAATATACATAATGACTTAGGACAATGTACAGCAGCTTTATTTGATTATGCAAACACATAAATATATATATATATATATATATATATATATATATAATATATATATTAGAGCCAGATTTCTACACACATTAGATTCAATCCTTAATAGGTTTAATATCCTTTATAATATGCCCATTTCCATCATTTAATGGGCCCAGGCCATTTGGAGAAGAGAATTTATTTTGGTACCGAAATTTTGTTTTTGTTTCTTTAAACATTCTGTGGCACATAAAATAGAATAAAAAAAAAAAAATCTTTCAAAATTACCTGGGTAAATATCCGCCTCACCCCCCCCCACCCTTGCCCGGTTCTTCTGCCCTCATCTTGGTTTTCTTGAACGAACGCAAATTATTCCCTCATGCAGATTATGGTACATTAACTATTCCAGAACTATTTTCCTTTTGTTCGGCCTTATTCTCAATGGATTTGGGTGGAGGCAAAAGAAAGAAAATGATGATGATTATTTAAATTCACTTCAATAAAATGGAGAAAGAGAGAGAGAGGGGAGGGGAGGGGTGCGAAAACAAAAACAAACAAACAAACAAACAAAATTAACTTTATTTTAGCAAAACTTACAAAAAAAAGTTGGAGAAAAAAATTTGTAAAAATTGCCGGCCTTATTGTGTTTATGAGATGCAGCTTTTATTTTACCCCCCTCCCAGCAGTAATATATATATATATATATATATATATATATATATATATATATATATATATATCTTCAATTTAACTAAGGAATTACATCGACTTATTTAACGTAGGGCAGGGTCCTGAAGAAATCATTTCAATTTGATTGAAATCATGGTAGACTCTTTACTTTTTCTCTAATAATAATATTATTGGTATTATATATATATATATATATATATATATATGAGGTAGGTAAAAGGATAGTGAACAAGAAATGATAACTCAAAACAAATCTAAGAGTTGAAACGTTTTGTCCGATTTATATGGACATCCTCAGTCAAAGATTTTTATTGAAATCAAAATTATGTGCAAGTACATGTGATTTGGTGATGGGGGTGAGTGAGTAGGTAGCGGAAGTGAAGGGAGGGAGGATAGGGGCTGACAAATCACATGTACTTGCACGTAATTTTGCTTTCAATAAAAATCTTTGACTGAGGATGTCCGTATAAATTGGACGAAACGTTTCAACTCTTAGATTTGTTTTGAGTTATCATTTCTTGTTCACTATCCTTTCACCTACCTCATACTGTCGGATTCTACCAGATCCATCCTATGTTCATATATATATATATATATATAATGTGGTAATAAAGACATAAAGTCAATGGTGCTTGCTAACTGAGAAGTGGTTAAAAATTGCATAGGTGAGAAATTAGTAGCAAATGTATCTAAGTTAGGGTAACGAAGATATGAAGTCAACAGCACTTTGCTAATTTGGTTTGGTTTGGTTTGGTTTGTTTTACGGCATATCAACCTCAGTGGGTCATTTAATGCTGATAAAGTTGTGAAATAAATTCATTCTTAATGGATAATACAATTTTGTTTATCAACTCATGTTTTTCTATTTAACCCATAGATGGGACCCTAACAGGTACTACCACTCCGGGCCAGAGTGGACCAGGGAGCAATGGTGATGAAGGGGTGCTCCACATTCCCCAAACCTCCAAAACTGGAACCTCACCATCAGATAGAGTTTAACGTCATTCCCAGGACATGTAGACCCGCAGCCACCACCTTCTAGCACCCATATGATAAAAAGGGTTTGGGGCTTGCCATAAGGGCAATAGGGTTGGGAAAATCATATAGGTGCTAGGGCTCCATTAACACTATATGACTTGGCCAAAAGAAAAAATATATATGCCACTAGGTTTGCCTACAGCTATATTGTAAAGAGTGCTCGATACCTAATTAGAGCAAATAGTAATATTAATCCTAATGAGACAGTCTTAATAGCTCATCAGGGTAAGAATCTGTGTATGTGTATATATATATATATATATATATATATATATATACACACACACACACTTATGCCTGTGTATGTGTGTGTGTGTGTGTGTGTATATATATATATATATATAAAAATGTTGTTCTGGTTCTAACGGGAGAAAATTTAATATTTTATAAAAAAGAAGAAGGTCTGCAAAATGTATTATGTTCTCAGAAAGCTTTAAAAAATTCTTTTTTATCTTACATATGCGACACGTGTTTCTGATCTGTTGTCTTCTTCAGGCATTGAGTTATTATTTTGGCAGAATATGTCCGATATTTGATAGGTTGTGTGTGTTTCTGCAACTTTTCTATTATAATTATTTTCTATAATTATATATATATATATATATATATATACGCGCAGGGATGAGTTTAGCCTATGAGAGGCTCGGACAAAAATTGCCTTGATGGACCCCTTAAACAGGAAGGCTCTACGGCAATGGTTAATGGTGCTGCATCAATTTTTATTATTTGTAAAAAGTAATATTAACATGAAATCTTTAAAAAATTGATGAAAATAAACAAAAAAGCTTTAAAATCAAATATTTTATTGACAAATAACAGTTTCTGATAACTAGAATTATCAGCAATGATTCATTGCAGTGGAACATTTTCAAAAGAGAAATCAAACATTACAACATTATTAACTTAGCATATGTTGTGGAAAAGAACAAGATTGTTGTACTACGGTAAATATCTTGTTTTAGTTGAAAATGAAACACACATGTTACAAATATATTTTCAGATTTCAATGATGGTGCATGGTTTTAAATTCCAAGAAAAGATTTTGCAATGATAAAATGAGTTAATTTTTTTCATTTTCTTTCTTTCTCTTTTTTTTCTTTTAAATAAAATAAATCATAAGATTTTGCAATGATAAAATGACTTAATTTTCTCTTTCTTCCTCCCTTTTTTCTTTTAAATAAAATAGATAATTTTTGGTGGCAGAATAATTTAAAGAAATTCACAATTCAAATGGCCTTCCCATTTGCCTATGTTGTCTGCCTGACTTCTTTTTGTGGGGTTATTTAAAGGAGTTTATCAGAGAAGAAATTTGAAAAAACACACAGATGTTATTAATTAATGTTGTATTTATTGGCTAATATTGCAATATTTCAGTCTGTATAAGATCATTACGAAAATATATCAATATATATATGAATATATATTGCAGTCTCTATAAGATCATCATCAGAGCCTAAATGTTAGGTAATAAAGAAAACAACTTACAACTGGTCATATATTAAAAAAACTTTTTAAAGGAATGTGTATATTTAGATAAGCTTAAGACATTGCTGTATCTCAAGAATAATATTTATGCAAAAGATTGATACCAGAAACCTTGAAAGTGCTTGAATAAAGGTGCAAACTATGTATCTGTGAAAATGGAATTAATCTACAAGATATCATTTTTTGCAAATTGGTAAAAATATATTTCCTTCAACTATAGTGTCTGACACAAAAGACTAAATAATTCAATTTTTTTATGTGGAACCAAGTCACCAATAGGTACCCCAGCTACAAGCAGTTTTCAAAAGAACAGAATTTTGCAGTGGACGAGGCTTATTTTTTAAGGTCTAAGCTCATCCTGGTTTCAATCCTTTCAAGTCACTGAATGTATGATACAATATCTGCCTGGAATTGGCTTGTAAATTTACCATAAATAAACATGTTCCAAGTACTTTTGGTCCTATAATGGGCCATCATCGGGGGATATGTATATTGCAAAAACAATACTACTTGGTAAGCTATAATATATTAATAATTTGAAGGCAAATACAATGCGTATGAAAAATAAAAACAAAAAGATGTTATTTTTATCTTATCGATTTCGAAGCATAAACTTCATCATCAGAGGTTCGTATCAGAAATGGACGCGCTTATATTTTTCTTTGTGTGGTTATAATTTCTTTTCTTATTTCTTTTTCCTCTCCTTTTTTTTCCTCTTTCTTCTTCTCCTCCTTTCTTTTTTCCTCGTGTTATGAATGAAATGGGCGAATAACTGTAATTTTCTTTTTTTTTGTTGAATATCTGTTGAGAACGAATGTATCCAATATTGTCTGTTTGTTATCTGGTCAATGTTGCAAGATTGTAGCCGTGTCAAATTCAAAATAAAAACCGTCAATAGAAAAATTTATATACTTAGCTTTTGTTTTGTTTTCTTGGTAAGAATTTTATCTATACTGGTCTTTTGTTAGTATTATTAGTGTTATTCGGACTATTGTCCCCATCTTCATTGTTATTTGTACAACGTTTCGGCCGATATACCCTCTGGCCTTCTTCAGGTATTTCTTGTCGGACAAGAAATACCTGAAGAAGGCCGGAGGGTATATCGGCCGAAACGTTGTACAAATAACAATGAAGATGGGGACAATAGTCCGAATAACACTAATAATACTAATCTTCAAGCCGCATCTCAAACATTCAGAGAAATGGTCTTTTGTTGTAGTGTTTTTTTTTTAAATGTGGTTCTATAGATAGCAGTAGTAGCTAAATACATTTAAGTACATTAACACTGGATTAAAAATTAACTTTATTAATGGTTTGGCATATTCAGGATATTACCATGTTTTTCTGTCAATGTATGCATTTACCCAACCCCTCCACACCTGCACTTTGCCACAATAGGTCAATTGTTTAAAAGCAGAGTCTAACATGTTTGAATTCAGAGATTTCCTTCTCCTTGAGTGGTTGGTATCACTTTGACTCTCATATTCCACAGCTTTTTCAATTCTCTAGCAAGGTCTAGGTATTTGTTTATCTTTTCATTTTCTTTCATCTTCATCCTGTGATCTGCTGGAACTGCAAAGTCTACCAGTTGACTTTTGGAATACTTAGGAACAAATTAGTTATGGCAAATTTATTAGCCAATTCCGACCAGATATTGTATCATCCATTCAGCAACTTGAAAGGATTGAAACAAAAATATGTAGACAAAAGATGTGGTTATAATTTCTTTTCTTATTTCTTTTTCCTCTCCTTTTTTTTCTTTCTTTCTTCTTCTCCTCCTTTCTTTTTTCCTCGTGTTATGAATGAAATGGGCGAATAACTGTAATTTCTATTTTTTTTTTTGTTGAATATCTGTTGAGAACGAATGTATCCAATATTGTCTGTTTGTCATCCAGTCAATGTTGCAAGATTGTAGCCATGTCAAATTCAAAATAAAAACCGTCAATAGAAAAATTTGAAACAAAAATATGTAGACAAAAGATGTGGTTATAATTTCTTTTCTTATTTCTTTTTCCTTTCCTTTTTTTCTTTCTTTCTTCTTCTCCTCCTTTCTTTTTTTAAAAAACTTTTGTAATGAGGCTAATCCCAAAGGTAAAGTCTCCAAAATATTTAGAAATCACAGAAACGTTTATTCTTTATTGTCAATAATGTGGTAATTTGACACTATTTAACCAAATATGTCTGAATGTAGAAATTCTGCCCAATTACACACACACACACACACATATATGTGAAGAAAGGAAGTGAATCCGACGGTATGTAGTATATTAGGAAAAATGAAAAAACACAGGTTTAAATGGGTTAAGTGGTGAGTTTATTGGCCGACGCTGCAGTGTTTTGATCTATTAATTAGATCATCTTCAGGGCATTTATTGGTATATGGAAGGTGATAAGAAATTATTTATCACAGAATAACGAGAAAAGTGAGTGGTAGTTATTGTTTGTTATTCAGTCTGTTTAAAAAATTTTGAGGTTTGAAAAAAGGGACGGTTTTGAAATATGACGTCAAATATTCTATTTTACGGCGTGGGTATGGGAGGTGTATGTGTGTGTATCGAAAGGAAACATTGTGCATTTTTTAGGTGTGTGGTTGTGTGTGTGTGTGTATAAATTTTTTTGCGATGAACGACAGCAGAAATAAACCTTAAGGTTGTGTGTGTGTGTGTGTGTGTGTGTGTATTGGTAAGAGGTAGGGGAAGAAGGTGTCATGGGTGTCAGGAGAATTTTTATTTTTTATATTAAGATAGGGACTGGCAAACAGAGCCTCAAAGTCATTTTTGACCAAATGACTTTAACCCCCCTCCCTACAGAAAATAACACACATATATATATATGAGGCACTTATTAATGACTAGAACTGACTATCCAGTCTCAACTGTGTAGAGTGGAGGGGAAAAACGCTGGTGTATTGGTTTGTTTACTTCATGAAGCCAAGAGATCCAGAAGAAAACAGCAGCAACAAAGCACTGGTACATCAACATCTTCCATAACAGCCTTCACATGCGACATCTCGCTGTTTTTCGAACATTGGACTTCACATTCACAGGAGACGCTGTAACTTCAGGGGTACAAGAATTATATAGTCTTCTGAGACTGCAATGCTGATATCCTCCTATATATATGTTGCACTTATTAATGACTAGAATTGGCTATCCAGCATCAACTGGGTAGATGGGAGGGGGGCAAAAATCCCCTATTGATTTGTTTAGTTTGAGATTTACAAATTCTGGACATTTTTAAGTAGAATTTCAATGCTATTTCTATGTATATTTTAATTTTCAAATATCTTCGAAAATAAATCAAATTTTCATAATTTTTGCACAAAAACCAAGATTTGGTGATATTTAATGTGTATATATATTAGATTTTTTGTTAATTGTTTTATTTTCATAGTTTCATCCGGACATGCATATACATCTGCCCTTTTTAGATGATTGACAATTTAATGTTTACCATTTTGTCTGAAAGTTTTATAGTGCCGGGGGCTAGCTCAATCGGTAGAGCGTTCGGCTAGCAACCACAAGGTTCCTAGTTCGATACCGGCCCTCACCCACTCAGTGTATGAGTAGCACAGGGATCTTGTGCGGTAAAGTAAGGAGCTGATGGTAGGTGTGGCGCTCCACTTCAGATGCAAAAACAATCTCCTTGGTCTAGCGCTATTGAAAAGGGGATAGACTCCCTCGCTGATTGGCTGATACCGACTTTAGGCCACCCCAACGACTTTACTTACTTTTATTGCTGCAAAGACTTTGTTTTTTTTTGTTTTTTTTTGTTACACTTAAGTCCTTGTTGAAAAAGATGATTTACAAATATTTACAATTTTTCCCCACTGGAACCTTTTACGTTTGTAAGTGTTCGAGAACGCGGGGGTGGGGGGAGGTTATACTTGGTGTATATCCAAATATTTTTCAATTTCCTGTTTACAATGGTATCAAAATTGACATTATATCATAAATCATAATTAAAAAAAAGAAAAAAAAGAAAAAAAGAAAAAGGAAAAACTATTTGATTGTGCTTCCATTCATATATACCTTAATAAAAAACCCCCCAAAAAACACCATAAAAAAGAGTCCCTTCTTTTTTTTTTCTCCCCTCCATTAGTTTTATCAAATATTAACCTATTTAACCAACCCAACTTCCCTGGCCTTAATATGGCTTCCCTGTCTCTTTCTCTCTCTCTCTCTCTCTGTGCATAACTTGATCAGTGATTATGGCCTGAACATTTGGAAAATGGAGCAGGAAAATTGAAGCAGTGTTGAATCTCTGTTGTTCATCTGAGCTTGCATAAATTTATTGCCTGTGCATATTAATAAAGATCTCTGTTGTTCCTTTGTAGCCCGTGTCCCGCATTGACCGTGAAGTGATTTGCCGAATGAGAAATTGTGTGCTGGCCCTCAGCCAGAACAAAATGATGCTTTTTGACACTAGCATTCTGTACACTTATGAGAATTCCCTGAAATTTGCAGTAAGTTCTTTTTTCTTTTTCTTTTTCTTTTTTCATCTTTTTCTTTCTTTTCTTTTTTTAATCTTTTTTCTTTTTTTTTTCTTTTTCTTTTTTTTCTTTTTTTTCTTTTTCTTTTTCTTTTTTTTTATCTTTTTCTTTTTCTTTTTCTTTTTTTTTTTTCTTTTTTTCTTTTTTTCTTTTTTTTTCTCTTTTTCTTTTTTTCTCTTTTTCTTTTTCTTTTCTTTTTTTTTCTCTTTTTTCTTTTTTTCTCTTTTTCTTTTTCTTTCTTTCTTTTTCTTTTCTTTCTCTTTCTTTTTCTTTTTTTCTCTTTTTTTTCTTTTTTCTTTTTCTTTTTTAATCTTTTTTTTTACTTTTTTTATCTTTATCTTTTTCTTTTTTTTTCTTTTTCTTTTTCTATTTCTTTTCCTTTTCTTTTTTCTTTTTCTTTTTCTTTTTCTTTTTTCTTTATCTTTTTCCTTTTTCTTTTTTCTTTTTCTTTCTTTTTTCTTTTTTTTATCTCTTTTTTTTCTTTTTTCTTTTCTTTTCTTTTTTTCTTTTTCTTTTTTTTTTTTCTTTTCTTTTTTTAATCTTTTTCTTTTTTTTCTTTTTCTTTTTTTAAAATCTTTTTCTTTTTTTTCTTTTTTCTTTTTTCTTTTTTCTTTTTTTTAATCTTTTTTTTTTTTTTTTTTTTTTCTTTTAAAATCTTTCTTTTTTTTCTTTTTCTTTTTTAAAATCTTTTTTCTTTTTTTTCTTCTTTTTTAATCTTTTCTTTTTCTTAATCTTTTTATTTTTTATCTTTTTCTTTTTCTTTTTTTATCTTTTGTAATGAGGCTAATCCCAAAGGTAAAGTCTCCAAAATATTTAGAAATCACAGAAACAGTTTATTCTTTATTGTCAATAATGTGGTAATTTATGAGGAAGTGCGTCCCGGTCTCCTACCTCAAAAATTGCTACCCGGTGACTATCAAAATAACAACCCCAGCTCGTAATTCTTGTTTATTTATCAAGATGGATATATAGTTTGGAATAGACTGAGATAGATAGATAGATAAACAAACAAGATAATATAGATAGATATGAACAAATGGAGATAGATAGATATTTTCGACAAGTAAATGTATTTGGAGGGGGGGGGGTCGCTTCTTTTTTTGTCGTAATTCTTGTTTATTTAAACTAAAAGCAAGACATTAAACAAACATGAATAAAAGAAAATCTTAGTATTCAAAGTAATAGATAAATATGAACGAATTGAGATTGATAAATAGATAGATATGAAGATGGATAGTTTTGAATAGACTGAGCTGGGTCGTTATTTTAATAGTCACCGGGTAGCAATTTTTGAGGCAGGAGACTGGGATGCAATTCCTCATAAATTACCAATAATGTTTACATGTTTTTAGAGTTTGCAAAGGCATATGATTTTACATAAAAATTAAATAAAAAAGAACTGAATAAAAACGCAAGGTTTTATTTGACACATGGTAGAGAAATGCTTCTACCCTAAAGCAGTGACTCAACTTGTGTGTGACTAGCAATCACGTGTACCAATCCATGGCAGAAGCCCCATTTCTGGTTCTAGCTCCCACAATGCACTTGTCATGGGAGGCAACGGTCTCCTACTCATCAAGGGGAGTAACTCTGATATTTCATTAGGACTGATCCTAACAAAAAGATATTTCTCTGTCTATGCATATTTGTAGGTACTGTGGCAGTTCTTGTATGCCCATGTTATACCAGCTCACCATCGTGTCGTTGAGGAGACATTGAACTTCGCCATTGTTGCAAACTCCCTGCGGACGTTTTTGACATCCATGCATGACTCACTATACACTCCCGTTAATTGGTGATGAATTTCAATTTGCATTCAAAAACTGAATAACTGTGCAAACTTCACAATTGGTAGTAGGTAGTATCAATTGGGAGCTCCATCAGAAATCACTGCCAAGCCAAGTCTGAGCGTGGCAGCGAGGGACACACAGGTACATGAACAACAAACACAACAGTGTTGCCAATAGTTGCATGAACAGTTTCCCTGTCCCCAGTGCTTTCGGATTACCTTTGTATTTTTAATTATTGTTTTTTGTTTTTTATTTCCAGCTTACTTTGGTAATGAGTTTTAGAATTTAAAGAAGGAAAAAAAAAAGTATCTTAACTAATACATAATAATGTGTCTCAATATATACAGAGTGATTTACAAAATCACTCTGTATATATTGAGACACATTTACAAAATCACTGTATATATTGAGACACATCCTAGACAGGTTGCCTAACCAAGGTTAAAGAGCCCAATCTACCCTATTATTTATCCATAGCTGGAGGGAGAATAGGATTCATACCTTTCCCAAGGGTATTAGTGCTAAGTGAAATGCAATTACTTTGTTTTTTATTTCCAGTACCATGCCCCACTTTTTTATCACAAATTTATTCATGTCCCCCACCCGTTAATTGTTTAGTATGATATAACAATATCAGTTTTGAAGAAGTATAACATCAAAAAATTGAATCTTTCAAATAAAACTAAAGGGTTTAACTTCAAATTTAATCAAATAAAATCCATTTTATAATGTGTATAATTTCGGGGTGTGGGGCAACAGATGAAGAACTATAAAGTTAAATAAGTCAGAAGCTACGCATATAGCTGGTGCCAGATGCACAATAACATTAGTGGGTGAACACTTGACTAGATTGCACAAGCTGTTGTGCTCAGCTAGGTTGTATTAATAATTACAATTTTATAATTACAATTGATGAGTTTTAGAATTTAAAGAAGAAAAAAAAGTATCTGGACTAATAATACATAATAATGTGTCTCATTATATACAGAGTGATTTAAAAAATTCATAATTTTCTTGTTTTTTTAGTTTAATTTTTATATTATTTACAGTTTAGCTCAGTCGGTGGAACACCCACCTAGGAATCGCAAGATTCCAGGGTTTGATATCGGTCCTTGCAAGCTCAGCACATGAGTAGCACAATTTGGGTAATCTGATCGGTGTGGTATAGCAACTGGGAATTAAATGGTAGGTGTGGTGCAAAAACAATATCCCTGGTCTAGTGCTAGCGAAATGAGGA
The DNA here is from genome assembly GCA_023376005.1 of Doryteuthis pealeii. Lineage (NCBI taxonomy): Eukaryota > Metazoa > Mollusca > Cephalopoda > Myopsida > Loliginidae > Doryteuthis > Doryteuthis pealeii. Next base: position 25,850,465 of record CM042154.1, on the reverse strand, counting down.
CAGACTCCCTCGCTGTTTGATTGATACTGTCAATAGGTGACTATACAGACTTTCCTACTTATAAAAAAAGTTAGGTTGGCAGAGGGTAATCCAGCGGAAGCAAATCCTCTGGGGAACAACGGCTAAAATTGCTTAATTCATTCGTTATTCCTCTTCAGGGGTATCGAGCAGTAAGCCTAGCCCTTACTCTTTTCAGATAAGGGGACAGGTGCTGCCTAAGGGAAAGGCCCCCGGAAAATAAACTCTTATTAATTCACACCTACCCAGCGTGGAGGCTGTCAATAGGCCACTATACAGACTTTCCTACTTATAAAAAAGTTAGGTTGGCAGAGTGGCCTATTGTTGGTATCAGCTGGACAGCGAGGGAGTGTATCCCCTTTTCACTAGCGCTTGATCAGGAGATTGATTTTGCATCTGAGGTGGAACGCCACACCTACCGCCAGGTTCTCACTTTACCGCACTGGTCAGATTTCCCAATCTGTGCTACTCATACACTGAGTTGGCAGTGACCAGTATTGAACCAGGGACCTTGTAACGTGGCGGTAACGATATATTCACAATACCAAAACGGATATACGTAACGTTCTAATAGCTTTATATGTTGTATAGCGGGTCTTGTCAACGTGCCTCCAAATTCACGACACTAAAAAGGTGTTCGGCACGTGGCGGTCATCTTGTTGATAAAAAAGTACAACGCGAGAAATATATCGTCACAAGCTGCTTAGCTTTTATTTCCAGGGCTAGTCTCGTGGGTTGTATCGGAGAGGAGGAAAGGCAGAGAGAAAGAGAGAGAGAACACTGTTAAATTACTGTGATCTCACAACAGGGACCAGAGGTCCGGTCCGTACCCTACACGTCCGAAAGCAAAAAGAGACCAGTATTTTTTTCGTCGTTCCACGTCACCACGTGACTTCCGGTTCTGATCAACACCCGAAACTTCCAGTTGACATTCAATTCTCCATTCGGGGGGGGGGGGGTCACGCCCCGTCAAACTCACACCAACCGTTTTGTGCTCATCACTTTTTTTTAAACCTTTACTCACTCTTATTTCTTCTTCCTCTCTTTTCTAATAGTAGTTCTCGCAAAACTCAGGATATTCACCATCTTGCTACAACCTTGCGATTCCTAAGCAGGTGCTCTACCAACTGATATATCAAATTAAAAATATCAAGTTAAAATGTGAAAAACAAATTAGAATAACAGAATTTTACTATTCAACTGAGTGGTTTATAAGAAATTTTTGGTGGCAGAATAATTTCAAGAAATTCAAAATTCAAATGGCCTTCCCATTTGCCTATTTTGTCTGCCTGACTTCTTTTTGTGGAGTTATTTAAAGGAGTTTATCAGAGAAGAAATTTGAAAAAACACACAGATGTTATTAATTAATGTTGTATTTATTGGCTAATATTGCAATATTTCAATCTCTATAAGATCATCATCAGAGCCTAAATGTTAGGTAATAAAGAAAACAACTTACAACTGGTCATATATTAAAAAAAACTTTTTAAAGGAGTGTGTATATTTAGATAAGCTTAAGACATTGCTATATCTCAAGAATAATATTTATGCAAAAGATACCAGAAACCTTGAGCAAAGTCAAAGTGCTTGAATAAAGGTGCAAACTTTGTATCTGTGAAAATGGAATCAATCTACAAGATATCATTTTTTGCAAATTGGTAAAAATATATTTCCTTCAACTATAGTGTCTGACACAAAAGACTAAATAATTCAATTTTTTTTTATGTGGAACCAAGTCACCAATAGGTACCCCAACTACAAGCAGTTTTCAAAAGAATAGAATTTTGCAGTGGACGAGGCTTTTTTTTTAAGGTCTAAACTCATCCTGTTTCAATCCTTTCAAATCATTGAATGTATGATACAATATCTGCCTGGAATTGGCTTGTAAATTTACCATAAATAAACATGTTCCCAAGTACTTTCGGTCCTGTCACGGGCCATCATCAGGGAATGTGTATGTTGCAAAAACAATACTACTTTGTAAGAGTTCTATTTATACTGGTTCTATAGATAGCACAGCCCTGTCGGCTGGGGCGTTAGAATACACAGACTGCACCTCTGCAAAAGGGTAAGACTCCCCCAATGGGGCCACCTGTTGGCTGTGGGTGGCGACCCGTGATGCTTAAGGATAGAACCCAGGTGGATGAGCAGTCCATAAATTGCAATACTCCACTTTGGCCCTATCTTAGGCTAGACGGGCGGTCAGAGAGGCCCCCTAGCTACATGTCCTGGGAATGACGTTAAACTCTATCTGATGGTGAGGTTCCAGTTTTGGAGGTTTGGGGAATGTGGAGCACCCCTTCATCACCATTGCTCCCTAGTCCACTCTGACTCGGAGTGGTAGTACCTGTTAGTGTCCTATCTATGGGTTAAATAGAAAAATGTATTTATAAAAAAATGGTATTATCCATTAAGAATTGATTTATTTCAAAACTTTATCAGCATTAAATGACCCACTGAGGTTGATATGCCGTAAAACCAAACCAAACTATAGATAGCAGCAGTAGCTTCCGTTTGTTAATAAACAAGATCAACAATTTTTGGACATTAGAATTTCATACAAACCAAAGACAACGTTTTTATACTAAAATAGTTTTTGATTTTAATTTAAAAAAAAAGTTATTTTGTGTTGTTGTTTTTAGCGTATGTGAAAAAATTAAATTTGCACTAAAGATAAACTAATATTGTTATTTTTTTAAAATTATAAAACTTTAAACGAAAAACAAGTTTTTATATAATCAGATTAGGAATATGTGTCAGTCTTTTATGGGCCACCCTAATTACTGTTACAAGAATTCAATGGGTTTGTGGATTAGGGTAGGTTGATTTTTCACTTTTTAAAAATATCAAATTGTCCATCTATGCAAAAGTTGTGTGTTACTATACTGAATACTGATACCAAACATTAGATCTTTTACTTGTGCCATTGTTTGGGGAAATAGCATCAAAGATCGTCTACTAAAATGCACTAAAAATCCTTGTTTTTGCAAAATTTAGCCTTTACAAAACAAGGATTTTTAGTGCATTTTAGTAGACAATCTTTGATGCTATTTCCTCAAACAATGTTGCAAGTAAAAGATCTAATTTTTGGTATCAGAATTTTTTGAGAATATAACATAAATAACTAAGGGTATTGTGACGTCAGTGGTGACATAGTTTTTATTGAAGTCAGTTAGTCTACTGTTGGTTTGAATAACAGCAGCTAGCTAAGTATATCTGAAGCAGTGTTCAAGACAGTTGGTATTATAGAAATCAAGAATGATCCCATTCATGAATTTGGGTTGATTCCATTCCTTGAGTTCTGATTGGCTGCTTGATTTGAATGATATTGTGTAGTTTTATAAATGCCCTGTCATTCTGCAGTAGACTTTACAACTATTCGGGGTTTGTATTGGGTTACAATCGTTTGTTGCCTTGGTCTTTCCAGTTCGATGGTAATTGGAACTTTGATTATTTCTTCAGTTTTGATTACAGACAGTCACACAATCTCCATTATAATAAGACTTAGCAACAAAAAAAACGCACTCCTGGCTGTGTAAAAATTTATTAAGAAGAGTAAAAAAAAAATAAAACAATTTGAAATGGAAAATTCTGATGACTTTAAATATATATTAAAATAAAACAAACTATATATAAATATATAATACTGGACATGTATTTTTATAACTTGTTTTAAAAAACAATGAGGAATGTCTAAGTTTGCATGCTCAAAATTTTTGAGGTGTATTTATTTTCTGTTATGATGATTTTTTGGTAATGTTGATGTAAGCAGTGACGTAGTTTTCAGTTACAGACAAATAGAGACCTAATCTCCATTATTAATAGATTTTAAAGTTGCTTTTGCAGCATATTGTCTTTTTGATACTTGGAGCATCATATGTATTTTTTTTTGGATTTGGGGTTATTTCCTATAACTCCAACCTAAAAAGGGGAACCACTCTGAATGAATTTTATCTGTTAATTAATCTACCCATTATTTTCCCATTAAACTAACCCTAAAACTGTAAAACCGTAACCCTGTCTCTTTTTTTCTAGTAGATTCAATAAATAAGTAAATAATTTATAAAATTCATTCAGAGTGGGTTCCCCTTTTCTTTTAGGTTGGAGTTATTGGAAATAATCTGTTTTTGTTCTGGGGAATCACCTTAGTAACTGAATTAATTGAAGCAGACTGTGACATTTTGTACTTGTTTAAACTGTAGAAAAACATGTTACGATCATGTATCAATTAGGCATTTGAAAAAAAAACATATCATTCAATCCATGACTATCAGATTTCAGGTATTACTTATTCAATCGCCTGATATACTATGAAGGAGTAAGAGACTGACTTTTTACACCTGACGAGAGCCGAAGAATAGATAGGTTGAAACATATTAATACACCAAGAAAGAGATTCAATTATTCAACCCCTCCGACACGAGCATGCATGTAACACAAGGTCAATTTTTCTAAGCGGAGTTTAATGTTGTATATTGTACAAACGAAAATAGGAATTTCTGGTTAAATTAAACAAAGAAAAGACAAAAAAAGGATTTTTTTCCTGGTAAAAGCGAAAAGAAGTTAAAAAACGGAAGAGAGGGTTTCCGGTCAAGGAAGCAGGGAGAGGATAAAGAAGTTATAAAACAAAGGTTCCGTTATCAGATCAAAAGATAAAGATGCGTAGGCGCTTGTGTCAATACAAAAGCCAGAGGGTCGAGTCGTTCAGTAGACAGTCAGACAGGGAGATGGCGAACAGAGTACAAGGAGCGACCGCCGACACGGGCCATCGCTGCCAGCCGGCAGTTAGGATTGTCCACTCTTTACCTCAACAATGGCCAGCCATCCCAACAGCAGTAGTTAGTCATTGTCACCGCCGCCCACCACGTACAGCGAGAAGAGAAATAAAGTCAACTCCTACTATACAGCATGTGTTGTGATTTTTCAATAGGCGACTACTAACATACATCGCTTTTAGGTACAGTTTAAACTCCAGTATCTTAACGTTACATGGATTTAGAGTAGCGAAGAAGGCGCTACATAACATTAACAGGTTTCAATTCAGAATTTTCCTTCTGGTTGACATATCAAGGATTAAAAAGTCCAGTCTGCCCTACTATTTACCAACCCTGTTAGCTGGGGCAAGAAATATGCAAGAGGGATAAAATCCCTTCCAATGAAGCCACCTGTTAGCCGTGGGTGGCAACCAGTTGATGCTTAAGGACGGAATCTTGGTGGCTGTGCAGTCCGTGACATTGCAACACTCCCACTGTTGGTCCTTACTCAGGCTAGTATGGAGCAGTCTGAGAAGCCCTCTCTTACCAATCAGCTGGTCATGTCAAGCCCTAGCACCTTATATTGTTGGTCCTGACCTTATTGGCCCTTATGGCAAACCCCCCAACCCTTTTATCATATGGCTAGAAGATGGTGTCTGAGGGTCTTTGTGTCCTAGATATGACCATTAAACTGCAATTAATGAGAATTTCCATATTCTGGAGCTCTTGTGGAGTGTGATTTATTGCCATTACTCCCAGGTTCAACTTCTGGACCCCAGAGTGGTCAGTACCTGTTAGGTACTATCTATGGGTTAAATAGAAATTAAAAAAATGAAGGTTTAAAATGTGTTAAAAAATTAAGTTACCATCAAAGGAATAAACCAAAATGTCTTCGGCATTTAGAATAACCCAACACGGCGTGACATGTCATAAAATCCAACCTTTAGTTAATTCTTCCATTCACTGTCTCTCCTATCCAACCACTATCTTCAGTCACTCCTGTCATCTATTTATACTGGTAACGTTAAATATTGATTTTTTTTATTTACGGTAAGATGTTTTGGGGAATGTGGAGTATTTCTTCACTTCAGTTCAGCGCCTGCAAAGGCAATTTATTGTAAAAAAATAGATTATCTTTTTGTTAGGATTCAGTGCTATAAATATTTAGAGGTACTCCCCCTGGTGAGTAGGGACAGTTGCCTCTTGTACAAGTGCATTGTGGGAGCTAGGACATAAATAACTAAGGGTATTGTGACGTCAGTGGTGACATAGTTTTTATTGAAGTCAGTTAGCTTACTGTTGGTTTGAATAACAGCAGCTAGCTATAGTAAATATCTCGAAGCAGTGTTCAAGACAGTGGTATTTATAGAAATCAAGAATGATCCATTCATGAAATTGGGTGATTCATTCCTTGAGGTCTGATTGGCTGCCTGATTTGAATGATATTGTGTAGTTTATATAATTGCCCTGCCTGTCATTCTGCAGTAGACTTTTACAACTATTCGCGTTTGTATTGGGTTCAATCGTTTGTTGCCTTGTCTTTCCAGTTCGATGGTAATTGGACTTTGATATATTCTTCAGTTTTGATTACAGACAGTCGACACAATCTCCATTATAAAACTAAGCCGCTGTCATGTCATTAAGAACCAAAAACGCACTCTCTGAGCTCGTGTTAAAAATTCATAACTGACACTAAAGGGTTTCGGGCACGTGGCGGTCATCTTGTTGATAAAAAAGTACAACGCGAGAAATAATCGTCACAAGCTGCTTAGCTTTTATTTCCAGGCTAGTCTGTGGGTTGTATCGGAGGGAGGAAAGGCAGAGAGAAAGAGAGAGAGAACACTGTTAAATTACTGTGATCTCACAACAGGGACCAGAGGTCCCGGTCCGTACCCTACACGTCCGAAAGCAAAAAGAGACCAGTATTTTTTTTCGTCGTCCACGTCACCACGTGACTTCCGGTTCTGATTCAACAACCCGAAAACTTCCAGTTGACATTCAATTCTCCATTCGGGGGGGGGGGGTCACGCCGGTCAAACTCACACCAACCGTTTTGTGCTCATCACTTTTTTTTAAACCTTTACTCACTCTTATTTCTTCTTCCTCTCTTTTTAATAGTAGTTCTCGCAAACTCAGGATATTCACCATCTTGCTACAACCTTGCGATTCCTAAGCAGGTGCTCTACCAACTGATATATCAAATTAAAAATATCAAGTTAAAATGTGAAAAACAAATTAGAATAACAGAATTTTACTATTCAACTGAGTGGTTTATAAGAAATTTTTGGTGGCAGAATAATTTCAAGAAATTCAAATTCAAATGGCCTTCCCATTTGCCTATTTTGTCTGCCTGACTTTCTTTTTGTGGAGTTATTTAAAGGAGTTTATCAGAGAAGAAATTTGAAAAAACACACAGATGTTATTAATTAATGTTGTATTTATTGGCTAATATTGCAATATTTCAATTTCTATAAGATCATCATCAGAGCCTAAATGTTAGGTAATAAAAGAAAACAACTTACAACTGGTCATATATTAAAAAAACTTTTTAAAGGAGTGTGTATATTTAGATAAGCTTAAGACATTGCTATATCTCAAGAATAATATTTATGCAAAAGATACCAGAAACCTTGAGCAAAGTCAAGTGCTTGAATAAAGGTGCAAACTTTGTATCTGTGAAAATGGAATCAATCTACAAGATATCATTTTTTGCAAATTGGTAAAAAATATATTTCCTTCAACTATAGTGTCTGACACAAAACCTAAATAAATTCAATTTTTTTTATGTGGAACCAAGTCACCAATAGGTACCCCAACTACAAGCAGTTTTCAAAGAATAGAATTTTGCAGTGGACGAGGCTTTTTTTTAAGGTCTAAACTCATCCTGTTTCAATCCTTTCAATCATTGAATGTATGATACAATATCTGCCTGGAATTGGCTTGTAAATTTACCATAAATAAACATGTTCCCAAGTACTTTCGGTCCTGTCACGGGCCATCATCAGGGAATGTGTATGTTGCAAAAAACAATACTACTTTGTAAGAGTTCTATTTATACTGGTTCTATAGATAGCACAGCCCTGTCGGCTGGGGCGTTAGAATCACAGACTGCACCTCTGCAAAAGGGTAAGACTCCCCCAATGGGGCCACCTGTTGGCTGTGGGTGGCGACCCGTGATGCTTAAGGGATAGAACCCAGGTGGATGAGCAGTCCATAAATTGCAATACTCCACTTTGGCCCTATCTTAGGCTAGACGGGCGGTCAGAGAGGCCCCTAGCTACATGTCCTGGAATGACGTTAAACTCTATCTGATGGTGAGGTCCAGTTTTGGAGGTTTTGGGGAATGTGGAGCAACCCCTTCATCACCATTGCTCCTAGTCCACTCTGACTCGGAGTGGTAGTACCTGTTAGTGTCCTATCTATGGGTTAAATAGAAAAATGTATTTATAAAAAATGGTATTATCATTAAGAATTTGATTTATTTCAAAACTTTATCAGCATTAAATGACCCCACTGAGGTTGATATGCCGTAAAACCAAACCAAACTATAGATAGCAGCAGTAGCTTCCGTTTGTTAATAAACAAGAATCAAACAATTTTTGGACATTTAGAATTTTCATACAAACCAAAACAACGTTTTTTTTACTAAAATAGTTTTTGATTTTAATTTAAAAAAAAAAGTTATTTTGTGTTGTTGTTTTAGCGTATGTGAAAAAATTATTTGCACTAAAGATAAACTAATATTGTTATTTTTTTAAAATTATAAAACTTTAAACGAAAACAAGTTTTATATAATCAGATTAGGAATATGTGTCAGTCTTTTATGGGCCACCCTAATTACTGTTACAAGAATTCAATGGGTTTGTGGATTAGGGTAGGTTGATTTTTCACTTTTTAAAAATATCAAATTCCATCTATGCAAAAGTTGTGTGTTACTATACTGAATACTGATACCAAACATTAGATCTTTTTACTGTGTGCCATTGTTTGGGAAATAGCATCAAAGATCGTCTACTAAAATGCACTAAAAATCCTGTTTTTTGCAAAATTTAGCCTTTACAAAACAAGGATTTTTAGTGCATTTTAGTAGACAATCTTGATGCTATTTCCTCAAACAATGTTGCAAGTAAAAGATCTAATTTTTGGTATCAGAATTTTTTGAGAATATAACATAAATAACTAAGGGTATTGTGACGTCAGTGGTGACATAGTTTTTATTGAAGTCAGTTAGTCTACTGTTGGTTTGAATAACAGCAGCTAGCTAAGTATATCTGAAGCAGTGTTCAAGACAGTTGGTATTTATAGAAATCAAGAATGATCCATTCATGAATTTGGGTGATTCCATTCCTTGAGTTCTGATTGGCTGCTTGATTTGAATGATATTGTGTAGTTTTATAAATGCCCTGTCATTCTGCAGTAGACTTTACAACTATTCGGGTTTGTATTGGGTTACAATCGTTTGTTGCCTTGTCTTTCCAGTTCGATGGTAATTGGAACTTTGATTATTCTTCAGTTTTGATTACAGACAGTCACACAATCTCCATTATAATAAGACTTAGCAACAAAAAAACGCACTCCTGGCTGTGTAAAAATTTATTAGAAGAGTAAAAAAAAAATAAAACAATTTGAAATGGAAAATTCTGATGACTTTAAATATATATTAAAATAAAACAAACTATATATAAATATATAATACTGGACATGTATTTATTATAACTTGTTTTAAAAAACAATGAGGAATGTCTAAGTTTGCATGCTCAAATTTTGAGTGTATTTATTCTGTTATGATGATTTTGGGTAATGTGATGTAAGCAGTGACGTAGTTTCAGTTACAGACAAATAGAGACCTAATCTCCATTATTAATAGATTTAAAGTTGCTTTTGCAGCATTATTGTCTTTTTGATACTTGGAGCATCATATGTATTTTTTTTTTGGATTTGGGGTTATTTCCTATAACTCCAACCTAAAAGGGGAACCACTCTGAATGAATTTTATCTGTTAATTAATCTACCCATTATTTTCCCATTAAACTAACCCTAAACTGTAACCGTAACCCTGTCTTCTTTTTTTCTAGTAGATCAATAAATAAGTAAATAATTTATAAAATTCATTCAGAGTGGTTCCCCTTTTCTTTTAGGTTGGAGTTATAGGAAATAATCTGTTTTTGTTCTGGGGAATCACCTTAGTAACTGAATTAATTGAAGCAGACTGTGACATTGTAACTTGTTTAAACTGTAGAAAACATGTACGATCATGTATCAATTAGGCATTTGAAAAAAAAATATCATTCAATCCATGACTATCAGATTTCAGGTATTACTTATTCAATCGCCTGATACTATGAAGGAGTAAGAGACTGACTTTTACACCTGACGAGAGCCGAAGAATAGATAGGTTGAAACATATTAATACCACCAAGAAGAGAATTCAATTATTCAACCCTCCGACACGAGCATGATGTAACACAAGGTCAATTTCTAAGCGGAGTTTAATGTTGTATATTGTACAAACGAAAATAGGAATTTCTGGTTAAATTAAACAAAGAAAAGACAAAAAAAGGATTTTTTTTCCTGGTAAAAGCGAAAAGAAGTTAAAAAACGGAAGAGAGGGTTTCCGGTCAAGGAAGCAGGGAGAGGATAAAGAAGTATAAAACAAAGGTCCGTTATCAGATCAAAAGATAAAGATGCGTAGGCGTGTTGTCAATACAAAAGCCAGAGGGTCGAGTCGTCAGTTAGACAGTCAGACAGGAGATGGCGAACAGAGTACAAGGAGCGACCGCCGACACGGGCCATCGCTGCCAGCCGGCAGTTAGGATTGTCCACTCCTTTACCTCAACATGGCCAGACCATCCCAACAGCAGTAGTAGTCATTGTCACCGCCGCCCACCACGTACAGCCGAGAAGAGAAATAAAGTCAACTCCTACTATACAGCATGTGTTGTGATTTCATTAAGCGACTACTAACATACATCGCTTTAGGTACAGTTTAAACTCCAGTACTAACGTACATGATTTAGAGTAGCGAAGAAGGCGCTACATAACATTAACAGGTTTCAATTCAGAATTTTCCTTCTGGTTGACATATCAAGGTTAAAAAGTCCAGTCTGCCCTACTATTTACCACCCTGTTAGCTGGGGCAGTAAATATGCAGAGGGATAAAATCCCTTCCAATGAAGCCACCTGTTAGCCGTGGGTGGCAACCAGTGATGCTTAAGGACGGAATCTTGGTGGCTGTGCAGTCCGTGACATGCAACACTCCACTTTGGTCCTTACTCAGGCTAGATGAGCAGTCTGAGAAGCCCTCTCTTACCAATCAGCTGGTCATGTCAAGCCCTAGCACCTATATGATTGTCCTGACCTTATTGCCCTTATGGCAAACCCCCAACCCTTTTTATCATATGGGTGCTAGAAGATGGTGTCTGAGGGTCTTTGTGTCCTAGATATGACATTAAACTGCATCTAATGAGGAATTTCCAATTCTGGAGCTCTGTGGAGTGTGATTTATTGCCATTACTCCCAGGTCAACTCTGACCCAGAGTGGTAGTACCTGTTAGGGTACTATCTATGGGTTAAATAGATTAAAAAAATGAGTTTAAAAATGTGTTTAAAAAATTAAGTACCATCAAAAAGGAATAAAACAAAATGTCTTCGGCATAGAATAACCCAACACGGGTTGACATGTCATAAAATCCAACCTTAGTTAATTCTTCCATTCACTGTCTCTCCTATCCAACCACTATCTTCAGTCACTCCTGTCATCTATTTATTACTGGTAACGTTAAATATTGATTTGATACGGTAAGATGTTTTGGGGAATGTGGAGTATCTTCACTTTCAGTTTCAGCGCCTGCAAATGGCAATTATGTAAAAAAATAGATATCTTTTTGTTAGGATCAGTGCTAATAAAATATTTAGAGTTACTCCCCCTGGTGAGTAGGGGACAGTTGCCTCTTGTAACAAGTGCATTGTGGGAGCTAGGACCAGAAATGGGTCTTCCGCCATGATACACATGAATTGGTACATAAGATAGCTGGTGTTACACATCACCATTACTCTCAGGTCCACTCTGACCCGGAGTGATATTACCTGTTAGCATTCCATCTATGGGTTAAATAAATAAAAGAATGTGTTTGAAAAACTGAGTTTGAAAAAAAATTGAATATCTAACAAGTGACAAGTGCATTGTGGGAGCTAGGACCAGAAATGGGTCTTCTGCCATGATACACACACATTGGTACATAAGATTAAATAGATAAAGAAATGTTTAAAAAACTGAGTTTGAAAAAAAATTGAATATCTAACAAGTGACAAGTGCATTGTGGGAGCTAGGACCAGAAATGGGTCTTCTGCCATGATACACATGAATTGGTACATAAGATTAAATAGATAAAATAATGTGTTTAAAAAACTAACAAGAAGGAATAAAACGAAACGTCTTTGGCATAAAATAACCCAAGTGTTGATATACCGTAAAATCTTACCAACCAACCAACCAACCAAGCAGAGGTTGGGTTAGATATCTAGTATGAATTATTAGTATGTAGACATTTATCTTCAATCTTTTATGTTAATAGCCGTTAGCGAAGAGTCTGGATATTAATGGGAGTAAAATGCTATTTAATTCAAAGCGACCAGATGGTTATCAAATTCTCCATTGTACTACTTTGTATGGATGAGTGCCTTGTATCCTGTTTTGGTTTAGCAAATCCGGGGGTCATTCTGCTCTGACCTAGTTGCGGGGTTGAATCCACCTACCCATCGGCTGACTCATTTCTCGGTTTCATTTATTCATGCCTTCATCAAAAATTGAAATTAAAAGTGGAAAAAAAAAAAAAATAAAAAAATAAAACAAAAAAACCACACATATACACAAAAAAGTGACAATGTTTTATAGTAACAAATTATAGTTTAGTTGTATCGGTTTTAAAGACGAAAAAAAACCATCCTTCATGCACTAGTGAATTATCTCACCAGAGCCAATCGGATTACGTTCTAACTTTTCAGTTTTATGTATTATTGTTTTATTTAAAATTTATTGCAGTCTGTGTGTTTTATAGTTGTTTACTGATTATAGTGTAGGTTTGGCACAAGGCCAGTCATTAGAAATGAACTCAATACTCAGGTTTGGTTTGTTTTACGGCCAACCTCAGTGGGTCATTTAATGCCGATAAAGTTTTAAAAGAAATTCTTAATGAATACACAATTTTTTTTTATAAATACATTTTTCTATTTAACCCATAGATGGGACCCCAGCAGGTACTACCACTCCGGGTCAGAGTGGACCAGGGAGCAATGGTGATGAAGGAGTGCTCCACATTCCCCAAACCTCCAAAACTGGAACCTCACCATCAGATAGAGTTTAACGGCATTCCCAGGACATGTAGACCCTCAGCCACTGCCTTCTAGCACCCATATGATAAAAAGGGGCTGGGGCTTGCCATCAGATAGAGTTTAACGTCATTCCCAGGACATAACTCAATACTCAGTAGTTTTATTTCCTTGTTTTTTTAATGGCATATCAACCATCATGGGTTATTTGGTGCCAGTTTTATGTATCATTGTTCTATTTAAAATTTATTGCTATCTGTGTGTTCTAGGGCTGGTTTAGTTCAGTTGGTAGAGTGTCGGACTAGGAACCACAAGGTTCTGGGTTCGATACTGGGCCTCGCCAACTCAGTGTATGAGTAGCACAGGGATCTGTGCGGTAAAGTGAGGAGCTGATGGTAGGTTTGGTACTCCACCTCAGACGTCAGAAACAATCTCCTTGGTCTAAAACTATTGAAAAGGGGATAGACTCCTTCACTGTCTGGCTGATACCGACATTAGGCCATCCTGACGACTTTACTTTACTTATCGTTGTTTTCTGATTATAGTGTATGTTTGGCACTAGGCCTGACATTAGTGTTGAACTCAATACTCAGCCGTAGGTTTTTAAAGATGCTGATAGGCATGCATCCTGTGCCTCTGATGCACAAAAAGCTAAAAGGGCGCAGTTAAATCATATCCATGCATCCCAGTGTTTTTCTTTTTTCTTCCCTCACCATTTCAAACTAACTGTAAATACATTTCAATAGTTTCTTAGAAATGAATTACATTGGATAGGTTACAAGGTAGGAGTTAGACAGCTTTATTTGGGACCCATAAATTTCCCCAAGGACTCATTCAAAGCAAATATGTGTGTCCTAGGACGCACTGAATCAAAAAGCTATCAGCATAACTGGGTTTGTTTCCTTGTTTTTTAATGGCATATCAACCATCATGGGTTATTTGGTGCCAGTTGCATGTATCATTGTTCTATTTAGAATTTATTGCAGTCTGTGTGTTCTATATCTTGTTTACTGATTGTAATGTAGGTTTGGCACAAGGCCATCCATAGAGCTGAACTCGATACTCAGCAGTAGGTTTGTTTCCTTGTTTTTTAATGGCATATCAATCATCACAGGTTATTTGATGTCAAAACCTTGATTAGGCAACCAGTCTAGGAGAAGGAAAACTCTGAATTCAAACCTGTTAAACTCTGCTTAAGAAATTGCCCTTGTGTCACATTCTTTAGGTTGATATGCCGTAAAACCAAACCAAACCAAACCAAACCAAACCAAACCAAACCATTGTTATGTTTTTACATATAGATAAAATACGGAACACTGAATGAAAATGCAAGATCAGGTTGTTGGAAATTAACATGGTTTTATTTAAGACCGGGTAGTAAAATGCTTTTACCCTAAAAGTGACTTAACTAGCTCAACCGGGCTGTGCACGCGCGTCTGCACGAATCCCAATTCAAAAGTATCATGGCGGAAACCTCAGTACTGGGTTCCCATCAAACCCCTACTGATCAAGGGGAATAACTCTAGATTTCGTTAGGTCTGAACCTAACAACAATTCATCTAACCAAATATTTTTTGTTACATCTTTCAGACCAAAGAACTCCTAAAACCTGAAGTGATGAATGAAATTGTAGAATTGACAAGACTTCGCTTGGAACAAGAAGGATTTTGATCATTTGAGGTAAGCATCGTTTTTCTTTTTTTTTTATCTACTGTTTCTTTCTGTCTATATATATGCTTCTGACTAGTTATCTGTGATCTGTTTGAATATATATATATATATATATATATGTGCTTAATTGGAGTCGGACCTAATTTTGAAAATTAATTAATTAATAATGAATTAGGCGGGAATACCTATTAAATGTATGGCTAAACAAATCGAGAAAAATCAATCTCTGTATGTACATTTCGGCCTATTAGGCCTCATCAGCAGAGCTATAGATCGGAAGACCGCCCTGTGCGTGATTTGAAGAGATCGGCCTGTCAGCTTGGCAGTCCGGTTTCAAATCACGCACAGGGCGGTCTTCCGATCTATAGCTCTGCTGATGAGGCCTAATAGGTCCGAAATGTACATACAGAGATTGATTTTTCTCGATTTGTTAGCCATACATTTAATAGGTATTCCCGCCTAATTCATTATAATTAATTAATTTTCAAATTAGGTCCGACTCCAATTAAGCCATTATTCTCCCAAAAATTATCGGCAAAAAGCCATTCTAAACAAACCTTGTTTATATATATATATATATATATATATGGGAGTAAAATGAGGAAATCAATCCGACAGGTTTATAGATAAGCCTTCTTCAGGACAATATGAAACAAGTAAAGGAAAAAAAATTTTTGATTTTAGAAAAATGATGGATGTTGTTGAATGAGTTGAGTTTGGAAAATATATAGAAAAGGTTCATAACCGTTCAATGATTCAATAAACCTTTTCCACACACACACACACACACAAATATCTATATATATATATGTATATATTGATGAGAAAGGTGTTATAGGCATTTCCCAACTCCTAAAATTACATTCATGCCCCCACTCTAATTACCAAAATATTCTAACGGAATATACACACATTCTGCACAAAGAAAAAATGAACAAAAACTCTAAATACTAGAAGAATTATACATAAAACAATACAAACCATCCTTAAACAAAATTAATTTCCAATACAGTACACACATTCTAAAATGCCTAAAACACCTTTCTCATCAATTCTTCTCCTTCCAGCCTCCACATTAATATATGTATATGTGTGTGCGTAATGGTTAGAGTCGTAGGAAATGGACTCGTCGACCCGAGTTCAAATCCAGGACGAAGCTACAGTTCACATAATGCTAATACCCTTGGGAAAGGTATGAATCCAACTACTCTCCCTCCAGCTATGGGTAAATAGTAGAGCAGACTGGACTCTTTAACCTTGGTTAGGCAACCAGTTTAGAAGAAGGAAAACTCTGAATTCAAACCTGTTAAAATCCTCTTGGGGTGGTCACTACTAGAATAGGCTTAGTCCTAATTAATGATCTATTTCACTAATCTATTAATAATGGAGATTCGCTTCCAGTTTTTGTCTGTAACAAAAATTACGTCACTGCTTACATCACATTACCCAAAATCGTCATAACATAGAATAAAATTTATTCTATGTTATGACGATTTTTAACATGTTCAAATTTTGAGGGTATTTATTCAATAAATACACTGAAAATTTGAACATGCAACATTAGACAGTCCTCATTGTTTTTTAAAACAAGTTTTAATAAATACATGACTGGTATTATATATCTATATATAGTTTGTTTTATTTTAATACATATTTAAAGTTTACATTTAAAATTGTTTTATTTTTTAATCCTTTAATGAATTTGATGATTTTACTTACTTAGGGTACAAACTCGCTGACATTGAATATTTAACTCCCACCCCTCAGGCAATATGTTTCAAAAATCTATTTTTACATCGCCCGGAGGGTGTTTTTTTTATTTTGTACCAGTTTAAATTAATTTTTCTTTCTTCAATAAGTTTCTATTAAATTATTAGTATTAATAGTAGAATAGGTAGAGTGACCTATTGTCGGTATCAACCAGACAGCGAAGGAGTCTATGCCCTTTTCACTAACACTAAACCAGGCAGATTGTTTTTGTTTCTGAGGTGGAGTGCCACACCTACCATCAGCTTCCTTGTTTTGCTGCACAGATCCAAGCTGTGCTACTCATTGGCGGCAAGTGTTGGTATTGAACCCGGAACGTTGAGGTTCTGAGCCGGATGCTCTACTGACTGAACTAAACTGGATTTTTTCATTATTACAGTAGCTGAATTAAGCGATAAAGGCAAAACATGTTTTTCAATCATAATTTCTTAACTATAGGATTGGATTAATTGATTTTAATGGCATGTCAACCAGTCTCAGTAATTTATGGCTGTCTCACTGACTATTGGCCTCTATCAAAGTTATACCACTCCTATGTAAGTTAGTATGATGATTGCCATGCAGATTTTGTTAATGGCAATGGCAGTGTGTTCTCTCCATATATTTAATAACCCTGTTGGCTGGGTCAATAGAATACATCCACTGCACCTCTGCAGAAGGGTAAGACCCCCCAAATGGGGCCGTGGGTGACAACTTGTGATGTTTAAGGATGGAATCCTGGGGGCACTCCACTTTTGCCTTTACTTTGGCTAGATGAGTGATCGGAAAAGTCCCTTCTGATCCATCAGCTGGTACGTCAAACCTTATCGCCTATACAATTGTCCCGATTGTATTGCCCTTATTGTAAAAAAAAACAATGTAATGAACTGATGACTTATTGACATTATGACGACAGAAGATTCCAGAAAACACAACCTAGTTCTAAATATAATTTATTTCTAAACATTAAAAGTAAGTAAAGTCGTCAGGGTGGCCTAAAGTCGGTATCAGCCAGACAGCGAGGGAGTCTGTCCCCTTTTCTCTAGTGCTAGACCAAGGAGATTGTTTTTTTTTGCATCTGAGGTGGGGCGCCACACCTACCACCAGCTCCTTACTTTACTGCACAGATCCCTGTGCTACTCATTCGCTGAGTTGGTGAGGGCTGGTATTGAACCAAGAACCTTGTGATTCCTAGGCGAGTACTCTACAAACTGAGCTAAACCGGCCCTTTAAAAAAATGGTGAGGGTGACTCACTATATGATTTTCCCAACCCTATTGCCCTTATGGCAAGCCCCAACCCTTTTTATCATATGGGTGGTAGAAGGCGCCCCACCTCAGATGCCAAAAAAACAATCTCTTGGCTAGCACTAGAGAAAAGGACAGAACTCCTCGCTGTATGGGCTGATACCGAACTTTTAGGCCACCCTGACGATTTACTTACTTTTTAAAATGTTTAGAAATAAATTATATTTACAGAACTGGTTGTGTTTTCTGGAATCTTCTTCGTCATAATGTCAATAAGTCATCAGTTCATTACATTGTTTTTTTTTTACAATAGGGCAATACAATCGGGACAATTGTATAGGCGATAAGGTTGACGTACCAGCTGATGATCAGAAGGGACTTTCGATCTCATCTAGCCAAGTAAAGGCAAAAGTGAGTGCCCCCCAGGATTCATCCTTAAAACATCACATTGTCACCCACCGCCCATTTGGGGGGTCTACCTTCTGCAGAGGTTGCAGTGATGTATTCTATTGACCCGCCAACAGGGTTATTAAATATATGAGAGAACACACTGCATTGCCATAATCAAAATCTGCATGGCAAATCATGCATACTCTTAACATGGAGTGGTATACTTTGATAGAGGCCAATAGTCAGTGAGAAACAGCCATAAAATTACTGAGACTGTTGACATGCCATTAAAATCATTATTCAAATCCTATAGTTAAGAAATTATGATTGGGAAAAACATGTTTTGCCTTTTATCGCTTTAATTCAGCTACTGTCAAATAATGAAAATCCAGTTTAGTTCAGTCAGTAGAGCACCGGCTCAGAACCTCAACGTTCCGGGTTCAATACCAACACTTGCCGCATAGAGTAGCACAGCTTGATCTGTGCAGCAAAACAAGGAAGTGATGGTAGGTGTGGCACTCCACCTCAGAAACAAAACAATCTGCCTGGTTTGTGTTAGTGAAAAGGCATAGACTCCTTCGCTGTCCTGGTTGATACCGACATAGGTCACCTACCTATTCTTACTATTAATACTAAATAATTTTTATAGAAACTTATTGAAGAAAGAAAAATTAATTTAAACTGGTACAAAATAAAAAACACCCTCCGGGCGATGTAAAAATAGATTTTTGAAACAATATTTGCTGAGGGGTGGGAGTTAAATATCTGTCAGCGAGTTTGTACCTAAGTAAGTAAATCATCAAATTCATTAAAGATTAAAAAAATAAACAATTTAATGTAAACTTTAAATATGTATTTAAATAAACAAACTATATATAGATATATAATACCAGTCCATGTATTTAAATTAAAACTGTTTTTAAAAAACATGAGGACTGTCTAATGTTGCATGTTCAATTTTCAGTGTATTTATTGAATAAATACCCTCAAATTTGAACATGTTAAAAATCGTCATAACATAGAATAAATTATTCTATGTTATGAGATTTTTGGGTAATGTGAATGTAAGCAGTGACGTAATTTTTGTTACAGACAAAACTGGAAAGCGAATCTCCAATTATTAATAGATTAGTGAAATAGATCATAATTAGGACTAAGCCTATTTAGTAGTGGACCACCCCAAGAGGATTTTAACAGGTTTGAATTCAGAGTTTCCTTCTCTAAACTGGTTGCCTAACCAAGGTTAAAGGTCCAGTCCTGCTCTACTATTTACCCATAAGCTGGAGGGAGAGTAGTTGGATTCATACCTTTTCCCAAGGTATTAGCATTATGTGAACTGTAGCTTCGTCCTTTTGATTTGACTCGGGCGACGAGTCCATTTCCTACGACTCTAACCATTACGCACACACATATACATATATTATGTGGAGGCTGGAAGGAGAAGAATTGATTGAGAAAGGTGTTTTAGGCAAATTTAGAATGTGTGTAACTGTATTGGAAATTAATTTTGTTTAAGGATGGTTTGTATTGTTTTATGTATATTTTCTAGTATTTAGAGTTTTTGTTCATTTTTTTCTTGTGCAGAATGTGTGTTATTCCGTAAGAATATTTTGGTAATTAGAGTGGGGGCATGAATGTAATTTTAGATTGGGAAATGCCTATAAAACACCTTTCTCATCAATATATACATATATATATATAGATATTTGTGTGTGTGTGTGTGTGTGGAAAAGGTTTATTGAATCATTGAACGTTTTATGAACCTTTTCTATATATTTTCCAAACTCAACTCATTAACAACATCCATCATTTTTTAAAATCAAAAATTTTTTTTCCTTTACTTGTTTCATATGTCCTGAAGAAGCTTATCTATAAACCTGTCGGATTATTCCTCATTTACTCCCAATATATATTATATATATATTATATAAACAAGGTTTGTTTAGATGGCTTTTTGCCGATAATTTTGGAGAATAAGTGCTTAATTGGAGTCGGACCTAATTTGAAAATTAATTAATTAATAATGAATTAGGCGGGAAATACCTATTAAATGTATGGCTAAACAAATCGAGAAAAATCAATCTCTGAATGTTACATTTCGCCTATTTAGGCCTCATCAGCAGAGCTATAGATCGGAAGACCGCCCTGTGCGTGATTTGAAAACCGGACTGCCAGCTGACAGGCCGATCTCTTCAAATCACGCATGGGGGGTTTCGGTCTTCCGATCTATAGCTCTGCTGATGAGGCCTAATAGGCCGAAATGTACATACAGAGATTGATTTTTCTCGATTTGTTTAGCCATACATTTAATAGGTATTCCCGCCTAATTCATTATTAATTAATTAATTTCAAAATTAGGTCCGAACTCCAATTAAGCACATATATATATATATATATATATATTCAAACAGATCACAGATAACTAGTAGAAGATATATATAGACAGAAAGAAACGTAGATAAAAAAAAAAGAAAACGATGCTTACCTCAAATGATCAAAATCCTTCTTGTTCCAAGCGAAGTCTTGTCAACTCTACAATTTCATTCATCACTTCAGGTTTTAGGAGTTCTTTGGTCTGAAAGATGTAACAAAAATTATTTGGTTAGATGAATTATAGTTAGGTTCAGACCTAATGAAATCTAGAGTTATTCCCCTTGATCAGTAGGGGTTTGATGGGAACACGGTAGTGAGGTTTCCGCCATGACACTTTTGAATTGGGATTCGTGCAGACGCGCGTGCACAGCACGGTTGAGCTAGTTAAATCACTTTTAGGGTAAAAGCATTTTACTACCTGTGTTAAATAAAACCTAGTTAATTTCCAACAACCTGGTCTTGCATTTTCATTCAGTATTCCGTATTTTATCTATATGTAAAACATAACAATTGTTTGGTTTGGTTTGGTTTGGTTTGGTTTGGTTTTGTTTTACGGCATATCAACCTCAGGGGTCATTTGAATGCCAATAATCAATTTTGAATAAATAAATTTTTCAATTAATACAATTTATTTTTTCAGATACTAACCCATAGATGGGACCAGTCGAGAGTGGACCAGGGAGCAATGTTGATGAAGGGGTGCTGGAACTCACCCCAAACCAGTGGATCACCATGCAGATAGATAACTGAGCCGAGGCCAGGTAGTAAGATCAGACCTTATGGTTCCACTAGTCCGGCCCATCACTATGACCTTAAATAGAGGAGTCTATGAAGGAGTCTATCCCCTTTTCAATAGTTTTAGACCAAGGAGATTGTTTTTGACGTCTGAGGTGGAGTACCACACCTACCATTAGCTCCTCACTTTACTGCACAGATCCCTGTGCTACTCATACACTGAGTTGGCGAGGCCCAGTATCGAACCCAGAACCTTGTGGTTCCTAGTCCGACACTCTACCAACTGACCTAAACCAGCCCTAGAACACACAGATTGCAATAAATGTTAAATAGAACAATGATACATAAAACTGGCACCAAATAACCCATGATGGCTGATATGCCATTAAAAAAACAAGGAAACAAAACTACTGAATATTGAGTTATGTCCTGGGAATCACGTTAAACTCTATCTGATGGTGAGGTTCCAGTTTTGGAGGTTTGGCGAATGTGGAGCACCCCTTCATCACCATTGCTCCCTGGTCCACTCTGACCTGGAGTGGTAGTACCTGCTAGGGTCCCATCTATGGGTTAAATAGAAAAATGTATCTATAAAAAAAAAATTGTGTATTCATTAAGAATTTCTTTCAAAACTTTATCGGCATTAAATGACCCACTGAGGTTGGCCGTAAAACAAACCAAACCTGAGTATTGAGTTCATTTCTAATGACTGGCCTTGTGCCAAACCTACACTATAATCAGTAAACAACTATAAAACACACAGACTGCAATAAATTTTAAATAAAACAATAATACATAAAACTGAAAAGTTAGAACGTAATCCGATTGGCTCTGGTGAGATAATTCACTAGTGCATGAAGGATGGTTTTTTTCGTCTTTAAAACCGACACAACTAAACTATAATTTGTTACTATAAAACATTGTCACTTTTTTGTGTATGTGTGTGTTTTTTTGTTTTATTTTTTATTTTTTTTTTTTTTCACTTTTAATTTCAATTTTTGATGAAAGCATGAATAAATGAAACCGAGAAATGAGTCAGCCGATGGGTAGGTGGATTCAACCCCGCAACTAGGTCAGAGCAGAATGACCCCCGGATTTGCTAAACCAAAACAGGATACAAGGCACTCATCCATACAAAGTAGTACAATGGAGAATTTGATAACCATCTGGTCGCTTTGAATTAAATAGCATTTTACTCCCATTAATATCCAGACTCTTCGCTAACGGCTATTAACATAAAAGATTGAAGATAAATGTCTACATACTAATAATTCATACTAGATATCTAACCCAACCTCTGGTTGGTTGGTTGGTTGGTTGGTAAGATTTTACGGTATATCAACACTTGGGTTATTTTATGCCAAAGACGTTTCGTTTTATTCCTTCTTGTTAGTTTTTTAAACACATTATTTTATCTATTTAATCTTATGTACCAATTCATGTGTATCATGGCAGAAGACCCATTTCTGGTCCTAGCTCCCACAATGCACTTGTCACTTGTTAGATATTCAATTTTTTTCAAACTCAGTTTTTTAAATACATTTATTTTAACTATTTAATCTTATGTACCAATTGTGTGTATCATGGCAGAAGACCATTTCTGGTCCTAGCTCCCACAATGCACTTGTCACTTGTTAGATATTCAATTTTTTTTCAACTCAATTTTTCAAACACATTTTTATTTATTTAACCCATAGATGGAACCCTAACAGGTAATATCACTCCGGGTCAGAGTGGACCTGGAGTAATGGTGATGTGTAACACCAGCTATCTTATGTACCAATTCATGTGTCATGGCGGAAGACCCATTTCTGGTCCTAGCTCCCACAATGCACTTGTTACAAGAGGCAACTGTCCCCTACTCATCAGGGGGAGTAACTCTAAATATTTTATTAGCACTGATCCTAACAAAAAGATATCTATTTTTTTACATAATTGCCATTTGCAGGCGCTGAAACTGAAAGTGAAGATACTCCACATTCCCCAGAACGTCTTACCGTATTAAATCAATATTTAACGTTACCAGTAATAAATAGATGACAGGAGTGACTGAAGATAGTGGTTGGATAGGAGAGACAGTGAATGGAAGAATTAACTAAGGTTGGATTTTATGACATGTCAACCCGTGTTGGGTTATTCTATGCCAAAGACATTTTGTTTTATTCCTTTTTGATGGTACTTAATTTTTAAACACATTTTTAAACTCATTTTTTAATCTATTTAACCCATAGATAGTACCCTAACAGGTACTACCACTTTGGGTCAGAGTGGACCTGGGAGTAATGGCAATAAATCACACTCCACAGAGCTCCAGAATTGGAACTTCACCACCAGATGCAGTTTAATGTCATATCCAGGACACAAAGACCTTCAGACACCATCTTCTAGCACCCATATGATAAAAAGGGTTGGGGGTTTGCCATAAGGGCAATAAGGTCGGGACAATCATATAGGTGCTAGGGCTTGACATGACCAGCTGATTGGTAAGAGAGGGCTTCTCGGACCGCTCATCTAGCCTGAGTAAGGACCAAAGTGGAGTGTTGCATGTCACGGACTGCACAGCCACCAAGATTCCGTCCTTAAGCATCACTGGTTGCCACCCACGGCTAACAGGTGGCTTCATTGGAAGGGATTTTATCCCTCTGCATATTTACTGCCCCCAGCTAACAGGGTGGTAAATAGTAGGGCAGACTGGATGCTTTAACCTTGATATGTCAACCAGAAGGAAAATTCTGAATTGAAACCTAGCCTTCTTCGCTACTCTAAATCATGTACGTTAGTACTGGAGTTTAAACTATACCTAAAGCGATGTATGTTAGTAGTCACTTAATGAAATCACAACACATGCTGTATAGTAGCAGTTGACTTTATTTCTCTTCTCAGCTGTACGTGGTGGGCGGTGGTGACAATGACTACTACTGCTGTTGGGATGGTCTGACCATGTTGAGGTAAAGAAGTGGACGATCCTCACTGCCCGCTGGCAGCGATGGCCCGCGTCGGCGGTCGCTCCTTGTGCTCTGTTCGCCATCTCCTGTCTGACTGTCTAACTGACGACTCGACCCTCTGGCTTTTGTATTGACAACACGCCTATGCATCTTTATCTTTTGATCTGATAACAGACCTTTGTTATATACTTCTTTATCATCTCCCTGCTTCCTTGACCGGAAACCCTCTCTTCCGTTTTTTAACTTCTTTTCGCTTTTACCAGGAAAAAAAATCCTTTTTTTGTCTTTTCTTTGTTTAATTTAACCAGAAATTCCTATTTTCGTTTGTACAATATACAACATTAAACTCCGCTTAGAAATTGACCTTGTGTTACATCATGCTCGTGTCGGAGGGGTTGAATAATTGAATCTCTTCTTGGTGGTATTAATATGTTTCAGCCTATCTATTCTTCGGCTCTCGTCAGGTGTAAAAAGTCAGTCTCTTACTCGTTCATAGTATATCAGGCGATTGAATAAGTAATACCTGAAATCTGATAGTCATGGATTGAATGATATGTTTTTTTTTCAAATGCCTAATTGATACATGATCGTACATGTTTTCTACAGTTTAAACAAGTTACAATGTCACAGTCTGCTTCAATTAATTCAGTTACTAAGGTGACTCCCCAGAACAAAAACAGGTCATTTCCTATAACTCCAACCTAAAAGAAAAGGGGAACCACTCTGAATGAATTTTATAAATTATTTACTTATTCATTGATCTACTAGAAAAAAAGAAGACGGGGTTAGGGTTACGGTTACGGTTTAGGGTTAGTTTAATGGGAAAATAATGGGTAGATTAATTAACAGATAAAATTCATTCAGAGTGGTTCCCCTTTTAGGTTGGAGTTATAGGAAATAACCCCAAATCCAAAAAAAAAATACATATGATGCTCCAAGTATCAAAAAGACAATAATGCTGCAAAAGCAACTTTAAATCTATTAATAATGGAGATTAGGTCTCTATTTGTCTGTAACTGAAACTACGTCACTACTTACATCACATTACCCAAAATCATCATAACAGAATAAATACACTCAAAATTTGAGCATGCAAACTTAGACATTCCTCATTGTTTTTTAAAACAAGTTATAATAAATACATGTCCAGTATTATATATTTATATATAAGCTTAATTGGAGTCGTACCTAATTTTGAAAATTAATTAATTAATATTGAATTAGGCGGGAATGCCTATTTAAATGTAAGGCTAAACAAATCGAGAAAAATCATCTATAGCTCTGCTGATGAGGTCTAATAGGCCGAAATGTACATACAGAGATTGATTTTTCTCGATTTGTTTAGCCTTACATTTAAATAGGCATTCCCGCCTAATTCAATATTAATTAATTAATTTTCAAAATTAGGTACGACTCCAATTAAGCTCATATTCTCCCAAAAATTGTCGGCAAAAAAGCCATTCCAAACATACCTTGTTTATATTTATATATAGTTTGTTTTATTTTAATATATATTTAAAGTCATCAGAATTTTCCATTTCAAATTGTTTTATTTTATTTTTTTACTCCTCTAATAAATTAATTAATTTTTACACTGCCTGGAGTGCGTTTTTTTGTTGCTAAGTCTTATTATAATGAAGATTGTGTGACTGTCTGTAATCAAAACTGAAGAATAATCAAAGTTCCAATTACCGTCGAATTGGGAAGACATGGCAACAAACGATTGTAACCCAATACAAACCCAAATAGTTGCAAAGTCTACCACAGAATGACAGGGTATTTATAAAACTCCACAATATCATTCAAATCAAGCAGCCAATCAGAACTCAAGGAATGGAATCCCCCAAATTCATGAATGGATCATTCTTGATTTCTATAAATACCAACTGTCTTGGACACTGCTTCTGATATACTTAGCTAGCTGCTGTTATTCAAACCAACTGACCTCAATAAAAACTATGTCACCACTGACGTCACAACACCCATAGTTATTTATGTTATATTCTCAAAAAATTCTGATACCAAAAATTAGATCTTTTACTTGCCCCATTGTTTGAGGAAATAGCATCAAAGACCGTCTACTAAAATGCACTAAAAATCCTCGTTTTCTAAAGGCTAAATTTTGCAAAAACAAGGATTTTTAGTGCATTTTAGTAGATGGTCTTTGATGCTATTTCCTCAAACAATGGTGCAAGTAAGAGATCTAATTTTTGATATCAGTATTCAGTATACTAACATGCAATTTTCGCATAGATGGACAATTTGATATTTTTTAAAAGTGAAAAATCAACCTACCCTAATCCACAAACCCATTGAATTCTTATAACAGTAATTAGGGCGGCCCATAAAAGACTGACACATATTCCTAATCTGATTACATAAAAACTTGTCTTTCGTGTAATTAAAAAAAAAAAAACAATATTAGTTTATCTTTAGTGCAAAATTAATTTTTTCACATACGCTAAAAACAACAACACGAAATAACTTTTTTTTTTAAATTAAAATCAAAAACTATTTTAGTATAAAAACGTTGTCTTTGGTTTGTATGAAATTCTAATGTCCAAAAATTGTTGATCTTGTTTATTAACAAACGGAAGCTACTGCTGCTATCTATAGTTTGGTTTGGTTTGGCTTGGTTTTACGGCATATCAACCTCAGTGGGTCATTTAATGCCGATAAAGTTTTGAAATAAATCAATTCTTAATGGATAATACAATTTTTTTTATAAATACATTTTTTTTTATTTAACCCATAGATGGGACCCTAACAGGTACTACCACTCCGGGTCAGAGTGGACCAGGGAGCAATGGTGATGAAGGGGTGCTCCACATTCCCTAAACCTCCAGAACTGGAACCTCACCATCATATAGAGTTTAACGTCATTCCCAGGACATGTAGACCCTCAGTCACCGCCTTCTAGCACCCATATGATAAAAAGAGTTGGGGGCTTGCCATAAGGGCAATAGGGTTGGGAAAATCATATGTGCTAAGGCTTGACGTGACCAGCCGATTGATCGAAGGGGGCCTCTCCGACTGCCCGTCTAGCCTAAGAAAGGGCCAAAGTGGAGTATTGCAATTCATGGACTGCTCATCCACCTGGGTTCTATCCTTAAGCATCATGGGTCACCACCCACAGCCAACAGGTGGCCCCATTGGAGGAGTCTTACCCCTCTGTAGAGATGCAGTCGTGC
>CM042154.1:25783297-25822968 GCA_023376005.1 Doryteuthis pealeii | reverse complement strand
AAGTAGAGAGATAGTCCTTTTTAGAGGCTTGTTTTGAAAATAACAAATTCAATGTTATTTTACTTGTTTTAAATGTTTCTACACAAGTTTTTTTACATTTTTTTAATTAGTGCAATTACATAGAAATAAAACTGAGTGTTCGATATGCACTTGTGTAGCATAATGGACCCAGGAACACTTATATTTGTGGCCTTGTGCCAGACACGAGAAACCTTAATAGGATGTAGCATGATTCCCAGACCCTACGAATATGAAATTCTAATTATCACCTTTGAGTCTATTCGGAGCCAGTGAGTCTGGGATTATGCTAGTAAAATTTAGTTTAATCAGTTTGTCAGAGAAAGGATGGTTGACCTGTTGACTTCTTAAATGACAGTGTAATTTGGTAAAACAGATTCCAGAAGATTCTAGAAAGCTCAACATCGATTTCTATATAATGAGACAACCTTAGATTTTGAATCAGTTGAGCCCTGGAGACCAGGGAGGAAGACCAGTTGAGTTTTGGTCTGCGGCCGTGGAGTTGGCTTGACAGTAGACGGAGGTCCTGGTGTCGCTGATAATTGGAACAAAGTTAAGAGCATCATTAAAAACATATTTAAGAAAGCCGACTATCTCTCTCTCTCAATAACTTTCATTAAGAAAATAAATTTATGAAAAGCACGAAATACTGCCCACATCTTTATTTACTACGCCAAAGAAATCATGAATGAAAGTCATTAAACAAACAAACGTGAACAGACACTTGACTGATGCTAAGGAGGTATATACTTGTCAACAAGTCAAATTGGCCGTAACGAAAAGCACCTGGCCTGTGTAAGTTGATACTCATCCGCTGACTGACCAAAGAACTACTAGATTCTGCGAGTGTGTGGAGTTGTAAACAACCCCAAGAAGTTTCCACACCTTATGAGAAAGACGACGGCCACATAACTTATACGAATTAGTGCCGTGAAAGAAAAAGGCACAACGTTACACTTGTGAATTTGCTTTTTTAAAAATTTTCTCAAAGGTTTCCAACTATCAGATATGATGCAACACCATGGAAACTTGTTAGAAATGTAAGATTCAAGGTCAATAATTGAACAACAGCTCCGACATGATGTGAGACAAAACATTTAATAGGTGAACAGCACATGGTAACGATAAGATACATAAAGTACATAGATACATAAGATACAAATAAGATATAAGAGTAGAGATAAAAGGACACATTCATGAATGGTAAATACAAGATACAATATTTAGGTATAAACGAGATACCCAAATGTACATAAAATATAAATGTTACAGACATGGAACTAAAGGATAGTCCATGCTGTATAAAAGACTTACAGTAATGTAAGGGGGGGGGGGCAAAGCCCCACGAGAAGTGGGTAGACATATGTCTAACCCATGTGCTCGTTCAGAGGCAGTAAGGAAAGAGAGACAGTAGCATTTGAATCAGCCGCTTATATACCAGAGGTCCCCTAGTGGGAACAAACGGCAACACAGCGGGAAGATAACTCTTCCAGGCAAAGGGAAGATAATTCTCCTACAGAAACAACAGTTGGAACATTAGTTTATTTATTTTAAGGGTTTCTACACAAGTCTTTTTTTCTTTTTTTAATGTGTGCAAATACATAGTGAAAACAGGCCAATTTTGATTAGATTTTGATGTATACAATTTAAAAAAAAATGTAACCAAAATGTTCAATGTTGGCACTTATCAGGTATTATTGCTCCCTAAGAGGCTTGCTAAAAATAACAATTTTATTTTACTAATTTTTAGAATTATCTGCGTTATTCGGACTATTGTCCTCATCTTCATTGTTATCTGTTCAACCTTTCGGCTAATGTGCCCCCCAGCCTTCTTCAGGTATTTCTTGTCGGACTTGGGAACCTTCTTTTTGTAATCGGGAGCCATCATGGAACTTTGAACCTAACCCTTTATTCAATCCGTGATGGCACCACGATTACGACAAGAAGGTCCCCGAGTCTGACAAGAAATACCTGAAGAAGGCCTGAGGGTATATCGGCTGAAACGTTGTACAGATAACAATGAAGATGAGGACAATAGTCCGAATAATGCAGATAATAGCAATCATCAAGCCCCATCTCAAACATTCAGAGAAATAATAAATTATATACATATAAAATTATAATTAAAAGTTGACATCAAAAATGTTTTATTCATTAAAATAAATTGCTTTATGTACAAAAATATTTTCAACTTTAAAGGAGAATAAAAACTCCAAAGTTTCACATTGCTGAGGATTCATTCATTGGGATGTCTGAAGTTTGTTGAATTCAACTGAATCAATATCTGTACTCTATATGATTGTCAGCAATGAGTAACTGGCATTAATTTTTATTGTATCCTATAGGGTCATTCCATGTCAAAACACTAGCAAAAAGTTGAAATCTGCACCCACTAACATCGAATTACTTGAAATTTGGCACAAATGTCCCCCTTCATGAGTTAGGAAAGTGTGCCAAATTATTTTGTCTTAAACTTACAGTTCCGATTTTAGGGGGGTTATGATTTTCCTATTTTGCCTCAAAATTAAGGCCGTGCGGTGTCACAGAATCTCAGTGTTTTTTTTAAATTTAAAAAAATACTTCCATGCTTTCAATATTTCTGAAATTTGGTATGTAGGGCAAATAAGGATTGTAGAATCCAAATATCCAACTATTCTAACCCTATACCTGATAGAAAATTTTATTTTGCTCACCCAAATGCATAACTCCAAAATCAACAACTTTTCACCTATGTAGCTTACGGTCAGTCTATCGAAAATTTGTCCTCTTCAATTTTCATAATATTTTTCCTAACATCTACTATGCCTGCCTAAGTTCACCAAAGAATTTTGTGAGGGGTTCAAGTCTACTTTAGAAGATATGAACCTGCAAAGTTCAGAGTTTTTTTCTATGTACATGCAGGATTTCAGTGAAAGATTATAATTAAAGACAATCATCTAATGATCCATGAACTCTCAAATGTTGATATTCTGCTCAGGGACTTCTTAAACTATTCAATAATATTGTTTTTATTAATTTAAAAAAAAAAATTAAATATGAGCACAAGTCAAAAAGTAATGCCATTTTGTTTAGGACAGGTATAATTACCGACACATCATACATCAAAATGAAGCTGGTCCTCTGAGGATCCCATCCCTACTTTCCGCACAGTCACTGTTTCTCTAAATAGCTATATTCCACCTTCAAATTAGAGCATGTATCCCTATTCTGTTGACTGTTCTTTGAGCCACTTCTTCATTACAGATTTCACTTCCTCGTCACTGGAATATTGTTTTTATTGAAAAGAAAGAATGAAAGAGGGTTTTAGAGGCAAACATTATTGTTCTAAACTGAACTAACAGTTGAAAAATGTCATGGTTTATTCCATGATAAACAGGTTACAGTGATTTCAGATGATCAGTTGGATGTAATGGATATAAAGCTTATTGCCTATAGAACAGAATTTAACATGTTTGAGATATAGCCTCATCTCAAACATTCAGAGAAATGACTAGTTTTTATTGTTTTTTGTATATTAGACAAGCTGGTATCTCTGATTTATTACAATAGTAATTTTTCTTTTTTCTTTCTTTGTTTCTTTCATTCTTTTTTCTTTGTTTCTTTTTCTTTGTTTCTTTGTTTCTTATTTTTTCTTTGCTTCTTTTTTTCTTTTTTTCTTTCTACCGTTTTCCTTTTTCTTTCTTTCTTTACTCCTATCTTTTTCTTTCCTTTCCTTTTTCATTTACTTCTTTTTCATTCTTTCTTTCATTCTTTTTCTTTTTTTCTTGTTTTTTCTTTTTCTTTTTTTCTTTGATTCTTTCTTTTTCTTTCTTTCCTTCTTTCTTTTTCTTACTTTCTTCTCTTTTCTTTCTGTCTTTTCCTTTCAATATTTTTCTTTCTTCCTTTCTTTTTCTTTCTTTTTCTTTTTTCTTTCTTTCTCTTTCTTACCCCTTGATCCTCTAAATACCTGATACTTGCAGATTAGTAATAACCACAATTTAAAAAAAAAATGATCTCTTATTTTGCTATTTGACATTTTGCAATTTTGTGACCGCCCTGTCGGCTGGGGCGTTAGAATGCACCGACTGCACCTCTGCAGAGGGGTAAGACTCCCCCAATGGGGCCACCTGTTGGCCGTGGGTGGCGACCCGTGATGCTTAAGGATAGAACCCAGGTGGCTGAGCAGTTCATGACATGCAATACTCCACTTTGGCCCTATCTTGGGCTAGACGGGCAGTCGGAGAGGCCCCCTCCGATCAATTGGCTGGTCACGCTAAGCCCTAGCACCTATATGATTTTCCCAACCCTATTGCCCTTATGGCAAGTCCCAACCCCTTTTTATCATTGGCTGCAGGTCTACATGTCCTGAAAATGACGTTAAACTCTATCTGATGGTGAGGTTCCTGTTTTGGAGGTTTGGGGAATGTGGAGCACCCCTTCATCACCATTGCTCCCTGGTCCACTCTGACCCGGAGTGGTAGTACCTGTTAGGGTCCCATCTATGGGTTAAATAGAAAAATGTATTTATAAAAAAATTGTATTATCTATTAAGAATTGATTTATTTCAAAACTTTATCGGCATTAAATGACCCACTGAGGTTGATATGCCGTAAAACAAAACAAAACAAAACAAAACATGTTGTGACTGTGAATGAAAATGCTGAAAAGATGTAACATAATTTCTTGGCTAACTAATTATATATTAAGAAAAAATAAAACAAAATCCTGTGTTTATACAAGATCTGGTAGACTGATGTCTTGGGTGTGTAATGTAAATAGACTCTATTGAAAATGAAATTTTGCTATAAGGAAGAACAATACACCCCATTTTGTTTTATAGTTCTGCATTGTTTGCCTAGTCATGATTATACGCACACACAGATATGTACATATATATATATATACATAGGCGTGTGCAAAACGCAGGCTTTCAAAATTCCCGCATAATTGTTAAAAATATTTTAAAACGTCAATAAAAAATGGAAAATTAACTTTTTAATGTTTTCTTTTACGTTTAATATAAAGAACAATTCCAAGTTTATGTGTTATAAAAAAGAAAAAACAAATTTCTCTTACATAAAACCTAAATTTTTGCATTTAAAAGTAAATTCCTGTAAATTCCCAATCAAAAAGAAAAAGAAATACAACAAATGGAATCATTGGAACTATTGAAATTCCATGAGTGATCAAAGCAGAATCTTCAGCACAATATTCCTGGTTAATTGTCCATCCTTCAAGAAAATCTTTACATTTTCCTTTCATTTATGGGTAATTCCATGTCAAATCATCCAGGCTATGTCACCAACCCACTTCAATTTTTCTGAAATTTTGTCCAAGTGTGGATTATGATAAAGTTAGATAATCCCCAAACTATATTTTTGGTACAAATGATGTTCATTATATATGAAATAATGATAGAAAAATGTTTTTGTCATAGATGCAGTGCCACATTGCTATGAAAAAATCAGAAATCATCAAAAACTTAAAATTGGTTGACTTTAAGACTTTTCTTATAGCATTTTTGGATTCTTTGGACAAAATCCTTTGTAAACCAATTTTTAGTAGTAGGGAAGCTCTAGAACCCATTTTACAAACAAAAATAGATTGCGAAAAGTTGCCATTTTTCGCAACCTCCTTTAAATTTGGAGAGTTAAAAATTGACATAACTCCGCCAATTTTTGGAATTGGAAGCTCAGATTTTGGGGATTGT
Organism: Doryteuthis pealeii; assembly: GCA_023376005.1. Taxonomy (NCBI): domain Eukaryota; kingdom Metazoa; phylum Mollusca; class Cephalopoda; order Myopsida; family Loliginidae; genus Doryteuthis; species Doryteuthis pealeii. The sequence goes on along the minus strand of CM042154.1, from coordinate 25,817,261 downwards.
CTAACTTTAACATAATCCACACCTGGAAAAATTGAAGTGGGTGGGTGACAATTTTACTTTTTTTCTGGATGATTTGATATGGAATTACTCTTACCCCAACTCAGCAACATCTAGCTGTCCATCCTGAAATACTGGTTTCTCGAGATAAACCAACACATTTTAGATAGTTTGTCGTTGTACTTTATTGATTGTCATTGAAAAACAGGATTGAATTGGAAACTGGGTCCACTGTAGAGGAATATTGTCACCTTCTGTCAAACTAAGTGTTAGTCTCGGAATCATAACAATATCATTTTTATCAGTTTTGGTGTATTTAACTCTTAACATCCTGTTGAGAATTTTCTAAGTCCAGAGTATTCCTATATGAATATATCAAAAAATGGAATCATAACAATATCATTTTTAAATGTCCCAATGATGATTTTTGCAATGATCAGATTGTCATACATTTCTGTGACAATCATCCCTGTTCAATTGCAGAGTTTTGGTGTGAGTTTTGGTAAGAGAACATCCTGTTGAGAATTTTCTAAGTCCAGAGTATTCCTATATGGATATATATAAAAAATGGCTAAAAATGACCTTTGCATCTAAAGTTACCTATTATTTCCTTTAAATCAAAGACTTGTAAATATGTTTAATATTACATTTAAACAAAGGCTATCATTTGAGGTGGATTAGAAAAACGAATGAAACTTCTGGCCGGGTAGAATGAGGTGGGATAGGACGTTAAGAGTTAAGTTTCTCATTAACATTATTACAGATTCCTTTTTCAATTGCAATGAATGTGGTGGTGATCCAGAGATCTCAATTGAATTAAGGAATTCTGTAAGAAAATGAGAAAAGTTAAATCTTTCATTCACAGTGTTGAAAGAACAATATTCTCGGTTATTTCCTATAAGTCTAACATGATCAAAGGGGAACCACTCTTGACTGATAAATTATTTATTTTCCCATTAAACTAACCCTTAACCCTAACCATAAACCTTAACCCTAACCCTAACTCTGTCTTCTTTTTTCCTAGTAGATCAATAAATAAATAGATAATTTATCAGTCAAGAGTGGTTCCCCTTTGATCATGTTAGACTTATAGGAAATAACCATATTCTCTCATTGTTCCTGGTAAATGAATAATACATGCTGAATTTCACCATTTCATTTACTGGAACCAAGATAAAACTATTGGTAAATATCAGTCGAGAGTGGTTCCCCTTTGATCATGTTAGACTTATAGGAAATAACCATATTCTCTTATTGTTCCTGAATTGCTGAATTTCACCATTTTATTTACTGGAACCAAGATAAAACTATTGGTAAATAGTTCAGAAGGATTGTCAAATATTGGATACATGAAATCAATACAATCCTTGATTGTTGTTACTCTTAGAAATATGTCCTCTGACATATATTTCATGTTTTGGATTCTTGGGAATACTGGTTCCTCAACCGGATATTTGTCTTCAAATGAAACTTATGGAAGCTATTCCATAGGTATGATTGTTACAATTCCCGAGAGTTCATGAATTGTGAGCAGACCCTGTAGCTAGAAATTAAATTCAGGTCTGTCATATTTAGAATCAAGGGGATCATGGAAAAATACCGGGACTGTTGGTAACATTTGACCCTCAGAGGCATGGATTTCACATGCCATGACAGACACGTGACAGTTTTAGAATTCAGATTCAACCCAACTGCCAGGGAGCTTAGATGTGCTCCTGGTCGGTCTCCCGCACGGAATGGAATAATGGGCTAGATAAGTAATAAAAACTTGATCAAGAAAAATGAAAGTCTTGTTGGTTATTAGATATAAAAACAAGGACTAGCCCAAAGAAGTACAGTAGAAGATTTAGCAAAGAATATTGAAGAAAAGAAGATATAAGTCAACTCAACAAGATAACATGGCTGACGACAAGTTAGACAAGATAGCAGAAAGCAGTCAGCAAGAACCAGCAATGAGTAAGCAGAAATGAAGTAATCAAGGTTTGGTTTGGGTCATTTTATACCGAATACGTTTTGTTTTTTTTTTCTTTGTAAGGTACAGCTGCCACGTGTGCAGCCACCTGCTTATCATTCCAGATCTTGCTTCTATCGGTATTTAGGTATAGTGATAGGAGTTTAGTTATTTTTTGAAATCAAGTTTTCTGTTCAGGATTTGAACACCAAGAGAGTGTGTGGGTGATTTTTGTAGGTCTATGAACTTACACCCTTGATGGGAGGCCGGTTCTTTTCAAAAAGTTTAATATACTCTTTGTCCATGCTGAAGTAATCAAGTAAGAAACCATCCATTCTCTCTGTAGGTATACAACATATTGATATACAACATGATTTTTTTATGCAAATATGTGCGCTCGAGGACGCACTAAATCAAAAAGCTATCATCACTCTCTCTCTCTCTCTCTCTCTTCTCTTCTATATATATATTATATATATATATTATATATATATATATATACTGATCAGTGTGAGCCTAGGGTGATCGACAATGAAATGCTGACTTCATTTAGTTCACCATCGGGTCCCGTTTTGTGTCATAACCAAACTCCCAAAGATAAAATATGACCTCGTTTCAATTTACTCCATTTGTCCTACACATTATCTAATTATACACTATCTTTTTAAAGTGTAATATTTTTTTATGATAGCAAAGCAGAATCGATACATTTTTCTAGAACCTACAACCGAAATAGATTGTTTCATAAAAGTTTTGAGATGAGGCGAGGATCGCCGGTTGTCGCTGAAGAATCAATAACTCCTTGCTTTGAATAATTGACCGTTTAGCACTAACATTACGTTAAGCAGTGAATTGCTTTAAAAAAAAATAGTTGCAATAATAATCGTACTTATAATGATGCCTCCGTTATATATTTTATGAGGTAGAAGCTCACAAGGGGCAGATAACTCACTTGATGGACATTAAAACCGCGCCTGATTTACGACAGTTGGCAGGGATCGTAAACATTTGGGCACCCACGAAATAAATTAGCGCGTCAAATATCGCCGGGCGGCGTATTAGGGACAATGGATTATTTTCTCTTTTCTTGGTTACCCGGGGTGCGCATTGTCTGTCTGTTCGGCAGGGCATGTAGCCGCTAATGAGCATGAAGTGAAATAAACGGGTGTTGGACGCATCGGGTACACGTGTGGAATTGTGTTTTAATACGTTGTGCATTCGTGTGCGCTGTTTTGTACATGTTCTGGCAGAGCTTTCCTGGCGCTGCCCGGGACAAAAGAGAACGACAGTTAACATCAACATAACTTTTTGGGGGGCGCCTCACCTGGTGTAATGGCTAACGAGCTACGTGTGCCAAGCTGAACTTAGTAAATGATAACATATATATGACTCTTTTTTTAATTAGTATATTTATTATGTCTAATGTACAATGAGACAAAATTTTCAGCTAGACGGGCAATCGGAGAAGCCCTCCCCCCGATCAATCGGCTGGTCACGTCAAGCCCTAGCACCTATATATATATATATATATATATATATATATATATATATATATTTATGGACTCTCTCGTCGATTTTCGACGCATGAGGGTTCATACAATGAAGACCCACACAGTGATTTGTTTAAAGTGGTGAAGGCTTGTGTTGAACCATCCTCACTTTTTGGCACAGTCGATAGGAAAGAATTGGTGCACGAATGCCACAAACCCAATCAACGACTGACCCCAGGAATTTTGAATTCAGAGTTTTCCCTCTCCTAGACTGGCTACCTACCCAAGATTAAAGAGCTCAGTCTGCCCTACTATTTTACCCATAGCTGGAGGGAGCATATATGGATTCATACCTTTCCCAAGGGTATTAGCGCTATGTGAAATGCCATCAGTTTCGTCTAGGAATTGAACTCGAATCATATATATATATATATATATATATATATATATATATATTAGATTACATTTTTATTGACAATGGCGGTGTAAAATTGTTGATTCCCCTGTTGGAATTGCGGCCGCCCGGATATATGTACGAGGTTGAGTCAAAGAGTAATGCGGTTTTGTTTAGGACGGGTATAATTACCAACACAGGAACATGTATCATACATCAAAATTAAGCTGGAATAATGTTTGCCTCAGACTATCATCTCTTCGGTCCCATGAAAGAGGGTTTGAGAGGCAAACATTATTCCAGTGTCGAGGAAGTGAAATCTGTAGTGAAGAAGTGGCTCAAAGAACAGTCAACACAATTTTACGGGGCAGGGATACATGCCCACATTCGAAGGTGGAACATTGCTATTGAGAGAAACTGACTATGTAGAGAAATAGGGATGTGATTCACAGAGGACCAGTTTCATTTTGATGTATGATACATGTTCCTGAGTTAGTAATTATACCTGTCCTAAACAAAATGGCATTACTTTTTGACTATCCTAATACTTTAAGGTAGCAGCACAAATACCGACCCCTTGAGTTCTAAGGGTTAAAGTATAAATACCACCAATTAAGTTCATGAGTTTCAAAAAGAAAGGAAATATCTCCACACTCAACGGCAAGCCTCTTAAGCCAGTAGAACAATTCACGTACCTGGGTGGTAATATCTCATCCACAGAGAGCGATGTTAATACACGAATAGCAAAGGCATGGTCGGCCACAAACAAATTATCAGTCATATGGAGGTCCGATCTCCCTGACAAGCTGAAGCGACAGTTCTTCCAGGCTGTGGTTGTATCAGTGCTGCTGTATGGCTGCACCACTTGGACCCTAACGAAGCGTCTTGAGAATAAGCTAGATGGGAGCTGCACATGAATGCTGCGTGCAGTCTTGAACAAGTCAGCACCCACCAGGAAGCAGCTGTACGGTCACTTGCCACCCCCCCATCTCACAAACTATCCGAGTGAGACGGACAAAGCATGCAGGACACTGCTGGAGAAGCAAGGATGAACTCATAAGCGACATTCTCCTGTGGAAGCCAACACATGGACATGCAAGTGTGTGGCGCCCAGCAAGGACCTACATCGACCAGCTATGCGAAGATGCTGGATGCTGCGCAGAGGACCTCCTTGGAAAAATGAATGATAGGGAAGGTTGACGAGAGATTGTCATGGATACCCGTGCTGCATGCGCGACATGATGAATGAATGAATGAATGAATGAAATCGCACTTAGATTTTTTAAAAAACAATGAATATCCAAAATAGTCTCTCATTCAGCAAGGGTTCAAGTATAAATACCACCAATTAAATAATCACCTTGTAAGGATGGTTTAAAGTTCAACATACTTTGGATACAAATAACTCGACAAAGGTTAATAGACAAACATTTAATAACACAGCACATGGATAACAGTTGGTACAACGTTCATAATAAAGAGTACATACAAAAAGGTACACAAATCAAGATAAGACACATTCATGAATGATACAGAGTATAACATCAAAGAGTACAGACATGAGACTAGCGATAGTCCATGCTGTAAAGAACTTACAGTAATGTAAGGGGGGCGGAGCCCCACGAGAGGGTTTAGATAGAATCTACCCCATGTGGCTCGTAGTTGCTGAAACTATAAAAGAGAGCGAAAGTGTTTGAAACCGGCGCTTAAATACTATATGGTGCCCTAGCGGGCACCCAGCAAACTAAAAGGGGCAGACAACTCCACAAGGCGAATACAAACTAACGCTACAACCTTTTAAAAATTAGTAATGAATGAAAGCGCACTTAGATTTAAAAAAAAAAATGAATATCCAGTATTATCTGCGTTATTCGGACTATTGTCCACATCTTTATTGTTATTTGTACAACGTTTCGACCGATATGCCCTCCGACCTTCTTCAGGTATTTCTTTTCGGACTCGGGAACCTTCTTTTCGGACTCGGGAACCTCCTTGTCGTAGTCGGGAACCTTCTCGTCGTAATCGGGAGCCATCACGGAACTTCGAACCTAACCCTTTATTCAGTCCACGGGGGTATCCTGTTCTCATTCCGCTAACCATAGCTGGGGTATGAGTTGTGTTAATTATTTTTCTATGTTACTGCCTCTACTCAGGATTGAACTCGAGATCCAGAGATAACTGTCACTTAGAACTGTCTTAACCTAACTACCTTATCCACTAGGCCATGTATCCAATTGGACATATGGCCTAGTGGATAAGGTAGTTCCCGAGTTGGAAAAGAAGGTTCCAGAGTCCGAGAAGGTTCCCGAGTCCGACAAGAAATACCGGAAGAAGGCCGGAGGGCATATCGGCCGAAATGTTGTACAGATAACAGTGAAGATCAGGACAATAGTCCGAATAACGCAGATAATACTAATCATCAAGCTTCATCTCAAACATTCAGAGAAATAGAAAGGAATATCCAAAATAATATCTCATTCAGCAAGAACCGCTGAGTTGGCCTAAATATTAAAAAAAGGCTTATCAGACAAAAAAAAAAAAAGGGTAAGTAGTATTTTTCTGAATTTTTGAGATGCTGTTTGATAATCTTAATTATTCGGACATGTTCGGGTTCGCTCAGTCGGTAGAGCGTTCAGCTAGTAACCACAAGGTTCCTAGTTCGAAACCGGCCCTCGCCAACTCAGCGTATGAGTAGCACAGGGATATGTGCGGTAAAGTAAGGAGCTGATGGTAGGTGCAAAAACAATCTCCTTGGTCTAGCGCTAGTGAAAAGGGGTAGACTCCCTTGTCGCCTGGCTGATACTGACTTTAGGCCACCCCGACGACTTTTTTTGTTATCTATATAACGTTTCGGGTGATGTGGCATCCAGACTTCTTCAAGTTTTTCTTGTCGAACTTTGGAACCTGCTCCTCGAACTCGGGAACCTTCATGTCATAATCTGGCTGACCGAATGAGAACAGTCTACCCCCGTGGATTGAATAAAGGGTTCGGTTCGAAGTTCCGTAAAGGCTCCAAATCTTGAACGATTTGGACATTCTCGTCTGGAGACCATTTGGACAGGTTAAAATTGGGTGAAAAAAAAAATGATAGAAATAAAGATTTGGCGATTAATCGACTCCAGATAATTCAGATTTATATTTGTGCATTTCATTTTGGACGATTTCGACGGTCTCATTTTTAACCAAAGGGTGGTGCAAGATGATAACCTACGGAAGATCAAGGAACAAGCGTATTAATATATTATATATAATGCTTTGAACCCGAAACCATTTCTGGATACGGAGTCATCATCTGATAAGAACTTTATAGGCTGCACAGCTGTTTACACACACTCACTCACACACACACACACACACACACACACACACACACACACACACACACACACACACACATATATATATATATATATATATATATGTATATATTATTTACCACACTCTTCCGGAAAAGGTAGGATGACACCAGGAAAGACTTGTGATAGCCAGGAAAGACCATGTAATCGCACCCACAATATGAGGCTAGAATAACATCACGTCAGAAAACGAGAGAGAGAGAGAGAGAGAGAGAGAGAGAGAGACGCACGCATGCACGCACGCACAATACTCAATAAAATTGATCGCCTATGTTGATAACGGTGTCAATCTCAACTGTGATCGTCAATTGATTGACGGGATTAAGAGTCAGGAGTCCCCCCCCCCACTACACACACACACACACACACACCACACACGATTCCTTTGTTTATCGGATACGAATTAAATAGTTAAATAGATCCAGGGAATCAATTTCAAGTTGATAGTATATCGACTTCCAGTCCGACAACAAAATATCCACTACAGCAATCTGCAACATTAGTACAGCAGTCTTTAACGATGCATACAATACCGAGCTCCAAAAAAACCCTGTTTGGTTGGTTGGATTTTACAGCATGTCAACCCTTCTTGGGTTATTTTATAACCCTAGAATATTTAAAAGGTGTACTTTTTGATGTAGAAATAAGGTAGATAATATATATTAATGTAGTTAAAAAACATTTGAAACATCTCAAAACAAAATTATTTGACTCATAAGTAAAGTAAATCGTCGTGGCCTAAAATCGGTATCAGCCAGACAGCGAGGGAGTCTATTCCCTTTTCACTAGCCCTACACCAAGGGGATTTCGTCTGAGGTGGAGTGCCACATCTACCATCAGCTCTTACTTTATCACACAGATCCCTGTGCTACTCATACGCTAAGTTGGCAAGGGCCGGTATCGAACCATTTGATGTAGAAATAAGGTAGATAGTGAACCCAGCAATCCAAGTTCGCATCCTGGATGGGGTGGTTGCATTTGCAGATAATTGTGCAACATAGTTTTATTTGGGAACTTATACTTTACGAGTTCAAACCTTGCTATGGTAGTATTTTGTATTAGGCGATCGGTATTCAGCTGTGTTGCAAGTTGAACCTAGTCTGACCATCAGCGTGTTGTTAAGTGGTTTATATACAGGCCTGGGTAGGAAGCGCGTGGTGCGATGGTTAAAGTCATGGGAAATGGACTCGTCGCCCCGAGTTCAAATCCTAGATGTGATAATTGCATTTAACTTTGCGCTAATACCCTTGGGAAAGGTATGAATCCTACTCTCCCTCTAGCTATGGATAAATAGTAGGGCAGACTGGGCTCTTTAACCTTGGTTAGGTAACCAGTCTAGGAGAAGGAAAACTCTGAATTCAAACCTGTTGAACTCCGCTTAAGAAATTGACCTTGTGTCACATCCTGCTCGTGCGGAGGGGTTGGTAAATATATATATACAGGCCTGGGTTGAACCACTATGGCCAAGCGCATGCCCTGGATTCTAATTGGCAGCTGATTTTCAATGTAGACACTTTGATCTATAAATACCCAACACATGCCTATGTGCTGGTAGTCAGTACAGGGCAGGACAACTTGTGGGTGCTTCAACATGACAATGTACCTGCCCACACTTCCCTGAGTATTCAAGAGTTCTTGGTCCAAAGGAACATCACTGTGCTGGAGCAATCTTCCTGCTTGCCCGACCTGGCTCCCATGTTATTTTTCCCTTTTCCCCAAGCTCAAGGGGGTCATCAAGGGAACCCGTTTTGAGGATGTGCACGACATCAAAAAGGCTGTGATAACATTTTGATAAACAAGAGACTTAAGTTGCTTACAGTACCTGCTGTTGTTTAAGTGGTCACCCAATTAAGTATTGAAGCATGTCAACCCTTCTTGGGTAATTTTATAACGAAGACGTTGTGTTTGATTCATTCTTGATGTGTACTCAGTTTTTTAAAACTCAATTTTTTAAAACACATTTTCAAACTCATTTTTTCTATTTAAGCCCATGGATGGGACCCTAACAGGTACTACCACTCCGTGTCAGAGTTGACCCGGGAGTAATAATGATGAACAGATACTCCACATTCTCCAGAGCTCCAAAATTGGAACATCAGATAGAGTTTAACGTCATACCCAGGACATTAAGACCCTCAGCCACCGCCTTCTAGCACATATATGAAAAAATAGTTAGGGCTTCCAGCTATGGGTAAATAGTAGGGCAGACTGGGCTCTTTAACATTGGCTAGGTAACCAGTCTAGGAGAAGAAAAACTCTGAGTTCAGACCTGTTAAACTCCGCTTATGAAATTGACCTTGTGTCACATCCTGCTTGGGTTCTCCAGTTCGATCTCTGTCGAGGGGAGATCGTAAGTATACACTACTGACGAGACCTAATAAGGTTGAAACAGCTGTACGGTGTTCCACAAATCGCACGCGTTGTTCGCCGAGTTTGCTTGTCATGATTATTTTCAATAATTATCGAATTTTATACGATATACGCATTGTAATTGCCTTCAAAAATATAAATAATAATATATATAAATGTAGTTAAAAACATTTTAAACATCTCAAAACAAAATTATTTGACTCATAAGTAAAGTAAATTGTCGTGGCCTAAAATCGGCGAGTCTATTCCCTTTTCACTAGCCCTACACCAAGGAGATTTCGTCTGAGGTGGAGTGCCACATCTACCATCAGCTCCTTACTTTACCACACAGATCCCTGTGCTACTCATACGCTGAGTTGGCAAGGGCCGGTATCGAACTAGGAACCTTGTGGTTTCTAGGCGGACGCTCTACCGACTGAGCTGAGAGTGGAACTTGGAGCAATGGCAACAAAAAGGTGATTCTATACAATCCTTAACTAAAGTCTATCATTGAGTCACATCTCTAAAGCCGATAATTGTTTATCAATTAATTTGAATATTACCCAATGTAAAGCGTCAAAAAAATAAAAAAAGACAAATTGAAATGTGGTGAAACCAGATATATATATATATATTATATACAGAGAGAGAGAGAGAGAGAGAGAGAGAGAGAGAGAGAGGGGAACGAGAGAGAGAGAGAGAGAGAGAGAGAGAGAGAGAGAGAGAGAGAGAGGAGAGAAAGATAGATAGATAGAGAGAGATGTGGGGAGAAAGATAGATAGATAGATAGATAGATAGAGAGAGAGAGAGAGAGAGAGAGGGGAGAGAGAGGGGAGAGGGGGAGAGAAAGATAGATAGATAGAGAGAGAGAGAGAGGAGAGAGAGAGAGGAGAAAGATAGATAGATAGAGAGAGAGAGAGAGAGGAGAAAGATAGATAGAGAGAGAAGAGAGAGAGAGAGAGAGAGAGAGAAAGGGGGGAGAAGATAGAGATAGAGAGAGAGAGGGCGGGAAGGAGAAAGAGAGAGAGAGAGAGAGAGAGAGAGAGAGAGAGAGAGAGAGAGAGAGGGGGGGAAAGAGAGACAGAAAGGAGAAAGATAAAGAGAGAGAGACAGAGAGACAGAGAAGAGAAAGATAAAGAGAGAGAGAGAGAGAGAAGGGGGGAGAAAGAAATATATATATATATATATATATAGAGAGAGAGAGAGAGAGGGAGAGGGAAAGATACAGAGAGATATAGAGAGGAGAAATATAAATATATAGAGAAAGGAGAAAGATAGAGAGATAGAAGAAAGATAGAGTGATAGAAAAGATAGAAAAGATAGATAGATAGATAGAGAGAGAGAGAGAGAGAGAGAGAGAGAGAGAGAGAGAGAGAGAGAGAGAGAGAGAGGTTAAGGATAATAGAGAAGGGAATGGGCGAACTCCAACCATTAAAAAATAATTTTTTTTTTTTCAAAAAATGAGGACACGTCAAATGGGGACTATTAAAAGAAAAGAGTCCCGTCGAACGACCTTCCATCATTGACGTCGACCTTTTAACTTTTGTATTTAATGCCGATGGAAATAAAAGAAAAGGCGGTGGTCTCATTCCTCTCAACCATTAACTCAAGTACCTTTTACTCAATCGTTGCAAAGAAAAACATGGTTTCGCTTTGTCCACCTTTTGTGGGAAACCCTTACCCTTACATATATTAGCCGTCTGTTCGCGGTGGGAGCCTGCATGTTTTACCCCTACACCCCTTTTATGGATCTCTTGTTAGGCCCTTGACACCACCGTGTGTAATGCCCCCGGCAGCAGTTAAAAATGTCTTCGTTATTCGAGGCAGTTCTTTTTTTTTTTTATTTTTATTTTTATTTTTATTTTTTTAAATGGTTCTTACAATCAAATGTTACTTGATCCAACATTCATGTTGATACTGTCATGGATATATTATCTATAGTAAAAAAAAGCAACCCCCCCAAAAAAAAAACAAAAAACAAAAAAAAACAACAACCCCCCCAAAAAAAAACACACACACAAAAAAACCCCAACAAAAGCAAACACATTTCAATTATTTACTAAATGAAAAAAAAAAGAAAGAAAGAAAAGTCACTCGTACAACAAAGATATGTTATTGAGCGCAAAACGTAAAAAAAGAGATAGGAGGAGGAGGAGGAGGGGAGGAGAAGAAGGAGGAGAGAAGAAGGAGGAGGGGTGGAGGAGAAGAAAGAAGAGAGAAGAGGAGGAGTAGGTGGAGGTGGAGGAGGACGTATGCGGAGAAAGTCAAAGAGAAGGAGAGAGAGGTTCATACCTTTCGCAAGGGTATCAGTCCGAAAGAGAGAGAGAGAGAGAGAGAGAGAGAGAGAGAGAGAGAGAGAGAGAGAGATGCACATTGAAAGTCAGAGAATAAAAAAACGTGCAGAGAGAGAGAGAGAGAGAGAGAGAGAGAGAGGAGGAGAGAGAGAGAGAGAGAGAGAGAGAGAGAGATGTTTCAGAGAATAAAAAAAACGTGCGAGAGAAGAGAGAGAGAGAGAGAGAGAGAGAGAGAGAGAGAGAGAGAGAGAGAGAGAGAGAGAGAGAGATGCACATTGAAATTCAGAGAATAAAAAAACGTACACACACACACACACACAGAGAGAGAGAGAGAGAGAGAGAGAGAGAGAGAGAGAGAGAGAGAGAGAGGAGAGAGAATAGAAACCTAAAGCGAGCGAAGTATACAAAGATAGGAGGATTGTGAAGAGAGAGAGAGAGAGAGAGAGAGAGAGAGAGAGAGAGAGAGAGAGAGAGAGAGAGAGAGAGATGCACACTGAAAGCCAAAGAATAATAAAAAAAAAAGACACGCAGTGAACGCGGTCATTCAAAAGACGCTGTTTGCTGAACTCTTAAGCGGGAAGAGCACCTTTATTATCACTAACAAATATCTAGTATCTTTGAGAATCTGTGTTACACCTCAAAGATACGTGGTTCAAAGTTAACTGACCTGAAAAAATGTAAAAGTTTTAAAATAAAATAACTGGTGTATTTTATCTTTTATTCATTAATATATCAACACTGAAAATTCATTAAATTCGGTTAATTCCCTGATTTTTGGTATTTTTTTTTTCGGCGGGTGACATACAATGGTGGAATTTAGGTCCATTAAGTTCCATTTAACCCAATGTCAGAGAGTTTGTACCATAAGTAAGTAAAATCATCAAACTTATTAAAGGAATAAAAACAAAACAAAAAAACAATTTGAAATGAAAACTTAGTTCTGATAACTTTAAACATATATTAAAATAAAGCAAACTATATATAATACTGGGCATGTATTTATTAAAACTTATTTTAAAGAACAATGAGGATCGTCTAAATTTGCATGTTCACATTTTGAGTGTATTTATTTTATGTTACAATGATTTCGTGTGATGTGACGTAAGCAGTGACGTAGTTTTTGTTACAGACAAATAGAGACCAAATCTCCATTATTAATAGAAATAGATATATTTTTGAAAAGAACTCCTGAAAACATAATAGACATTTCCGTTAGTTTAAAAAAACACTAGACTTGTAAAATCTATGATATCTCTGAGATTAATGACAGGTAATGATCTACCTTGAAGTGTTTATATACGACCAACATTTATTTGTTGACAAAAAAATTACCAAAAAAACCAGGGAGTAATACAATTTTAATACAATTTTCAGTATTGACTTATTAATCAATGAATTTCTATTATGCATAAGTTATTTTATTACAAATATTGCAGATTTCTTTCAGGTTACTTGTGCCCCTACCTACACTCAAATCCTTAGAAATGCCGTAAGTGCCCATACATTAAGTGGTTAGCCTGTCACAAGTGATATCGGTGCGTAGGATCTGGAAACAAACAGGTGAAAGTACCATTAAAGACCGTTGTCAAAGAATTGACCATTGTTAAAACAAAAAGCACACTATCTGTGCGAGTACAAGATGAGTAGAAAGATAGCAACAACCTGTTCGTATTATGTTCATTGGTGACTGGGCGCGAACAAAGGTTTTCTTTCACACACACACACACACACACACACACACACACACACACACACACACTCACACACTACACACCCCACCCTATTGTCCTTATGGCAAGCCCCAACACTTTTTATCATGTGGGTGCTAGAAGGCGGTAGCTGAGGGTCTTCATGTCCTACAAATAACATTAAACTCTATCTGATGACGAGGTTCCAGTTTTGGAGGTTTGGGGAATGTGGTGTACCCCTTCGTCATTATTATTCCCTGGTCCACTTTGACTCGGAGTGGTAGTACCTGTTAGGGTCCCATCTATGGGTTAAATAGAAAAATGTATTTATTAAACAAAATTGTATTATCCATTAATTATGAATTTATTTCAAAATGTTTGTCGGCATTAAATGACCCACTGAGGTTGATATGCCGTAAAACAAACCAAACCAACCAAAACCAATCACACACACACACACACACACACACACACACACACACACACACACACACTCTCTCTCTCTCTCTCTCTCTGTCCAGCACTTTCCACACCTTTTCTTCATTTCTCTTCTTTCCCTCTCTTTATCCCCCCCCCACATCTCCTTTTCTCTCTCTTTATATTCGCAATATCACTCTCCCTTTTCAACACCTCTCTCGATGCTTCCTAAGCATTCATCCTCCTCCTCCCCTTTTAACACCAAGGCAGGAGTACATACGAACCAGTAGAAAGAAGAAGAAGTAAATAATAATAGAGAAAATCTTAAGAGACGATAAATGTGCTGTCAAAAGTACAAAAGTCAATAAGCAAGTCGAGTGTATAATAATCCAAACGACAACGACTGAATGTTCTTTGCTTTAAACAACTTCAAAATCGACTTTTGTTGGAGCGTCTACAAATTTTATGTCACCAATTTGCGGTGATGTGGAAAAACTAAGTTCAGTGCGACTGTTCAAAGAAAGATAAAAAGAGAAAGAAAACGGAGAAGAGAAAAGAGAAGAAAATAGAAAAAGAAAGAGAGAAAAAGAGAAAAAAAAAAAAAAACGAAAGAAAGAAAGAAAGAGAGAAAGAGAAAAAAAAGAAGAGAAAAAAAAGAGAAAAAAAAAGAAGAGAAAAAAAAAAAGAGAAAGAATTAAAAAGAAAAAGAAAGATAGAAAAAAAGAAAAAAAGAAAGAAAGAAAAAGAGAAAGAGAAAGAGACAAAAAGAGAAAAAAGAAAAGAAAAAGAAAAAGAAAAGAGAAAAAGAGAAAAAGAAAGAGAGAAAGAGAAGAGAAAAAGAAGAGAAAAAAAAGAGAAAAAGAAAGAGAAAAAAGAGAAAAAAGAGAAAGAAAAAAAAGGAAAAAGAAAGAGAAAAAGAGAAAAAGAAAAAGAAAAAAGAAAAAAGAGAAAGAAAAAGAGAAAGGAAAAGAGAAAGAAAAGAGAAAAAGAAAGAGAAGAGAAAGAGAAAGAAAAAGAAAAAATGAAAAGAAAATAAATAAATAATATATATATAATATATAATATTAGTAGAGGAAAAAGTTAAGGGTCTACCATGGTTTCAATCAAAATGATTTCATCAGGGCCCTACCCTACGCTTAACTATGTCGATGCAATTCTTAGTTAAACTCAGATTATTTTCCTATCTGAGTTTAATTAAGGAATTACGTCGACTTAGTAAAGCATAGGGTAGAGACTTGATGAAATCATTTGATTGAAACCATGGTAGACCTTAACTTTTCCTCTATTATTATTATATTATTATTATTATTACTGCTCTATGTTTTTAATATATTGAGCACTTTTGGATTATTTACTGATGCCACTGCAACGGAAACGTTAGAGCGGCAATTGGATACTATATATATTATATATATATATATATATATATATATATATATATATATGTATGTATGTGTGTGTGTGTGTGTGTGTGTGTGTTGAAGATTGATGAGCTAGGTTAAAAATAGGAAAAGCGAGGATAATTTATTGATGCAATCTTTCGTATATATATTTCCTTCTCGAATCAATCGCTGAAAAGAAATTGACCTCAACTGACGACATTTGTTTTATCCTGATGAAGATTGAAAACGCATGCCTAATACATATTTGTTTTAAATATGTGTTTGATACTGTAAATCACCAATCGAAACACGAAGTGTCGGTATATTTTTTCAAATATCAATAAATCATCCTCACTTTTCCTATTTTTCACTCATCATTCATCATTCTTCAATATACTTCGGATTCATTTCCATTTTTCTCGACCCTACTATATATAACTCACTCACTCACTCACTCACTCTCTCTCACACACACACACACACACGCACACACACACACACACGCCCACACAATATCGGGCATAATCAAATAAATCTAAGGGCACCTCATGTGGTGTAATGGTTAGCAACCATTGGTAGTGAGTTCGATTCTCACGGGGTGTCCCATACTTCTGGCCTTGTGCCACGTCTAAGCTCAGCTTTGTAAATAACTATATCCCCAAATAATCCATGAGGTGTAATGGTTAGCAAACTAGATTAGCAGACCATTGTTAATGAGTTCTATTCCCACTGGGTGCACCATATTTCTGGCCTTGTGCCACATCTAAGATAAGCTTAGTAAATAGCTAAATAAATAACTAAATAAATACATCTACGAATTAAAAAATCCCACTAAAAACCAAACTAAACCAAAGATACCAGAATTATATAGGTACTAAAGGTGCATTATATAATCATTTGCATATGAATCACATTTATTTTATCATTCATCTGTTAGTCTCGCTGTGATCGGAGTTTGAAACTTCAATTGTTAAGTTTTCTTTATTTACAGGATGTAACACACCTGTTGAATGAACTGCCTAATGTACAAAACATTCAGGGTTACAGTCATTTGGACTTCCTTTATGCCACCAATGCAGAAGAAACCCTTTTAAATCCATTATTAGTTGAAATATTATTAAATTTCATCTGATACATTTTTTGCTTGGTCTTTACCATAAAATCTTTCTAGCTGTAATTGGTGTCACTTTGTATATTTTACTTGTTCAATAAATATTTTTTTCAAATTATCCATGTTATTTTCTTTAGTCTGTTCTTTATTTCATTTTATCTTTTTTAAACCTAATGTTGTCGTTAGTATATCCGTTCAGTGGATCAACAATAGAAGTGAGTATTAAATCGAAAACAACACTAAGTCCTTATAACGCATTAGGGCATCCTTTATTTTTTCGAACATGAATTATTGCCACAGGTTAATGGATTAATAAATATATTAACAAAATTGATATAAATGCTTATTCGGTTTAATAATGTTCAATACAAATGAAATCAAACCAAATTTAAGAAAAAAAGTTACAAAACATAAAGTTTTAGAATTTAGTCATTTATTTGAAATGTTCAAAATGTTTCCCCTTCATGTTCCATACAATTCTGAACTCTACCAGCAACACTTTTACAAACTTTTTGACACATTTCAATGGTAATTTCATGAAATTTATCTGAAATTGCATTCTTTAATTCTGGAATTGTTTTCGGCTTAAGATTGTAAACCTAATTTTCAATACACCTACAAAAAAAAAAAAAAAAAAAAAAGAAAAAAAAAAGAAGTCCGGTGTTAGGTCTGGTGAACGTGATGGCCATTTCCTCTACCTTCAAAATTTTCATTTAAACATTCCGTAACTCTTATCCCATAATATATTGTTGTGAGGTTTTAAGGGGTCAAATAAGAACAAAACGACGGGTAACAAATGTAGAAAAATGTATTAACAGAAAGTAGACAAATACAATAAGATAAGTGGAAAATACGTCCGACAATAGAGTTATTGGCTTACTGCCAAGCCACAATTATCCCTGTTACTTATAGTAACCTGTCGGCGCATTCCATTAGTCTTATAGGGTGTATCACCTATAACAGATATGAAATTAAAAAGGGCGTCACTTATGCCGCACCTGTATAATCCATATGGAGTCGATATGTCGTTACACAAATAAACCGAACATTACTTTATTGGTTTGTGCCAAGCTAAAGTTAGAAAATGACTAAAACCGTAACAATACTTTTCCCTTAAAAGTAACATCTGTATCGGTATGTTTAACAGTGTGATATTTCAGGCATAAACTAATTAGTGAATTTATTTAGAAAATCCTTTGAGCCTCTCTCAATGGGACTTTCCTTTTCTCACCCCCCTTCCACAAATAATGAAACGGTTATTATTCAATATTTGCTAGAGCAGCAACATAACGCGAATAATTGTATGCAACGCTCATATGCAGGAAAGAATTTAAATTCGCCCGTTTTACATATAATGCTTTCTCTAAAAGTCTATTAAAAGAAACTAGCAAATATATGCAGCCTCCGGGTGCAAGTATTTAAGTTTTAATGTAATAAAATATTGTATTAAATTAGAAAGGCTAATGAAACTACAGATAAAGATTTGAAACATGGTCTTTCATTGTTATTTTTTCGAATTTAAGTATTTAGTTAAAAGAGGAAGTGAAGAATAAAATGACAGTTATTTTATCTTGTTAATGGATTTCATTAAGATTCATTGAAGAGATTTTGTTTATATTCATTAAAATAAAACCAAACAGTTAGAATCAATATACTAAGCACATATTTATTAAATTCGATTTTTTAATATTAATATGCAAATTAGCCTTCCCGTTCACATTGTAAAGCGCTATTTTGTTCATGTTGTTAGTATGTAGACATAGTTAAGAGTATTAATAATATAAGACAATTTGAGGTTAGATAAAAATAAAATCAGGGAGAATGTGATGTCAATAACTAAGAGAATTGTGACTTGAGTAGGAATATAGTTTCGGTTACAGACGGAAAAGTACGATAGTACAAAATAAAAAACACCCTCCGGGTGATGTAAAAATACATTTTTGCACACAATCATGGTTTAATCCAATGCTAATATATTCAACCAAATTTGTTTGACCCGTAGTACATTAAATTGCTTGAGGAGGTGGAAGTTAAAAATTAAATGTCGGAGAATTTGAACCATAAATCATGAAATTTATTAAAGGAGTAAAAAAATAAATATAAATAAATAAAACAATTTGAAATCGAAACTAAGTTCTATTAACTTTGAATATCTATTAACATAAAACAAACTATATATAAATATATGATACTGGGGATGTATCTATGAAAACTTGTCTTAAAAAACAATGAGGACTGTCTAATGTTGCATGCTCAAATTTTGAGTGTATTTATTCTATGTTATGACGATTTCGGGTATAGTGACGTAAGCAGTGACGTAGTTTTTGTTACAGACAAAAACCGGAAGCGAATCTCCATTATTAATAGACTAGTACAAAATAAAAAAACACCCTCCGGGCGATGTAAAAATAATTTAAAAAAACATATTGCCTGAAGGGGTGGGAGTAAAAAATTCAATGTCAGCGAGTTTGTACCCTAAATAAGTAAAATCATCAAATTCATTAAAGGATTAAAAATAAAACAATTTGAAATGTAAACTTTAAATATGTATTAAAATAAAACAAACTATATATAGATATATTAATACCAGTCATGTATCTATTAAAACTTGTTTAAAAAAACAACAATGAGGACTGTCTAATGTTGCCTGTTCAAATTTTCAGTGTATTTATTCTATGTTATGACGATTTTGGGTAATGTGACGTAAGCAGTGACGTAATTTTTGTTTCAGACAAAAACCGGAAGCGAATCTCCATTATTAATAGATTTGATCAAAACGCTAGCGTTTCGTTTTTTTCTCAATTCTCTCACTTGAAGTTTTGATAGCAATTACAGATGGAACACGTACTAGATAATTTTTAGGCTTTATCTTTTAGTTTTCAATGTTTTAATGACGGACGCCACACGAACATACCCCCCAAAAAAAACCTGCACATGCGCGTGTGCATGTGCGTGTGTGCATATGTGTTTAGGTTTTTCGGACTTCATGTCATCTTTATTGTCATATACACAACGTTTCGGCCGACGTGCCCTCCGTTCTTGTCGAAATCGGTAAGCTTCTTGAAGAAGGAAAAAAATCGCAATATGATTTGGTAAAAATATCGTAAGTACAGGTTTGCCTCTCAAACCCTCTTTCATGGGGCCGAAGAGAGGCAAAGAATAGTGAAGAAGTGGATCAAAGAACAGTCAACACAATTTAACGGTATTGGTGGGGTTAATAATAATAATAATAATAATAATAATAATAATAATAATAATAGGTGGATTTTGCAGTGCCAGCAGATCACAGGATGAAGCTGAAGGAAAATGAAAAAATAGACAAATATCTGGACCTTGCCAGAGAACTGAAAAAGTTATGGAATATGAAAGTGAAGGTGATACCAATTGTAGTTGGTGCACTTGGAGCAGTCCCAAAAGGATTGGAAAAGGGTCTGGAATGTTTGGAAATCAGAGGAAGGATTGAAACCATTCAGAACACTGCACTGCTGCAATCTGCCAGAATACTCAGAAGAGTCCTGGAGACCTGAGGAGACTTGCTGTCACTCAGACTCCAGTGAAAGACCATCAGCTAATGCTGATGTGAAAACTCAAAAGGAGCAAATAATAATAATAATAATAATAATAATAATAATAATAATGGTGTTCCTTCATCTTCCGTCCGTTATCATCTTGCAACACCCTCTGGTTAAAAATGAGACTGTTCAAATCGCCCAAAATGAAATGCAAAAATTAATTACTGATTATCTGGAGTCGCTTATCCGCCGAATTCTTATTTCTTATGTGTGTCGTCACCTCAGCTAAATAATAACCATTCCGTTTTTATTATAAAGAAAGAAAAGACATGTTACACAGAAAAATATAATAAGAAAGAAAGAAAGAAAGAAAGAAAGAAAGAGAGTATGAGAAAAATAGAGAGAGGGGGTGAGAATACAAAAACAATAACGCTAATCTCTTTCAATCGAACATTATGAAAAGAAGGAAGAGTGAGAGTTAAATCAAGATTATTATACTTTTTACATATTGAACTATTGCAATAGCTTTTAAGTAATTAAGTAAGTAAAGTCGTCGGGACGGCCTAATGTCGGTATCAGCCAGAGAGCGAGGGAGTCTATCCCCTTTTCACTAGCGCTAGACCAAGGAGATTATTTTAGCATATGTGGTGGAGCGCCACACCTACCATTAGCTCCTCGCTTTACCGCACATATCCCTGTGCTACTCATACGCTGAGTTGGCGAGGGCCAGTATCGAACCAAGAACCTTGTGATTCCGAGCCGAACACTCTATCGACTGAGCTAAACCGGCTACCGTGGTATATTCACAGGTCCTGTTATTTATCATTATTTCCGATACGCATTGTTCCACGTTGTCGTAGAAAGGACGACCTTGGTGATTTGGTTTGGTTTGGTTTATTTTGTTTTACGGCATATCAACCTCAGTGGGTCATTTAATGCCGACAACGTTTTGAAATAAATCAATTCTTAATGGATAATACAATTTTTTTATGAATACATTTTTCTATTTAACCCATAGATGGGACCCTAACAGGTACTACCACTCCGGGTCAGAGTGAACCAGGGAGCAATGGTGATGAAGGGGTGCTCCACATTCCCCAAACCTCCAAAACTGGAACCTCACCATCAGATAGAGTATAACGTCATTCCCAAGACATGTAGACCCGCAGCCACCGCCTTCTAGCACCCATATGATAAAAAGGGTTTGGGGCTTGCCATAAGGGTAATAGGGTTGGAAAATCATATAGGTGCTAGGGCTTGACGTGACCAGCCGATTGATGGGAGGGGGCCTCTCCGACCGCCCATCTAGCCCTAGATAGGGCCAAAGTGGAGTATTGCATGTCATGAACTACTCATCCACCTGGGCTCTATCCTTAAGCATCACGGGTCGCCACCCACGGCCAACAGGTGGCCATTGGGGGAGTCTTACCCCTCTGCAGAGATGCAGTCGGTGCATTCTAACGCCCCAGACGACAGGGCGGGACCTTGGTGAGTTGCAATGAGAAACAACTTAGATTAAAAAAGATGGAATAGGTTACTTTGAGTTTATCCGTTCAGCGGTCATTTAATGTTATATGAACTGTGCGTGATAGTATATATATATACTATGTCCTTATACTCCATTAGTGCATCCATGGATACACTAACACTAAACATTCGGTAAGCAAAGAGAAAGACAAACGACTAATTCGCATGAACTATATTCTTATGAATGTTTAATGTCCCAGACAGGCGAACTGTACACAGTTGTCCTAAGAGCAACCAAGCAATGTTTGGCAATGAAAAAAACAAACGTGATGTAAATGTTTATCCCACTTCTGTTTAAGCGTCTTCATCGCCACCGTTTTTGGTATTAGGTTGGTTGGTTGGTTGGTTGGTTGCATTTTACGGCATGTCAACCCCACCACGCGAGCAGGGTGTGAAACCAGGTCAATTTCTCAAGCGGAGTTTTCCTTCTCCAAGCCTGTTTGCCAAATCAAGGTTAAAGAGCTCAGTCAACTGATACTGACTCATAGTGCAACAGATATAGGGGTTGAGTTAATACAGTTCTAAGTGACAGTTATATGTAGATTGCAGGTTCAATCCGAACTACGGGCGATAATAACAGAATTACTTAACATAGTTTAACACTTGTACCCGGTCATGGTTAAAGAAATGAGAACAGTCTACCCCGGTGGATTGAATAAAGGGGTCGGTTCGAAGTTCCATGAAGGCTCCCGATTACGACATGAAGGCTCTCAAGTTCAACAAGAAGGTTCCTGTGTGTGTGTGTGTGTGTGTGTGTGTGTGTGTGTGTGTGTCTTGAATACCAACTTCTAGCATTGACGGTGGTGGTAACGATGTAATTCAGCCGTAAGACAAGTCGCTAATCAATTATCATTTGTATTCCCTCTTACTTTCAATTTATAAACTCAATCTATCAATCTGACACTTTTTCTCTCCCACGCAATCTCTCTTTATACAGGGTCAGGCAAAATGATCTGACACATTTGTAGGTTAAATAAAAGGCAAATGAAGTAAAGAAACAAAAAAGTGTTTTTATTTTCGAAAAGTGCATATAATGCCATTTTTTTCATATAATGCCATTTTGTTTTGTTTCTTTATAATGCCATTGTTTTTTGTTTCTTTTTCAGTTGCTGCCATGAATTGGATTGGTGAGCATCGCGCTTTCATTGTGGAAACGTTTATCAAAACAAACGAATCTGTAACTGCAACACAAAGAGCGTTACGTTTGCACTTCAATCTTGGTAGACATGATCCCGTACCAGCTCGAAACACGATCTTGTTATGGGTTACCAACTTCAGGCTACTGGATCTGCATTGAAACGAAAATCAACGGCCGACCTCGCCCGCAGAACTCCAGAAAATGTGGCAGCGTAAGAGCTTCAGTTCAACAGTCTCCACTCCGTTCCACATTTAAACGCGCCCAGGCTCTTAGACTTTCCGAAAGAAGTTTAAGAAGAATTCTTCACAATGATCTTCAAATGCATCCATACAAAATGATGTTGATAAACGTTTCCACAATGAAAGCGCGATGCTCACCAGTCCAATTCATGGCAGCAACTGAAAAAGAAACGAAAAACAATGGCATTATAAAGAAACAAAACAAAATGGCATTATATGAAAAAAAATGGCATTATATGTACTTTCGAAAATAAAAACACTTTTTTGTTTCTTTACTTTATTTGCCTTTTATTTAACCTACAAATGTGTCAGATCATTTTGCCTGACCCTGTATATTAGGTACCCATAGCTGGAGAATGAGTAGTTGGATTCATATATTTCCCAATGGTATTTTTGCACTATGTGAAATGCAAACAGTTTCGTCCAAGACTTGAACTCGTGTCACCGTGTCCATTTTCTGCGACGATAACCGTTTACACAACGGTTATGATCTATATACATTTACAACCCCACCATGCGAGCAGGATGTGAAACCAGGTCAATTTCTCAAGCGGGTTTAACAATTTTGAATTTGAGCTTTCCTTCTCCATGACTAGTTGCTTAACTGATGGTTATAGAACGCGGCTGTCCTACTATTTATCCATAACTGGAGGGAGAATAGTTGGATGAATCTCTTTCCAAAAGTATCATCTCTATGTGAAATACAAACAGTCTCAGTTGGAGGCGCGTGGTGTACTGGTTAGTGTCGAGTTCAAATCCTAGACGAAGCCACAGTTCACATAGCACTAATACACTTGGGAAAGGTATGAATCCAATTATTCTCCCTCCAGCTTTGGGTAAATAGTAGGACATACCGCGTTCTATAACCTCAGCTATGGGTAAATAGTATGGCAGACTGGGCTCTTTAACCTTGGTTAGGCAACCAGTCTAGGAGAAGGGTTATTTTATCCGAAGACGTTTTGTTCCATTGATGGACATTGAGAAATTTTTAAATTCAATTTTTAATACATTTTTAAAACTCATTTTTCCTATTTAACCATAGATGGGACTCTAACAGGTACTACCACTCCAAGTCAGAGCGGACCTGGGAGTAGTGGCCATGAAGGGGTACTCCACACTCCCCAGAGATCCAGAACTGGAATTTCACCATCAGATGCAGTTTAATGCCATACCCAGGACAATAAGACCCTCAGCCACCGCCTTCTAACATATAAAATAAAAGGGTTGAGGTCTGCCATAAGGGCAATAGGGTTGGGACAATCCTATAGGTGCAAGGGCTTGACGTGACCAGTCAATTGATCGGAGGGGGTCCTCTCCGACCGCCCGTAAGCCTAAGTAAGGGCCGATTAGGATATTCCATCGACCAATATTCTGACTATCACTAGAATAAAGACCGCCCTGTCGGCTGAGGCTATAGAATATCCTGACTGTCCCTCAGTAGATAGGTAAAATCCTCCAATGTGACAATCTGTGGGCCGTTAGGGGTGACCCATGATGCTTAAAGACGAATCTTGGTGGTTGAGCAGTCTATTACATGCAATACTCCACTTTTGCCATTATTTGAGAAAAAGGCGCTGTTGGAAAGACTCCCTCTGATCAATCTGCTGGTCAAGCCCTAGCACCTATATGATTGTCCTGATCGTTTTGTTCTTATGGCGAACCCCAACATTTTTTTAAATCATATATGTGCTAGAACGGTCATCTGCATAATTAGTTGGAAAGAAAAGAAGAGAAAAGAGGAAGAAAAAAAGGGAAAAAAAAAAGAAAAAGAAAGAAAAGAAGAAGAAGAAAAAAGAAAGAAGAAAAAGAAGAAAGAGAAAAGAAAGAAGAAAGAAAGACAAAAAAAAAAAAGAAAAGAAAAAAAAAAAGAAAGAAAAAGAAAAAGAAGAAAAGAGAAAGAAAAGAAAGAAAGAAAGAAAGAAAGAAGAAAGAAAGAAAGAAAGAAAAAAGAAAGAAAAAGAAAGAAAAAAGAAAGAAGAA
The DNA here is from genome assembly GCA_023376005.1 of Doryteuthis pealeii. NCBI lineage: Eukaryota > Metazoa > Mollusca > Cephalopoda > Myopsida > Loliginidae > Doryteuthis > Doryteuthis pealeii. The sequence continues at coordinate 25,792,436 of CM042154.1, read as the reverse complement.
AAAAGAAAGAAAGGAAAAAGAAAGAAAGGAAAAGAAAAAATGGAAAAAAGAAAAGAAAAGAAAAGAGAAAGAAAGAAAGGAAAAAAGAAAGAAAAACGAAAGAAAGAGAAAGAAAGAAAAAAAAGAAAAAAGAAAAAAGGAAGAAAAAAGGAAGAAAGAAAAGAGAAAGAAAAGAGAAAGAAAAAAGAAAAACGAAAGAAAGAAAAAAGAAAAAAAGGAAGAAATAAAAGAGAAAGAAAGAAGAAAGAAAAACGAAAGAAAGAAAAAAGAAAAAAGGAAGAAAGAAAAGAGAAAGAAAGAAAGAAAAAAAGGAAGAAAGAAAAAAGAAAAACAGGAAGAAAGAAACGAGAAAGAAAGAAGAAAGAAAAACGAAAAAAAAGAAAGAAAGAAAAACGAAAGAAAGAAAAAAGAAAGAAAAGAGAAAGAAAAAGGAAAGAAAGAAGAAAGAATGAAAAAAGAAAGAAAGAGAAAAGAAAGAAAAACGAAAAAAAGAAAGAAGAAAAACGAAAGAAAGAAAAGAAAAAAGAAGAAAGAAAGAAAGAAAGAAAAGAGAAAGAAAGAAGAAAGGAGAAAGAATGAAAAAAGAAAGAGAAAAGAAAGAAAAAAGAAAGAAAGAAAAAAGAAAGAAAAGAGGAAAGAAAAAGAAAGAAAAAGGAAGAAAGAAAAGAAAGAAAAGAAAGAAAAAAAAGAAAAAAAGGAAGAAAGAAAAAGAAAAGAAAAAAGAAAGAAAGGAAAAAAGAAAGAAAAACGAAAGAAAGAAGAATGAATAAAACAAAAACGTCTTTAGCATAAAATAACCCCCTAAGATTGACATGCCGTAAAATCCAACCAAACTAAAGGAAGAATGAACAGTCAGAAAAAAATTGTTCGTAATACAAAAAGTCTTCTATTGATCGGAAGACAATTATTTTCCAAGAATTTTAATTTCAACGAAGAAAAGAAATCTCCAGCTTTTACATTTCCAATAAGGTCCGTACAAGAAAGTTCCAACAAAGTCCCTGTGTGTTTATGGGTGTCTCCATCCTTCTATACATCATATTTCATAAGAAGGGGGGGGCATTCCCTACTGAAATAAGATGGTTATTAAGAAAAACATTGAATGGTAAATTAAGTGTTACGAAAACATGAGAAAAAAGTATTTTCATTAGTTCGGAATTATGGCAAGCTTTACTGACAAAACAGATTATCGGTAAAATTAGCCTCATATTTCCAGTCATTATAGAAGGGATTATTTATGTATTTGACTGAAACAGGAAGTTATTTGAAAGAAGAAAAAAGTTAATGAGACAGAAAATTGCTATTTTGATGTTTCCCCTTTAAAATTTTGAAAATGTATTACCCCCCCAAAAAAAAAAAAAAAAAAAAGAACAACAACAAAAAAAGACAAAAACCCCCCGAAAAAAAAAACCCCAAAAAACAAAATAAAACAAAAACAAAGAAAACAAACAAAACCATTCCCTCAAAAACAAACAAAAGAAAAAGAAAACAAGCCCCCCCCCCCACCAAAAACGAAAAAGACCCCCCCCCAAAAAAAAAAAAATAAAAAAAACAACCAAAAAACCTAGCACATTTAAATATAATTTCGGATGAGAATTAAAAACATAATACAAATACAAACAAAGAAAAAACCTACAAAAATACATTTTTGAGATGAGGCTTAATGATTTGTATTCTTTAGTTTTTTTCAGACTGTTGTCCTCATCTTTATTGTAATATACACAACATTTCGGCCAATGTGTCCTCTGACCTTCTCCAGGTGTTTCTTGTGAAATTCAGAAACTGATATAAGAGTTTCACAGTTCTCAGTGACAATCATCTGTAGGTTGTGTACTAATAAATCCAACGTAATTACCTCCCTTAAATATCTCTGTATAAAAGCAACCCTCTGATCCCATCGGTTAGATCGTAGTCAGAGTAAAGTAAAATAAATTGTAGTAAAAAGATAACCAGGGTTTCAGACTTTAGCAAAGCTTTATTTTACTTTACTCAGACTTCGATATAATTGATGTGGTCAGAAAGTTGCTTTTATACAGAGATATTTAAGGGGAGGTAATTACGTTGGATTTATTAGTACAGGTTGCAGGTTCAACCCCGACTACGGCCGAAATTAAGAGAATACTTAAAGCTTAACACTTGTATCCGGTGATGGTTAATGGAATGGGAACAATCTACCCCAATGGATTTAATAAAGGGATCGGATCGAAATTCCGTGAAGACTCCCATTCACGACATAAAGGCTCGAGTTCGACGTGAAGGTTCTCGATTTCGATGAGAAACACCTGAGAGCACATCGGCCAAAACGTTGAGTATATAATAGGCACTGCCAAAATATTCCCTCATTTTCATTTTAAAAACGAATTAAAATTAATTAAATCGATTATTTAAAGTCAAATTTTTGTTCAAGTCGAAAAGTAGTAACATAATGAGCATCAGTAAAAAAAAAAAGCAAAATAATATTACATATTTGATTTATTTTTGATAAATTTTAAACCATTAATTTCGATCAAATATTTTGCAAACATGGACGCTTTTTTGTGTATTTAGGGACTAAAAACACATTATTTAGGATTTTAAGGCTTATAACAATTTTTTTTTAATTAGAAATCAATATCCAAAAACATTAAATACGCTCTCTATAGAAAAATTAATAACTTTTAAATGAAATATCTTTTTTTGGTCTAAACATACAGAAAAAATGACGCTCTAAAAAATTCTCGTGGGTTTTGTTTACCAAAAAAAAAAAAAGAAAAAAAAGAATGATTGGGAGAAAATGTCACATGACCTCTTCTCGCATGGAGGGCCGAAAATGATGGAAAAAAAATTATCAAAAATCAGGGAATTATCTGATTTTAATAAAATCAGACTTATTAATCAACGAATTCCTTTTTTTTAGATAACTGAATCGTTTCAATCAAACTGATTCAATGGAAATAAATTGAAATTCTTTGAAATAAATATTATTCTTACAGACACCCGCACTAGCGTCTAAAACAACAATTTATATACCTAATTAATAGATAAAATTCATTTAAAATATAAAACGCCTAATTTTAAGTTTCAATATATATGTATATATTATTTCACACACAAATTAAGGCAAGCATTAATAACTGAATAGAGGGCTATGTGTATCATTTTGAAATAGTTGCATAAAAGAATTTTGTATAAAAAACAGCTTTCACTTTTTGAATAAATCTTTTTTTTTCCTCCGCATCGCTTTCAATTTTGCCTTTTCTTTAACGTTTTGCATAAATCAAAGTGACAAACCAGTTTATAAAGTGAAAATGGAGATCATTTTTACTATCCCAACGCCTTTCTCTTCCTCTGTGTGTATAATAAATAAAGATAAATACAAATAAGACCAGTCCATACAAAAGTGCTGGCTGCTACAGCAACTGAGCATGTCTAAAACCTAGAGTTAAGTAACGGACAATATAAAGTTTCATGTATATCACAATCGTCAGATGAAAGTAGAAAAAGTGGTTCGTCAAGTTAATCCCTTAATGCTTGCCTTAATTTTATAGTCCGTTACTTAACTCTAAACCTAGAGTTAAGTAACGGACTATATAAAGTTTCATGTGAAATAAATATTTTTTTATAAAAAACAAACAAATGATGTTATAATTCGCTGACAAAAATCTGTTTCGATCTTTTATTAAAGCGGTCTTCATCAAGAGTGAAATGTTTGTGATAGAAAGACGGTGTGAGTAAACCGTTACAAACAAAAGTGGTACAAACGAACGGAGCCGGAATTTTTTTTAATTTTGAAAATGCATATTCTGTTTTAAAAAATAAAATAAATTTTATTTTTTTGAAAATCAGAAGCATTATAGTCCACAAAGAAAACACAAAAGAGTTTGTTGTAAATATATATAAAAATGTATAAAAAAGTATAAAAAAAAAAGTTCATGATTCCAGCCACTGCAGACCACATTAGCCTCCGGAATATTCATTTTCAAAATTTATATGCATTTTCAAAATTAAAAAAAAAATTCCGGCTCCGAACACGAACGTTCGTTTGTACCACTTTTGTTTGTAACGGTTTACTCACATCGTCCTTCTATCACAAACATTTCGCTCTTGATGAAGACTGCTTTAATAAAAGGTCGAAACAGATTTCTGTCAGTGAATTATAACATCATTTGTTTGTTTTTTCTAAAAATATTTATTTCATACTGTCGGATTCACTTCCATTCACTTTTCAAAGTTTCATGTATATCACAATCGTCAGACGAAAGTAGAAAAAGTGGTTCGTCAACTGTATTTAATGTGTGAGAGACTTGTCACGTGACATTATATTTGTGCACGTGACACACATGTATAATAAATAGATATTATGTTTTGTTTGTTTTGTTTTGTTTTGTTTTACGGCATATCAACCTCAGTGGGTCATTAATGCCAATTTTTTTATAAATACATTTTTCTATTTAACCCATAGATGGGACCCTAACAGGTACTACCACTCCGGGTCAGAGTGGACCAGGGAGCAATGGTGATGAAGGGCTGCTCCACATTCCCCAAACCTCCAAAACTGGAACCTCACCATCAGATAGAGTTTAACGTCATTCCCAGGACATGTAGACCCGCAGCCACCGCCTTCTAGCACCCATATGATAAAAAGGGGTTGGGGCTTGCCATAAGGGCAATAGGATTGGGAAAATCATATAGGTGCTAGGGCCTGACGTGACCAGCCGATTGATCGGAGGGGGCCTCTCCGACCGCCCATCTAGCCCAAGATAGGGCCAAAGTGGAGTATTGCATGTCATGAACTGCTCTATCCTTAAGCATCACGGGTTGCCACCCACGGCTAACAGGTGGCCCCATTGGGGGAGTCTTACCCCTCTGCAGAGGTGCAGTCGGTGCATTCTAACGCCCCAGCCGACAGGGTGGAAATAGATATTAATCAATTTATTGGTTTTTAGAAATCTGATGAGTCCAAATACAGGTATTTTCCGGGACAACTGCCGAATTTGGGCGACATGAGCGTTCAGCATCACTTGTGTCTGTCCGACCGCGTTTAAAGTTAGTATACCACCTCTTAACCGTTGTTTCTGACGGAACAGAGTCCGAATAACACTGATCAAGTCATTGCTTGCTTGAATAGTATGTTTTCCCATCAGAAAGCAATGCTTTATCAACGCACGAAAGTCAGATTTTTCCATTGTTTTGAAAATTTTCAACAGTAGCTTCACTTAAATAACTGTAATTTGTAAACTAATAATCCAATTAGGCTAAAATTTTGACACGTTTCATTTGAAGGTTAGTATTTTATAAAGATCATATGGATTTTTTTTATTGGTGGCGCCATCTATATGTCAGGCCCAGGACTTATTGAGTGATGTGTTATGTTTTGAAATCAATCAGGTGTTAAATGACATGGAAGTAATTTGTTAATATGCCTACACTTAAAACCCAATTCCCCCTTTTTTTTTTCAACGATTTATTATTTTTGTCATATTCCAGAATATAATTAGGCAATGAATCCACACGAGCAGGATGTGACACAAGGTTAATTTTTTTAAAGCGAAGTTTGAATTAAGAATTTTCCTTCTCTTAGATCGGTTGCAATACCAAGGTTAAAGAGCCCATTCTACTTTACCATTGAACCATAGTTGGATGAAGAATAGTTGAATACATATATTTCCAAAAGGCATTAACGTTATATGAAATGCAAACAGCTTCGTCCGGGATTTGAACTCGTTTCGCCGTGTCCATTTCAAACGACGATGCCCATTACACAACGAACTCCTCCTAATTACTGAATACATCATTTTTCTTCTGGACAGTTTGCAATTGTTATAAACTTTATACGATTGGGATTTTTCTTCAATATCTCAAGACAAACGAGAAGATGAAACCAGTAAATATCCCTGTGACACGTATATGGTAATTCTCCATGCGTGAGGTTATCGATGTTAGACCAATAAAATATGTAAAAAACACACCGAGTCTTTGTGTTTGTTAATGTTACATAATTTATGAACAGCCTATAAATTATGTGCGTAGATAGAATATTTAAATAAGGTCTGTTAGATTAAAAATGACGGGGTCCGTGGAAAGTTACTGGGACCGATGAGTGACAACGGTGACGTTCCAATTGACCTTCCCGTAGACGGTTTGGACACACGGGAATTAGTTTTAGTTTAGATACAAGTCGGCACCCTATCAGAGAGGATGTCTCTTAGGGTTCGCAACTCCCCCGGGGCGGAATCAAATGGGCAGGGTTGAAAATGAAAGCTTGATCAAGAACAAACAAGTCTTGCTGTGTTAATTAAATGTTAAAATAAGCAATGTTCAGCCCAGTCCGAAGAAGCATCAACAGAAAGGAGAAAACCAACCTTTAACAGCAGAAGCCCACTAGACGGAAGAAAATGGCGGTCAAAGTAGACCAACAAGAAGAAGTGTTACAAGCAAGTAAGACAATCAATTATCCTCTAATCTATTAATAATGGAGATTCACTTCCGTTTTTTGTCTGTAACAAAAACTACGTCACTGCTTACGTCACTATACCCGAAATCGTCACAACATAGAATAAATACACTCAACATTTTGAGCATGCAAAATTAGACAGTCCTCATTGTTTTTTTAAACAAGTTTTAATAAATACATCCCCAGTATCATATATTTATATATAGTTTGTTTTATTTTAATAGATAATCAAAGTTAATAGAACTTAGTTTCGATTTCAAATTGTTTTATTTTTTTTTACTCCTTTAATAAATTTGATGATTTCATGATTTATGGTTCAAACTCTCCGACATTTAATTTTTAACTTCCACCTCCTCAAACAATATCTTTCAAAAATTATTTTTACATCGCCCGGAGGACGTTTTTTTTATTTTGCTAGTATATCTAATCTATCTCCCCGTCTCTCTCCTCCATTGTATACCCGAGTATATTAGAAGGGCATACAACATTAATAAGAACAAGAAATGGACACGCAGTGATTCATCAACCCAAGACAACCCAAGAAGACACAGATGAAGAACTCAATTCAACCCAATCCAGCCAACATAAAATATAAGTATAATAATGTTCGGAGACAAAATAGAATTGTCTCCCTTTTTACATTGAAGAAGGGGCTTTCCCATGTCACGTGTCCATTTTGTTCATATGACAAGGCGAAACCTGAAATCCCACTCTTTGACCAACACGACGTTGGAAGAAACAGACGTATATCTTTTCGCTTCCTCAACGCAAATGGGTGCCAACTCTACGCAAATGGGTGCCTGTTTTTGTTCCCAGACCTCCTATTTCTGCTGGCATTTACAATTCATTAGCGAGAAAGAAAAAAGAAAACGACTTTTCCTTAGTCAGAAGTAATTTTGTTAAAATGAAAAACATTAAAACCAAAATATTGGATAACTGGTAATTCTGAATTTACATATTTAATCAAAGGTCACTGCAGTTACTACATTTAGTAAGTTAGTTAAAACTGTCAAAAGTCCCAGGTGTGACTTGACGAGGGAGCTCAATACATTTATATAATCTTTTTCTGAATGACAAATATCGCACTTGTTGACATTGAAATTTCAACGGCTAAATGAACAGGGTGTTCAGGAGAAATTTGACAGTTTGATAAGGAAAAAGAAAAAGTGCTTGGTAACGACAAAATTTAATGGATTGTAAAGAAAATCAACAGGCACGGAAATTATACTACTGTCAACAAGTTTCACTCAAAATAACCACCATTAGCGTCGATCACAGCCTTAATCCTGCTCCGGAACCTGGAGCAAGCTGATGTTACAGTTTCCCTGGGAACAGTCTCAAAAACTACCTTAATTCTGTCGATCAACTGGGCTTTTGTGGTACTGGCACGGCGATTGGAGTCTTTCTCAACAGCGATACATACATAATAATCCATGAGGTTAAGATCTGGGGACTTCGGAGGCCAAACATTTGGACTAGTGTAGTCGTAAATATTCGCCGACAACCATTTTTGACTTTTTCCAGAAATGTAGCAGAGGGCCAAATCCTGCTGCCATACATATGGCCTACCATTGGCTACCCTTGTTATCCAGGGCTTGACTACAGTGTTTAGCAACGCCATGTAGGCATCTGAGGGTCCTCCAACATTTTTTTTCTGTAGATTTTCGAGGAATTCTGCTGTACGAACGCAATCAGATCGTCTGTTATGTTGCTTTCTTTAGCCACAGCCTGGTAGTCTCCATTGCAATTCTCCAGTTCATGTCTGATTGTTTTTACAGTATTCAGGGAGCATTGGGCAGCAACCATAATCTCCTTATTTGGATGGCCGGTGCAGATCATCATGATACAAGTTATTCTCTTCCATGATTCAGGTGAGTTTCAGTCATCCATTCTATCTGTGATCACGTATATGAATGAAGAAGGGTCCAAGCTTTAAATGATGCGTAGTATGCGTCAATACCTCCAACCTACGGAGAAATATAGCCAAATATAAATATGTCAAATTTATCCCGAACACCATATATATATATATATATATATATATATATATATATATATATAGCAGCTATATATATATATAGCTGCTAAAAATGGTATAAATGCACTGATGAGAGGTGACACCTCGAAACACGTGTCTGTAGTTTACTCTATTATACGCTCCCAATTTCGGTTGAGCACTTTATTTAGAAGGGATTTAATTGCAAAATTCACCGTATTCGGCGTTTAGCTAAGACTCACTTTGTTTACAAAGTTTGAGACCTCTAGGTGAATTAATTTCCGCTTAGAAATGTAGCGATTAAATAGCCTGCTATACTTGGCAGCCGACTGTGGCCGTATGGGTAAGAGTTTTGGCGAGCGTAACTTCGTTCGGGTCTCGAACCCGGCCAGAGGTAGCTGCTAAAAATAGTATAACTGCACTGATGAGAGGTGATGCCTCGAAACACTTATCTGTAGTTTACTCTCTCTCTCTCTCTCTCTCTCTCTCTCTATATATATATATATTATATGTGTGTGTGTGTATTTGGACAGCATTCTTTCATTTATACATGTAGAATTAAACAAAAGACACATCTCCTGTTTAACAATTTTATTTTTGATCTTTTCGAGTTTTCTGGCCAACTTTTTAATATTCGGGTGGAATTCGTGGATAAGTGCCGAAAGTACTCGGGACCTCAACTTTGGTGGAATTATCCACGACTTCCACCCAAA
>CM042154.1:25733297-25773297 GCA_023376005.1 Doryteuthis pealeii | reverse complement strand
TATTTGCTGTTTTTTTTTTCACCGCGAGGATTTACCAACACACTTGGTATATTATATATACTAGCAAATATATGCACCCTCCGGGTGCAAGTAATTAAGTTTAAATGTAATAAAATATTAGATTAAATCAGAAAGGCTAATGAAACTAATAAAGAATTCAGATAAAAAGATTTGAAACGGAGGGGGTATAATCGGAAAATAGAATAACTGAAACTTACTCTTTCATCACTTCCGCTTTTCAATGCTAAATTTTGCTAATTTAACTATTTAGTTAAAATAGGAAGTAAAGAATAAAATTACAGTTATTTCTTCTTGTTAATGTATTTCTTTTAGGATTTATCCCCGAGACTCTTTGCTTATATTCATTAAGATAAAACCAAACAATTAGAAATCAATAATACCAATCACATTTTTATTAAAATCAGTTTTTTTAATATCAATATGCAAATTAGCTTTACGTTTACACTGAAAACTGGTATTTTGTTGTATATATAAATACAATTGCATGTTATTAGTATTTAGGTAAGCCCAACAGTATTAATAATGTCAAACAGTTTTATTATTAATTGAGGTTTAAATAGAAATAGAATCATGGAGAATGTGACGTAAATAACTAAGGGAATTGTGACTTGAGTGGTAATATAGTTTCGGTTACAGACAGAAAAACACACAATCTCCATTATAATAAGATATCAGCAATAGCATAATCTTTACAGATCATTGTCGTCTCACACAATCCTATAACCCCGCCACCAGAACCTATCCTGCATGAATTGTCCCTGATGAGATTTCCTATGATTGACACACACACACAGATATATATATATATATATATATATATATATAGTAAAGCTAGGACCTTCCTCCATAACCCCTCGAGCACCCCCCCCCCGTAAAGAAGGTGCAGCGCACTTTTAGTTCTCAGTTGACCTTTTGTTGCACTAAGTCTAATAAACATCAATGGAATTAGAACGTTTTATGCACCTATTTGCACATTTGTTGAAAGATGCACACGTCGTTTTTATTCCTTCAATTCAGCTGCATTCTTAACCGACCCCCCCCCCCATTCCCCACTAATACGAGTTTTCTTTTTTTTTTCATTCATCAATAGGCCGAAATAACAAAGTAATGTTTCGTGCATATTCAATGAAAAACCGGCGCCTTTCTCGCCACTCGCACAAACAACAAAACTATTCATTGTTAGGAAGTACTTCATTGTATATTATGTCCTCCATAATAATGGCAAGAGGAGGGGGGAGGAGGAGGAGGTAGAGAAGGAGGAGGAGGAAGGGGAAGGAAGGGGAAGGAAGAGAAGGTGAAGGAGGGGGAAGGAGGGGGAAGGGATGATGGAGAGAGAGAGAGAAAGCGAGAGTGAGAGAGAGGGGAAAGAGAGAGAGTGAGAGAGAGAGAATAGAGATAGAGAAGAGAGATAATAGAGAGAGAGAAGCGAGAGAGAGAGAGAGAAGAGAGAGGAAAAGGACGAGGAGAAGGAGGTGGGAGTAGTAGTAGTAGTAGTAGTAGGAGGATGTTTTTTTTTTTTGCACGCCGAACACCTCGATAGTGTTCGGCCTGCCAAGTTAATCGATAGAGAAAAATACTAACGAGAAAAGGAATCAATGGATGACACTAATAACACTGAATTAAGTCTCAATTGATTTTGGTTTCACTTGTGACGTTCGGGTGAATAAAGACCTTCATTAAAAAAAGATTCTACGTACAATTGTATTTATCGACTTCATTCATTTGATGAATGCAAGGCGAGTTGTAGCGTTTAGAACAGTGTTTTTTTTTGTTTTTTTTTTAATATGTAGGCTCTTTAACTTTGGTATGGTAACCAGGCTAGGAGAAGGACACATTTTGAATTAAAACCTGTTAAACTCCATTAATAGATACTAGCAAATATATGCACCCTCCGGGTGCAAGTATATAAGTTTTAATGTAATGAAATATCGTATTAAATTAGAAAGTCTAATAAGAATGCAGATAAAAAGATTTGAAACAGAGTGGGGGTATAATAGAAAAATAGAAATGAAACTTACTCTTTCATCACTCCCGTCTTTCATTGCTGAATTTTACTTATTTAACTATTTAATTAAATTAGGAAATAAAGAATAAAATTACACTTATTTTTTCTTGTTAATGGATTTCATTTAAGATTCATTGGAGAGATTTTTGTTTATATTCATTAAAATAAAACCAAACAGTTAGAAATCAATAATACTAAGCACATATTTAATAAACTCACATTTTTAATATCAATATGCAAATTAGCCTTCCCGTTCACACTGCAAACCGCTATTTTTTTAATATATAAATACAATAGCATGTTATTAGTATGTAGATAATAAAACGGCGAAGCAATTTTATTAATAATTGAGGTTTAAATATAAATAAAATCATGAAGAATGTGATGTAAATAACTATGTTAATTGTGACTCGATTAGTAATATAGTTTCGGTTACAGACAGAAAAACACACAATCTCCATTATAATAAGATATTTATTTGCTTCATTCCTGAATGCAAGAAGAGTTACATCATTTAGAAAACAGTAATTTTAAGTAGGTAAGTTCGAGCGGAGTGCTGGGTGGGATATCCTAATGTTGGTTTTACGGAATGTCAAACCTTGTTGGGTTATTTAATGCAGAAGTCAATCTTTTTGTGCATACGATTCTATAGTTCTCATAGGAAAAAATTATCAATTATCAATTATCTATAGTTCCAAGAATAAACATGAGATAGTGAATTGCCCAACGAAACACGAAGGTAGATATAAATTCTATAGTTCTTATAGGAAAAAATTATCAATTATCAATTATCTATAGTTCCAAGAAACGCATAATAATCATTTGGAAACAATAATTACAAGTAGATATTTACCCAACCCGTTCGCCACGAGCAGGATGTGACACAAGGTCGCAAGTATAGGGCACCTAGTAAGGATCGAATTCGCTATTCAGTTGTACACACATATATATTTACCAACCCCTCCGCACCAGTAGGATGCGACACAAGGTCAATTTTTTAAGCGGAGTTTAACAGGTTTAAATTTAGAGTTTTCCTTCTCTGAGACTGGTTACCTAACCAGGATTAAAGAGCCCAATCCACCCTACTATTTACCCATAGCTGGAGGGAGAATAGTTGTATGCATACTTTTCCCAAGGGTATTAGCAAACAGCTTTGTCCAGGATTTGAACTCGCGTCGCCGAGTACATTTCCTACGACTCTAACCATTACACTTCGCACCTCCAATACTCTAATTCAGTAGCACATATATGATAAAAAGAATTGGGGGCTTGCCATAAGGGTAATAGTGTTGGGACAATCATATAGGTGCTAGGGCTTGGCGTGACCAGCCGATTGACCGTATTGCTAGTATATATAATGCTAATTTTTCTTATGTATACATAAATAAGGTAATTTTTATTATTTACTGTAACGAATTACGGTATTTGAAAGGTATACAAGACCTCACCATAAATGTGTGTCTTGGCACATATATATATATATATATATATATATATATATATATATATATATATATTGTGTCGCAAGGTCAATTTCTTAAGCGGAGTTCAACAGGTTTGAATTCAGTGTTTTCCTTCTCCTAGACTGGTTGCCTAACCAAGGTTAAAGAGCCCAGTCTTCCCTACTATTTATCCATAGCTGGTGGGAGAGTAGGATTCATACCTTTCCCAAGGATATTAGCGCTAAGTGAAATGCAATTACCACAGCCAGGATTTGAACTCGGGGCGACGAGTCCATTTCCCATGACTTTAACCATTACATCACGCGCTTCCCTTCGCACCTATATGATTGTCTAACTGCTTTGCCTCTCCGACCGCCCGTCTGGCCTAAGTAAGGACCAGTGTTGCATGTCATGGACGGCTCAGCCACCAGGATTACTGTCTTAAGCATCACGGGTTGCCACCCAGAGTTAATAATTTTACCTCTCTGCAGAGGTGCAGTTTTTTTTTGGTAGGTGGGAGGTGTAGTTTCCCGCTTCTGAACTCTGCGCACCTGCTTTGAGTTCAATGTTCCATATGGTTAAATTAACTTGCTCGTTGTTATTTAGAACTGTATAAACTTCTCCAGCAGAAATTTGACGACCCTATTTACAAGTGTCATGAATTATTATTTACTTTTGTTTTGAAAGATCGATGTTAATGATTTATCGATCCAGTGTTGTAGACACGAAAATTCAACTCATCAATCGCCAAATATTTTATTTAGTATTTTTACACAAAAAGCAAGCTCTAATGAGCTTATCAGAGAGGAGATGGGCGCCACCTATTAACCATCCTTCAGAGATATGCAATAAAGGGAAATCAAAATAATCACTATGAAAGGATTAAATAAACATTGAAATCTGAAAGATTAATGGAGAGAAATCTCCGTATTTTATCAGGTAATAAAAGATAAATAATTTTTTGTCTTAAATTAATGCATAAAAAAACAAACTTACCATTTATTACATAACATTTGAAATGTCCACCTTTGAAGTCAAAGTGGACCTGGGAGTAATGGTGATGACGAGATACTCTACATTCGACAGGGTCGGTTATCTATCGGAACTACACAAAGATACTGCGTGCTGTTTTGAAAAAAACTCCTGGTTGCAACACCCTACAAAATAGCAGTTGTACGGCCATTTACACCCATCTCCCTAACCATCCAAATAAGATGTGACAGGGGCTGTAGAATACACCGATTGGACCTCTGCAGAGGGGAAAAATTCCCCAATGGTGCCACTTGTTGGCCGTTGGTTGGTTGGTTGGTTGTATTTTACAGCATGTTAAGTCTTGTTGTGTTATTTTATGCCGAAGACGTTTTGTTTTATTCATTCTTGATGGTACTCAATTTTTGCGCCTAAAAGTTTCCCCAAGATCGCTTAAAAAAAATTAGAATACATCATGGATTGCTCAGCCACCAGAGAATGTGTATATATATTTACTTTGTCACAAATTGTTTTATTTTTGTAGATTCCTCCTGTCATACATACATACATACATACACATCAACTATCATTTATATATATATATATATATATATATATATATATATATATATATATATGTAGATGGTCATTTAGTGTCAAAAAAGGATTTTAAAGTATATTCTCAAATTCTTCAATCTCGGTGGTTTTACGGCACAATGACGCCTATATAATGGTCATGTAGAGCCAAATAAGCACTTTAATGAATTAATTCCTTTATTTTCAAGCCGCATTTATTAAATATTGACCTCAACATAACAAAGCCCTGTCGGTGGGGCTTTAGAATACGCCGACTGCACCTCTACAGAAAGGTAATACTCCCCTCCCACCTGTTGCCCGTGGGTGGCGACCCATGAAGGTTAAGGATGGAATCCTGCTGGCTGAGCAATACATGACATGCAACACCCCACTTTTGCCGTTACTTGGTTTAGACGGGCGGTCGAAGAGACTCCCTCCGATCAATCGGCTGGTTACGTCAAGCCCTAGCACCTATATGATTGTCCCAACTCTATTGCTCTTAAGGCAAGCCCCAACCCTTTTTATCATATATGTGCTAGAAGGCGGTGGTTGGGGTTTTTCGTGTCCTTGGAATGACGTTAAACTCTATCTGATGGTGAGGTTCCATTTCTGGAAGTCTGAGGAATGTAGAGCACCACTTCATCACCATTGCGCCCTGGTCCACTCTGACCCGGAGTGGTAGTACCTGTTAGGGTCCCATCTATGGGTTAAATAGAAAATTTGTTTATAAAAAAAATAGCGTTTAATTTAATTTTCTACCAAACAATCGCTACGAATCTTTCAAAATGTTGCCGGCATTAAATGACCCACCGAGGTTGATATGCCGTAAAACAAAACAAAGACGGAAAAAATCAACATAACAACACTGCTAAGTTATGTTGGTTAGATTTTACGGCATCTCAATCCATCTTGTGTTATGTTATGCCGAAAATGTTTTGTTTTATTCAGTCTGTTGGGTATTCATTTTTTAAACTTAATTTTTAAAGACATTTTTATCTATTCAATCCATAGATGAGACCGTAACAGGCACTTCCACACCGGGTCTGAGTGGACCTGGGAGTAAATGGCAATAAAGGGGCACTCCACAATCCCCCAGAGCTCCACAACTGGAACCTCACCAGTAGATGCAGTTTAACCCCATACCCAGGACACTAAAAGTCTTAGCCTCTGCCTTCTAGCACATATAATAAAAAGAGTTTGGGGGTTTGCTTTAAGAGCAATACGATCGAGACAATCATATAGTGGCTAGGGCTCAACGTGACCAGCTGATTGATCGGAGGGGAGTTCTCATACCGCCTGTCCAACTCAAGTAAGGCCAAAGTGGAGTGTTACAATGGACTGCTCAGTAGAGTAGGTCGATTTTTCACTTTTTAAAAATATCAAATTGTCCATCTATGTGGAAGTTGTGTGTTAGTATACTGAATACTGATACCAAAAAATTAGATATTTTACTAGCCCCATTGTTTGAGGAAATAGCATCAAAGATCGTTTACTAAAATGCACTAAAAATCCTCGTTTTCTAAAGGCTTAAGGATAGAGCCCAGGTGGCTGAGCAGTCCATGACTTGCAATATTCCACTTTGGCCCTATCTTGGGCTAGACGGGCGGTCTGAGAGGCCCCTCCGATCAATCGGCTGGTTACGTCAAATAGCACCTATATGATTTTCCCAACCCTATTGCCCTTATGGCAAGCCCCAACCCTTTTTATTATATGGGTGCTAGAAGGCGGTGACTGAGGGTCTACATGTCCTGGGAATGACGTTAAACTCTGATGGTGAGGTTCCAGTTCTGGAGGTTTGGGGGAATGTGGAGCACCCCTTCATCACCATTGCTTCTTGATCAACTCTGACCCGGAGTGGTAGTACCTGTTAAGGTCCCATCTATTGAGAAAACGAGGATTTTTCGTGCGTTTTAGTGGACGATCTTTGATGCTATGGTGCAAGTAAAATTTCTAATTTTTGGTATCAGTATTCAGAATACTAACAGACAACTTTCGCATAGATGGACAATTTGATATTTAAAAAAAAAATCGACTTACCCTACTGCTCAGCTACCAAGATTCCGTCCATAAGTATCTCGGGTCGCCATCCACGGCCAACAGGTGGCCCTCTTTGGGGGATTTTATCCCTCTGCAGAGGTGCAGTCGGTGTATTCTACGACCCCAGCTGACAGGCAGCAACAACTCTGCATTAAATCGATAAAAGAAAAATGAATAAACTGGGAATTTGTTTTTTTTAAGCCAATCGATAATTTAGTTCGATTATTGAGAGGCAAATCAAGTACAAATTGGCTGTTCTTTGTTCTAAGGGATTCTCGCGTGGGTTGCTTTTTAGCGATATTGACAAACAGATCATTGTCAGAAAGTTTGATTCTCACTGGGTGCCCCATACTTAATCTATGCTTAGTTTGTTTTTAAGACATCTCATTAGGTAGCTAGCCCAGTAGTCTGTTCCCAGCAAGTTAGATCAGATAGAGTTTAACATCATTCCCAGGACATGTAGACCCTCAGTCATCGCCTTCTAGCACCTATATGATAAAAAGGGGTTTGGGCTTGCCATAAGGGTAATAGGGTTGGGAAAATCATATAGGTGCTAGGGCTTGACGTGACCAGCCGATTGATCGGAGAGGGCCTCTCCGAATGCCCGTCTAGCCCAAGATAGGGCCAAAGTGGAATATTGCAAGTCATGGACTGCTTAGCCACCTGGGTTCTATCCTTAAGCATCGCAGGTCGCCACCCACGGCCAACAGGTGACCCCATTGGGGGAGTCTACCCCTCTGCAGAGGTGCAGTCGGTGCATTCTAACGCCCCGACCGACAGGGCGTCCCCTAACCTCGTGTCGCATGGCACACGATAACATGCTTAACTGTAAGTTTATACTTTGCTACTTTACGAGCAGCCTCAAGACTTTGCTTATAAAAGACTATTTTCCTATTAAGAAGTTTCTGTTATAAACTATGTATAAGCTCTTTATATCTTCTGTCATGTTTTTTATTCTATCCTATTAAGTTTGCTCAGGTAATAAAATATCCTTGTTATCATTTAGACCGTGTATTATTCTTATAATCATTCAGTATGAGAGAACAATATATTCAACTCACCATCCCTCTTCTAGGGCAGGGATCACCAAACTTGTTTCACGGTGGGCCGGATAATTGAAAAAAAAATAACGAGCACGGGCCACATTATTATTGTATTCAATACTTGCTAACCAGAACGAAAGCTCTGAGAAAAAGATGTAAACCAAAAATTATCTTTCCATATATGGCTGAGTAGAGTAAGATGCACAAACAAATTTAACCAACATATTTATTTTCAAAACATTATCAAAAAACGCAATACTCAAATACCGTCGGCGGGCCAGATAAAATGCCTTTGCGGGCCGGATTCGGCCCGCGGGCCGTCGTTTGGTAACCCCTGTTCTAAGGTAACACTACGGGGGTTTGGTTGGTTGTTTTACGGCATATCAACCTTTTTCGGGACATCTAATGCCGAATCAAGACATTTTGATAAACAAAGAACTTGGTTGCTTAAAGTACCTGCTGTTGTTTAAATGGTCACCCAATTAAGTATTGAACAACGTCATCGCTGCTTAACTTTGGTCATGAAGCGGGAACTGGTGCTTTCAGCGTGACTTGATTCTGATAGCATTAATGGGTGGGTGGGGGAGAAGCCTACATTAAAAACATTCGAAATATTAACCTTCTTCCACATCATTTAACAATGGGTGTAGGGGGGAGGGCGGAAGACAACCATCTCGGCCATCAAAGAGACCTATATTTTGACGATTCAAATATTCATCGACTGAAGAGCACTGAGTGGACAGAAGTAATCGGGCAGTCAACCATAATAGGAAATAAACATTTATCACAAGAACAATAGTGACTTGTCAGATATTATTGACCGGCCTCATCTTGTGCGGTTTGGCATTTGACCAGTCCGTTGCAGTGTAGATTCCGGTGCCTCGCTATGGATGGGGGGTAAGGTTGGTTGGTTGGATTTTACGGCATATTAACCCTTGGGTTATTTTATGCTGAAAACGTTTTTGTTATATTGTTTTTGTTGGGTATTCAATTTTATTAAAACTCATAAAAAATATCAAACTAATTTTTTTTCAGCCGTAGATCGGACCCTAACAAATACTACCACTCTGGGTCAGAGTGGGCCTGGTATAATGGCAAGGAAAGGGTACTAATAAAAACTAAAAATGTATTCGGCATAAAATAATCCGAGGGTTGGCATGCCGTAAAAAGAATAAACAATAGATTAAGAGAATATAAAAAATAATGGGGATTTCATTAAGAAATTAGAAAATAGTAGGGAAGACTGGTATACAAACCTAAGCTTAAGAAATTGACCTTGTGTCGCATCCTGCTCGTGCGGAGGGGTTGGTATATGGATAAAATGGTACACAGATGTTGTTTAACTGAATTTATTTTTTCAACTTTACATTGCCGATATTGCAATATTTCGATTTTATCAGAAAAATCTTCTTCGGAGCATATTGACAGGATAACAATTGTGACCGTTTTATGATGTGATTTTTTTCTCTACCGGATTCTGTAAGAGAGAAAAGAGAATATTTTTTGGACTAGAAATATTCAAATACTTGTTAGGGTCACATCTATGAGTTAAATGGATAAGAGATGAGTTTAAAAATGTATTTCAAAAGTTAAAAAAAAAAGATTTAAATACTGTCTTAAAGAACGTCCTCGGCATGAAATAACCCGAGGGTTGACATGCCGTAAAATCCAACCAACCAACTAACCAACCAACCAACCAACCTACCCACCAATATTTCCTGGATTTTAAAAGTGAAGTTGGTGATTGGTAGGGCAATGGTTGTCTGTAGACTACTGGTACTTATATCTGACCTAAATACATAATGCTGTAATACTAAATGTCAGTGAGGAGGGTGTTCTTATATATACGGTAAGTGAATCTATGTGATTACATGCACTTGCCAGCTGGATGACTTTTCCGAATCCTGCTAGACACAATCAGTTACCATAGCGACACTTCCTGGTGCGAAACGTAATCGTCTTTCAATGCGACATGTCTAAGAGAAAAGATGTCATTTTTATCCGTCCGTGAGGACTGTGCCCTGCTTGCCCTATAGACCGGGACCTATTTGTACCATTGACCCACAACACAATACCGGAAGCTTTCATAAACTACGGACATGTCTGTAAAAAAACGAAAAAAACAAAACAAAACATAATTAAAGGGTATTTGATGAACCATGTATCGTTTCTATGACCAACATATTTTGGCTGACTTCTGATTTAGGTCGGAAATTTAAAACGGAAAGTTTTTTGGTGGTCCCCAATGACAGTTTAACTACAGTCTATGAATTAACATTTTGCGAATTGGGTTACGGTTTTAGGGGATTAAGGTTGTTTTTAATTACGTACTGCTTAAAAAAATAAACAACAAAAACCCAAATTACTATACATTTAATTAACCATTGAAATTAATTATTGAATATATTATTGAGACAGTTGTTTGTGTTAGTATTGCAATGTATAATTTCAATTAAACTTAGTTTAAAAAATATTTTTTAACATTAAATGTATAGTAATTTTTTTTTTGTTGTTTATTTTTTTTAAGCAATACGTAATTAAAAACAACCGTAATCCCCTAAAACGGTAACCCAATTCGCAAAATGTTAATTCATACTGTAGTTAAACTGTCATTGGGGACCACCTAAAAACTTTCCGTTTCAATTTTCCGACCTAAATCAGAAGTCAGCCCATATTTTCACATGCACACTGTACTCTTTTGGGTATTAGGGTTATACTATTTAATGTGGTTTTGGCTTTAGTGGCCAAAACACGGTTCTTATAATTCGTTTGAAGGCTCCAGAGAAACCTTCCAGCGTAGGTGAATATATATATTTACCAACCCCTCCACAGCTGCGTCCAGGAATTGAACTCGACGAGAGCTCATCCACTACAACGCTAACCATTACTCTACGCGTCTCCATATGTAGGTGAATATATACATAATGCAATTCAAATACATGAGTACAGTATAACAATAATGCAGACTTTATTGTCTGAGCACATGAAATATATAACAAGAAACAAACAGGACGAAAGTCTTTGAGAAGTAAGAAAGTTTTTATACAATATAAGAGTCTATAAAGAGCTCCGTACTCACATGGGTACAAGCCTAGAGTTGGGGGACAAGGCCCCCACTTTAATGGACTGAGACACCACACGTCTAGTGCATCATTGTAGATGCCGGATCAGAGAGAGAGAGAGAGAGAGAGAGAGAGAGAGAGAGAGAGAGAGAGAGAGAGAGAGAGAGAGAGAGAGAGCTTCCCGGGCTGAGTTTAAAGACTCGGGTAGTCGTGCCACCTAGTGGCAAATCCTCGCGACAAGGGAAGATAACTCTTTTCCACGAAGTCCATCAGCAGCAAACAAATGTGGGTGTTAACAGGAAGATATAAGAACGAATGTGGTGTTCGGAAAGTAATGGATTTTAACAGAGAAGATATAACGAATGTCATTTTAACAGAGAATATAAAAACGAATATTGATGTTCGGAAAGTAATGGCATTTTAACAGAGAAGATATAAAAAACGAATATTGATGTTCGGAAAGTAATGGCATTTTAACAGAGAAGATATAAAAACGAATATTGATGTTCGGAAAGTAATGGCATTTTAACAGAGAAGATATAAAAACGAATATTGATGTTCGGAAAGTAATGGCATTTTAACAGAGAGAAGATATAAAAAACGAATATTGATGTTCGGAAAGTAATGGCATTTTAACAGAGAAGATATAAAAACGAATATTGATGTTCGGAAAGTAATGGCATTTTAACAGAGAAGATATAAAAACGAATATTGATGTTCGGAAAGTAATGGCATTTTAAACAGAGAAGATATAAAAACGAATATTGATGTTCGGAAAGTAATGGATTTTAACAGAGAAGATATAAAAACGAATGTTGATGTTTGGAAAGTAATGGAATTTTAACAGAGAAGATATAAAACGAATGTTGATGTTTGGAAAGTAATGGAATTTTAACAGAGAAGATATAAAAACGAATGTTGATGTTTGGAAAGTAATGGAATTTTAACAGAGAAGATATAAAACGAATGTTGATGTTCGGAAAGTAATTTTAACAGAGAAGATATAAAAACGAATATTGTGTTCGGAAAGTAATTATAAAAAGAATATTGATGTTGGAAAGTAATAGCATTTTAACAGAGAAGATATAAAAACGAATGTGGATATTCGGAAAGTAATGGCATTTTAACAGAGAGAATAAAATTGACCCTGTGTCCCATCCTGCTCGTACATGCGTACATATCAAGAACTTATTATTTTCTAATTTTAGTCTTGTCTGACGAACGACTGCGATTATAGTACACCCGGTGAGGACTGTACTCAGTACTCGATTGGAATAGCTTGCAAGAAGCTGGTCGCCCTTATGCACAGCCACGCTTTATTTTTTAATTTTTTAATTTTTTCTTTTTGTGATTAATAATTTCATCTCTTTTAGGTCAAATCATAGCAATTCTTACCGAATATTTTATCACCGTGTTCTCTCTCCCTCTCTCTCTATTTATCTCTCTCTCTCTCTCTCTCTCTCTCTCTCTCTTGTCCACTCTCTCTTTATGTTTATGTATTGTTTCTATGACAAACACCTCTTCCCGCGTGAAGCGCACGATTGTATCAGGATGTAATGCCATTTTACCCGAGAATATATAAAAATACAGGTGAGTTTAGCTAAATTAGTGAAATAGATCACTAATTAAGACTGACCCTATTCTAATAGTGACCACCCAAGCGGATTTAACAGGTTTGAATTGAGAGTTTTCCTTCTCCTAGACTGGTTGCCAAACCAAGGTTAAAGAGCCCAGTCTGCTCCACTATTTACCCATAGCTGGTAGGAGAGTAGGATTCATACGAGTCCATTTCCCATGACTTTAACCATTACACCACGCGCTTCCCTTGGCACCTATATGATTGTCCAACTGCTTTACCTCTCCGACCGACCGTCTGGCCTAAGTAAGGACCAAAGTGGAGTGTTGCATGTCATGGACTGCTCAGCCACCAGGATTACCAAGATTAGAGGGAGAAGTTGGATTAATACCTTTCCCAATGGTATTAGCGCTATGCGAACTGTAGATTCGTCCAGGATTTGAACTCAGGTCGACGAATCCATTTCCTACGACTCTAACCATTACACCCCGCACCCCCGACGAGTTTAATTTAGTTAAATATTATGGTGTTCGGAAAGTAATAACATTTTACCAGAGAAGAAGGAAAACTCTAAAACTCTAAATTCAACCATCTGTACTCCGATTAAAAATCGACCCTGCGTCATATCCTGTTCGTATCGGAGGTGTTAGGTAAATACATACATATCTAGAACTCGTTATGTTTAGTCTTGTCTGACATTTGGTTAGTTGGATTTAACGGCATGTCAACCCTTGCTGGGTTATTTTATGCCGAAGACATTTTGTTTTATTTCTTCTTGATGGGTATTGAAAAAATTGTTTAAACTCAATTTAAAAAAATACTTTTTTAAAACTCATTTTATCTATTTAACTCATAGATGGGACCATAACAGGTACTACCACTCCGGGTCAGAGTAAACTTGGGAGTAATGACATTCAAGGAGAACTCCACACTCCCCAGAGCTCCGAATTGGAAACTTCATTATATACAGTTTAATGTCATATCTAGGATACCAAGACTCTCAGTCACCACCCCCTAACATGTATGATAAAAAGGATTAGGGTTTGCTATGAGGGTAATAGGGCTGGGACACTCTTATAGAGGCTAGAGCTCGACGTAACCAGCCGATTGATCGGAGAGGGCCTCTCCGACCCGAAGTAAGAGCCACCAGAATTCCATCCTTCACCATCACAGGTCGTGTTTGTGTGGATGGAAAACCGTGGCCAATTATAATACACTTCAGGTTTTTGAGGTTGTGTTGTGATTTGTTGAAGTGTTGTGCGATGCTGCTCAGTTCAGATTTTTGTTTTATTATAGATCTATGGTTGTTTAATCTGAATCTGAAGGGTGGTTCTGTTTCACCTACATTTCCACTGCTTTTGCATTTCGTACAGTAGATATAGTAGATGATGTTTGCACTGTCGCAAGTGAGTTGTTGGTGAATTCCACCCTTCACCATCATGGGTCGCCACCCACGAGCAACAGCAGAGGTGCAGTCGGTGTATTCTTCTGGTCGAACGACAGGGTTATAGTACACCCGGCGAAGATCGAACTCACTACTCGATCGGAATAGCCCGCAAGACGCTGGACATTCTTTTGCTTAGCAATGTTTTATTTTTTGATTATTTTTTGCTTCTTGTAATTACATCGGTTTTCTTTGATGTCAAATGGTCGGTCGTTGTTCTTACCGAATATCTTATCCCCCAAACTCACACTCTCTCTCTCTCTCTCTCTCTCTCTCTCTCTCTCTCTCTCTCTCTATATATAATATATATATATATATATATATATATATTACTCTGTGTTCTCTCTCTCTTTATTTTAATGATTTCTCTCCCTTTCTTATTGGCGCCCTTTCTGTTAGGCAAGAGATTAGCCCGCTGAATTGTTCCTTTTACAAACGGTTTCATTTTATCAGACCCAAAACACGTGTTACCATTTGTACCAAGATGAAAAAAGAAATCAAATGAGAAGTTATCATACAAACACAGCGACTGGTCCATTGCTTAAAAAAGAAAAAAAAAAAAAAAAAAAAAAAGAAAAAAAGAAAAAAAAAAGATGGCCGTCTCCGCACAGGGCCAGAATCACAGCACGAGACTTTACGCGGGAAGTTACCACCTTGATATTTTTCATGTCGCCTTTTTATGAGTCTTTATTTTAGTTTTTTGTTTAAAATCTTCTTTCAATTATCTTTTCGGTGTGGTGGTTTGTTTATTAGTTAAATAAACATTAACCCGGCTTAGCTCAGTCGGTAGAGCGTCCGCCTTAGAAACACAAGGTTCCTAGTTCGATACCGGCCCTCGCCAACTCAGCGTATGAGTATGAGTGATTTTATCACCGTGTTCTCTCTCCTCTCTCTCTCTCTTTCTCTTCTCTCTTTCTCTCTCTCTCTTTATCTCTTGTCCACTCTCTCATTGTCTTCTCTCTCTTTCTGTTTATGTATTGTTCTATGACAAACATATTATCAGATGTTCACCTCTCCCCGCGTGAAGCGCTCGATTGTATCAGGATGTAATGCCATTTTACCCGAGAATATATAAAAATACAGGCGAGTAGGGCCGGGTTAGCTCAGTCGGTAGAACGTTCGGCTAGAAGCCATAAGGTTCCTGGTTCGATACCGGCCCTCGCCAACTCAGCGCATGAGTAGCACAGTGATCTGTGCGGTAAAGTAAGGAGCTGATGGTAGGTGTGGCGCTCCACCTCACATGCTAAAAATAATCTCCTTGGTCTAGCGCTAGTGAAAAGTGGATAGACTCCCTCGCTGAATGGCTCATACCGACATTAGGCCGCCCCGACGACTTTTTTTTTTACTTCCTTTTGATTTGTTTTCCGTGAATAAAACTCGTTTCAGATATTCATTTCGTATCTAGACATTCGAGGAGGTGCGTGGTGTAATGGTTAGAGTCGTAGAAAATGGACACGTTGAGTTCAAATCCTGGACGAGACTGTTAGCTTTTCACACAGCGCTAATACTCTCGGGAAAGGTATGCATCCAACTAGTCTCCCTCCAGCTATGGGTCAATAGTAGGACAGGCTTGGCTCATTAACCTTGGCTAGGTAACCAGTATAGGAAAAGAAAAACTGAATTAAAACCTGTCAAATCCGCTTAAGAAATTGACCTTGTGTCTCATCTTGCTCGTGTGAAGGGGTTGGTATATATATATATATACCTGGGATTCTTGACGTGAGCCAAGAACCTGTGCTTTGAGCGTGGCTTGACTGTAAGGCAATGTTTTCTATTGTTGTTTTGAGTTTGAGTTTTGTTTAACGGCATATCAACCTCCGTGGATCATTTAATGCCAGAAAGGGTTATGAACAATTTTTTTTTCATACGGATTTCATGGTTGTATTCGGTTATGTTGGGTCAGTTTTGGTGAAAGAATCAGCTTTGGTTAGATTATATATATTCTAATGGTTAGCGAGCTAGATTAGCAGACCATTGATAGTAAGTTTGCCTTGTTTCATATCTAAGCTGAGCTTAGTAAATAACTATATATATTCACCAACTCCTTCGCACGAGCAGGATGTGACACAAGGTCAATTTCTTAAGCGGAGTTTTAACAGGTTTGAATTCAGAGTTTTTTCTTCTTCTAGACTAGTTATCTAGCCAAGATTAAAGAGCCAGGTTTGTCTTACTATTTAGTCATAGCTGGTGGGAGAGTAGTTGCATACATTTCCCAAGGGTATTAGCGCAATGTGAAATGCAAACAGCCTCGTCCAAGATTTGAACTCGGATAGACGAGTCCATTTCTTACGACTCTAACCATTACACCACGCGCCTCCCTATGAAAAGATACAAGTTTTTTTTGACACATGGCCTAGTGGATAAGGTAGTTAGGTTAAGCAGTTCTAAGTGACAGTTATCTCTGGATCCCGAGTTCAATCCTGAGTGGAGGCAGTTAGAAAAATAATTAACACAACTCCTACCCCAGCTATGGTTAGCAGAATGAGAACAGGATACCCCCGTGGAATAAATAAAGGGTTAGATTCAAAGTTCCGTGATGGCTCCCGAATACGACAAGAAAGTTCCCGAGTTTGAAAAGAAGGTTCCTGAGTCCGAGAAGGTTCCCGAGTCCGAGAAGGTTCCCGAGTCCGACAAGAAATACCTGAAGAAGGCCGGAGGGCATATCGGCCGAAACTTTGTACAAATAACAATGAAGATGGGGATAATAGTCCGAATAACGCAGATAATACTAAGTTTTTTTTTTAAGGATAAGACCATAATCTAGCTCTTCTTTTCCCGATGTGTCATTTAATTCCGTTGATCCAACAAGAGCATTCTGATAAGATCAGTATAGAAGAGTTAGTACCTTCTTTAAATATTGAACACCATTTAATTGACCGCGCAAAATCAGTTTAGGCGCTGAGGCATATCGGAGAATTCTAAATAATCAAATTACTAGGATTTTATTGAGCCCCAATACGAAACTGGCTTCAAACCAGCCATTAGCCTTTCTTTTTTCTTTCTTTTTGATCGCTTATCAGCCTCGTTTTGGGAACTGATTTTGTTTTTTTTTAGCTCTAATGGCCGGCGTTTCTTCGAAGTGCCGATCAGTCAGTTTTCTCTTGAGACATATCTTACTGATATCGACTAAGCCTTAGCGTTGTATGGCACAAGGTCAGATAAGGAGAAATGAATACAGAAAGACCGTACAACGAGGATTCCTTCTACGAGACTTCCTGCCTTGAGGATTGGGCATTTGAGATCCTGAAATTTAGCGGGGTTCGAACACTGACATCTGGAATACGGAACTATTATAGCCATGAGGCAGATATCTTAATACAAATAATAACACTGTATTATATAAAAAAAACATTATTATTTCTTAAACAAATCATATACATATATATATATATATTAAAAAACAGATTTGACATTACATAACCCACAAGGGTTGATATGCCATTAAACCAAACATATAAGAATTATTTGCCCAACCCCTCCACACGAACAGGATGTGACACAAGGTCGATTTTTGAAAGAGACTGGTTTTAATTCAGATTTTTTCTCTTTTAGATCGATTGTCATACCAAAACTAAAGAATCTGTCCCACGCTTGATTTTGGTGATCTATCAGGAACCGAGGCTTTCAGCATGACTTGACCGAAATTTATTAAAGAGCATAACTCCTTATAACTCATGTGGTCAAGAAATGGAGGATCAGTTTACAACTTGATTATAATACCAACATGACCCCTCACTTTATATCCAGAAACACAAATCGTTAAAAACAGTTGATGTATCTGGTTCAATTTGGTTTTGTTCAGAAACAAAATACTCAAGGTTTATAGTCACTAAGCGTGGTTTATTCCTTTCAAGCTCGTGGTTTATTTTTCAGAGAGAAGGAAAGATAGAGAGAATTTCTTTTTCTTTTTTTATTAGAATTCAGATGGCATACCATTTCACTTTCCATGCCGTGAATCGTTAAGCCATCTATGCCCCCATCTTTTTTTCAGTCTGCTTATATATATGTAATATGGTTATAGTTATAGGCAATGGACACGGCGATCCGAGTTCAAATCTTGGACGACGGTGCTCGCATTTCAGTTACCGTTACTCTTGGGAAAAAGTATGCATCCAAATATTATCCCTTCAACTATTGGTAAATTAGTAGGATAGATTGGGATCTTTAACCTTTGAATGGTAACCGTAAGGAAGATACTAAATTCAAACTTCTTAATGTGAAATGTAGCAGGATTCGAACACTGACTTCTGGAATACGAAACTATTCTAGCCGTGAGGCAGATATCACATTCTATATTAGAATCCGATGGCACATCATGTTGTTTTGTGCTTAACTCGCACGTGTTCTATGATCATGTTGACTTACTCCAACAAATGGATACATTACAAAAAACTCATTACATATATATATATATATATATATATATATATATATATATATATATATATATATATATATGAAAACACACAATGCTGTTAAAATGAAAATATTTTATATCATATTCATAGCTAATATTGAACAATATTTCGATTTATAAAAATCATCATCAGAGCTTGTTTTTAATCCGGACTCATCGAGAGAGAAGCATAAAATAATTTGAATTCAAAGCGGAAGCATTGATGAATTTAAATTATTTTCTGAATTTTCTGAATCATGAATTTTCTGAATTTTCTGAATCATGAATTTTCTGAATCATGAATTTAAATTATTTTCTGCTTCTCTCTCGATGAGTCCGGATTAAAAACAAGCTCTGATGATGATATTTTATAAATAAAAATATTGTTCAGTATTAGCTATGGAAATGATATAAAATATTTTCATTTTAACAGCATTGTGTGTTTTCATATCCTTTTATCTATACTTATATCGTCGGATTCATTTCCTTACTCTTAACTTATATATATATATATATATATATATATTATATATATATATATATATATATATATATATATAGTGTCTGATTGCCGTTTTAGTGTTTCCTTGCTCAATATATCATAAAAATAGAGACATTTTATCTATTAACTTTTATAATTGTAGAAAAATTATGGAAAAATTTTGATCGAAACCGTGGTAGACCCATAATCTTTCTACAATTATATATATATATATACATATATATATATATATATATATATATATATATATGTATACATATATACATATATATATATATATGCATATATATATGCATATGTATATATATCCATATATATATGCATATATATACATATATACAGATATATACAAATATATATGCGTTTATATATATATATATATATATATATATATATATATATATATATATATATACGCGCACACACATATATGTATCTAGAAGAGAGAGAGAGAGAGAGAGAGAGAGAGAGAGAGAGAGAGAGAGAGAGAGCATATCTAAGGATAGCGTTGATATGAAGCGAACGGTGCGTGGTTACTGACAGTTTCTCACCTATGCAATTTTCAAAAATTTCAATATATATATATATATATATATAATATATATATATATATAATATATATATATATTATATATATATATATGTGTGTGTGTGTGTGTGTGTGTGTGTTACTATGAGAATTTTTCGAGAGATGTTGAATATAATATGCAAAACAAAAAAGGCAATGTATTTTATTTATTTATTTGACTTTTTCCCAGTATTACCAAAATGGAGACACAATAGGTTAACAATATGGCGGTTTATTATCGTCTGCTTCGTGGGATTTGCATGGCGGAGATGTGAAGCGTAAGGAAAGTTGATAACTCCAAAAAGAATGTTCGATATCGTTTGAATTTTGCCGACTTCCATTTAAATAGAACGTTTTAAATCTTATGCACTTGGTAACCCCTTTCTAGGATATTTAGTCGTATGTGAAAAACTCTACGGACTTCGTCGTCTTCCCACGGACACTGTAAGTGTTTACTACATAACGGTATAAGTCAAGCACTGACCAACGATTCATTCTTCTCCGATTCATTCTTGTTTATTTTAGTTGCTTATTTCCTGCAAGTGATATAATAGGCTGTGTATTTTTGTCTGTAATTTTCAGACAAGTTTTTAACATTTAGTGATTGTTTTACAAGGGCGAGTAAAAAGTTTTGCAATATTGTCTGAAAATATAAATCTATGTATTACGTGCAAAGATTGTGGAACGTTACATCGCGCAGGTTGCATGCAGGTCACGCGCAAATCGCACGCAAGGATTGGAAAAAAATAACGTAGCGTTCAACCGTTATTAAACAGCCATAACAGAAAAATTGCAGAAACACACACAACCTATGTATATATATATATATATATATATATATATATATATATATATATATATATATATATATATATGTGTGTGTGTGTGTGTGTGTGTGTGTGTATATCAATATATGTATTGATCAAAGCCTGAAGAAGATACCAGAATATCTGAAACATGTGTTGCGTATATAAAATAAAAAGAATAAAACATTTTTTCTGAGAACAATACATTTTGCGGACCTTCTTTTTTTAAAATAAAATCTATGTATACATATATAAAGGGCAGTTGGTGTATATGTATGTATGTATGTATGTATGTATGGCTGTACCAGTTATGAGAGTGAAATAATCGTGCATGAAAACCTAAAGCGTCAACTTCGAAAGGGTTACACCTGTCATATTGGAGAGAACATGGAGGGTTGGAAGTGTCTGACATGTGGTCGAGTTTTGCTTTCGAGGGCTGGCTATGTCAATCATAGGAAATCTCACCTGGGTCAATCCATGCAGATTCCAGGAGTAAATAATGTGTCTTGTGCTATATGTGGCAAGGTCTGTAAGTCGGCTTCTGGTCTTAAGAGACATATGGTGGTGCATAAGCATCAAATTTTATCATCTGACTCATCCGATTCATCTGAATCATCTCATTCAACGGGGAAGAAGTCTTTTCAATGTCATATTTGCGTCAAACTTTGTAGATCTGCAGCAGGTTTGATGAGTCATTTGAGGGCTCATGCAAGGAAGGGTTCTGGTGGTGGAGTTGTGGGATTGTGAGGGACGGCAATGATCTGTAAAGATTATGCTATTGCCATGTATGTATGTATGTCCGGAGAAAACTATGAAAATAAAACAACAACAAAATACATACATAGAGACATTCACTATCACAAGATCTTGCATTTTGAGCAAAAATAATGAAGATTTGATTTATATTCGTGAAGATAATTAAAAGATAAAATTTAGATGATAACAGCATGGATTTTTTTTGCATTTAGTATTCTAAATTGGAGACATTAATTTTTCTTTTCGGAGTGGCTGGATCAACGCAAGGTCTTTTTACGTAGGGATTTTAATGGGGCATCCTGCGATGATTCAACTCGCGAGTCAATAAGAATGTATCTGCGAGACTAACTTCGTTTACCCCTCGCTCTACCCAGGCGACACTGGGTAGTCGCTTCTAAGTTTATTATAATTTTATAAGTTTTACTAGGGTGAGTGAAAGAGTTTGCAATATTTTGCTTTTTTTACATTAAAAACTGACAGAATTTTATCTATTGATAATTTTAATACAGATATTAATAATTAATATAATTTGTATACATTTATTATGATAATATACTATTATAAGTATATCTATAATAAATATAAATGATGCATTTATAGTATAATAATATACTATTTTGTAATAATATACTATTAATATAGTTTAATAATTAATTTGTATTAATACAAATACAAATTAATCTTGCTACAAATAATAGGTTAATTTTTTTGCTTTTACCAGGTGAGTGAAAAGTATTGCAATATTTTGCTAACGTGAGGCACAATTCGACGACAGGTTGGTTGGATGGATTTTACAGCATGTCAACCCTTGATGGGTTATTTTATACCCAAGACATTGTTTCATTCATTCTTGTTGGGTATTCAATTTTTTTTCAAACTCAATTTTTAAAAAACACATTTTTAATACTTATGTTTTAATCTATTTACACATAGATGGGAGCCTAACAGTTAATATTACTCCAGGTCAGGGTGGGCATGGCAATAATGGCGATAAAGGGGTACTTCACATTCCCCAGTGTTCCAGAATTGGAAATTCACCACAGTTTAACGTTATACCCAGGCCCTCAGCCACCACCTTCTAGCACATATGATAAAAATGGTTGGGGTTTGCCATATGGGCAATAGGGTTGGGACAATCATATAGTGTTAGGGCTTTACCTGACGAGCCGATTGATCGAAGTGGACCTCTCTGACCATCCGTCTATCCTTGGCAAGGGTGGAGTGCTGCGGGTCATGGACTGCTCAGCCATTAGAATTCCGTTTTTAAGCATCATGAATCACCACCCACGGCCAACAGGTAGCTCCATTGATGGGATTCGACGGTTGACAAAGAGCACAACTTTGCAATAAGAAGAATGCTAATCTCACATGCCATTAATTAAAAAAAGCCGATTACCTCACAGCGGCTTCTGCCACCACTGTGATCCTACCATAAGTGATGGAGTTAGTTCATTATAATTGATTGGCGTTTGTATTGTTTTACGGCATATCAACCTCCGCGGGTCATTTAATGCCGAATAAAGTTTTGAAAATAATCAATTCTTAATGGATAATAATTTTGTTACCAACTCATGTTTTTTTCTATTTAACCCATAGATGGGACCCTAACAGGTACGACACCCCGGGTCAGAGTGGACCAGGGAGCAATGGTGATGAATGGGTGATCCACATTCCCCAAACCTCCAAAACTGGAACCTCACGATCAATAGAGTTTAACGTCATTTCCAGGACATGTAGACCCTCAGTCACCACCTTCTAGCACCCATATGATAAAAAGGGTTGGCTTGCTATAAGGGCAATAGGGTTGGGCATCATATAGTGCTAGGGCCTGACGTGACCAGCCGATTGATCAGAGGGGCCTCTCCGACCGCCGTCTAGCCCAAGATAGGGCCAAAGTGGAGTATTGCAAGTCATGAACTGCTCGTCCACCTGGGTTCTATCCTTAAGCATCACAGTCGCCACCCACGGCCAACAGGTGGCCCCACTGGGGGAGTCTACCCCTCTACAGAGGTGCAGTCGGTGCATTCTAACGCCCCAGCCGACAGGGCAGTCATTATATTGAACAGAAGAACTCAGATTACAATAATGATAATAGGACTTTATTGATAGAATGAGTTCTGAGATGAAGATAACGGACCACACTAAACTGGTTTGGTTTTTATTTCTTATTATTCTTGCGAGCGATATGTCGCAACTGGAGATGAAGGCTGAGGATGAAGGATAATTGTCCGAAATGCTAGTTAATTTACTCTTGACCTCCGTTGGTAATTGTAGAGAATATGGTGCGACCATACCTAGTTGTTTTGTTCTTTGTTTAATGACATATCAGTCAACCATCTTGGTTATTTAATGTCAAAACCATCCTTGTAGAAGAACAATAGTGAATATTTAACCAATAGCTGGAGGCATTAGCCGAAAGTGAACGTAATAACGCGATAGGAATTTGAACTTAAAAATTGACCTTGTGTCACTTCCTGGTTGGGTTGGTACATACATACTAACAAAGCGGACATTTTTTAAGAGGAAGGGTGTTAAGTTTTAGAAACCTCTTTTAGGCTTTCTTAGAAGGTAGTTTCCTCATCCCATGAAAGACTGTTTGGAAACTCACGGAGAAGCCGGCCAGAATTATCAAAATATTAATATTATAAATAAACTGGGAACCAAGCTGTAAATGTGTCTTTTGTGATCGGGATCAAAACGTCACGACTTTTGTCGCCTCAATCTTTCGAGACTCGAATTTTACCAATTTGTCACGAGGCCATATTTCATTCGTTTTGTTTGTTTAATGGCATATAACCTTCGTAGGTTATTTATTACCAAGTCATGTTCGTAGAAGAACAGCAATGTTACTATTTAACCCATAGATGGAAGATGAAGGGTTCATGCCTTTCCCAAAGTATTAGTCCGAAAAGTGAACGTATAGCGTGACTGGAGTTCGAATTCGCTTATTACAATGTCGCATCCAGCATGTTAAGCCACTAAACAATGGGGTCCTTTCCCCCCGTGCATTGGACTGTGAAACGGCGAGATCACCGATACTCTCCGAGTGCTACTCGTTCAGATTATTTCTCGATCAATATGTAATTAAAAGAACAGATATAAATAGATCGAATGAGCGATTAAGGACACTTACGTTTAACTAAGTGTAGTTCATTCAAGCTTGCACAAGACCAGGAGAGGGGCATTATCGTTCATTAATCTCGAAGACTTTGCGACGACACATCTCCATTCTCTTAAAATGGGAAGTAATGCTTATTTTTTTGAAGTTGTGTTTATTTATTATTTTTTGACGCAACAATACTTTACTTTTCGACATTTCGATTTCACATGTATTTTCATTGGAATCGAATGAATTGTTTTTTCTCCTCTCCATTATTCCTTTCTTCGCTCTTCTTTCACCAGTCCATTTTTCTTCTTTCTTTCAACTGTTCATTTTTTCTTTTCTCATTCTCCTGTCAATTTCTCACTCTCATTCTTTCTACGGTCATTTCCTTTCTTTCTTCCTTCTTCTTTCTTTCTTCTTTCTTCTTTCTCTTCTTTCTTTCTTCTGTCCATTTCTTTCTTTTTCCAGTTCATTTTTTTCAATGGTCCATTTCCTTTCTTTCTTTCTTTCTTTCTTTCTTTCTTCTTTCTGCCTTTCTTGTTTCTTCTGTCGATTTTTGTTCTTGTTCTTTCTGTCCATTTCTTCTTTTCCAGTCCATTTTTTTTTTCAATGTCCATTTATTTCTACCGTCCATTTTCTTTTCTTCTTTCTTTCTTCTTTTTTCTTTCTTTCTTCTGTCCATTTCGTTCTTTTTTCTTCTGTCCATTTTCTTCTTTTTCCAGTCCATTTTTTTCAACGTCCATTTTCCTTCTTTCTTTCTTTCTTCTTTCTCCTGCCCATTCTTCTTTCTTTTCCTGTCCTTTTTTCTTTTTTTGTACGCGGTCCATTTTCTTTCTACTGTCATTTTCTTTCGTTCTTTCTTTCTTTCTTTCTTTTCTTCTTCTTTCTCCTGTCCATTTTCCTTCTATTCTTCTTCTGTCCTTTTTATTCATTTCTCTTTACTTATACATTTTTCATTCTCCTGTTATTTTTCTTCTTTCTTTTGTCCATTTTTCGCTTTTCTCCGCTACATTTCTTTTTTTTCTCTTTCCTCCTGTTGTCCATTTTTCTTCTCCTATATACTTTCTTTCCCCCCGGTACATTTCTCTTTATTTTAAACTCTTGAACCTTGTCTCTTCTTTCCTTAATCATTCGCAAATTCTCTCTCTCTCTCTCTCTCTCTCTCTCTCTCTCTCTCACACACACATCATCCGACCTCCACTGATACCCTTTGGTGCTTCTGAGTTCCACGCGTCACCTGGCTCCAGCCCGCTGCCAATAGTACACGTCACTGCACATGCGGGCCTTTCACAATGTCACAGCTTCTTCACTCGCACGAATCCCTCATCAACACCCCCACCTCACACTCTGTACAAAATAATCTTCCACATGACCTCTCTCTTATTTACCATGTGTTACTCCGATCAGTCCTAACTTTATTACACATCTGTACAGCTATCATAGATTCTTCATAATATATATATAATATAATATATATATATATATATATATATAATATATATATGAGAAGTAAATACACAAACGATGTTTTGATATGGCTTTTTAGCCATTTTTGGAGAATATGTGCTTAATGAAGTCGTACCTAATTTTGAAAGTTAATTAATTAACAATAATTAATTAGGCGGGAATACTATTCAAATGTAAGGCGAAAACAAATCGAGAAAAACAATCTCTGTATATACATTTCGGCCTATTGCCTCATATCTATAGCTCTGCTGATAAGGCCTAAAAGCCGAAATGTACATACAGAGATTGATTTTTCATCATTATTTAGCCTTACATTTGAATAGGTATTCCCGCCTAATAATTAATTATTAATTAATTAACGTTTCAAAATTAGGTACGACTTCAATTAAGCACATATCTCACAAATATATAATATTATATTATATATATATATATATATATATATATATATTGGTTATTTTTGTGGTTGTTGGTTTGTGTTGTATTTTAAGTATTGGTGTATGGTTATATATATATGGTGATTGCCGCTTCTTGACAGAATAAGGCCATTTCTACAAGTATTCAGTTGTGAGCAGTTGTGATTTTTATTACCCTGTCACACATATGAAACCCTCGACATACAGCCCTGCCACACAGGTCAGACTTTCAATGTAGGAAATGTTCTCCATGCGTCGTCATGTGTCGCTTCAGGGTGGAGGGCTTACCTTACCCCAAACTTCTTACAGCTACCATCGGCCTGTCTTTCCACGAGGATGTGTATCAAGCCCACCCCCCTTCTGTCAATGTTCTATAGCTGAAAAATGACTTCGCAAGGGCATTGATGTCGGCCTCATATCGAGATTGCTCCCCTATGCAATACCAGTACGTAGTTAGGTTTTCCAATCTCTCAAGAAGTGTCGAGACATTCCAGGTGCTATTTCTTAGCCTTGTTTTGTTGTGTGTTTCGCCCAGCTAATATGGACATCGTCGTCGAAGCGCGGTCTCTGCAAGACTTGATAGGTGAATCGCATTTGTTTAGGTCACCTTTTTAGATAATTCCCAAATGGCTAGGTGAATAACGTGTGTATATATATATATATACAATATATGTATATATATGTATAATATATGTGCGTAATTAAATTATATATTATATATACTATATATATAATATAATATCATATAATATCATATCATATCATATCATATAGAGGACCCGTAAACTCAATTCATAATGACAATGGAGTATTTCAATTTACATTTAAAAAACGATCTAACATAATTATGTTCCCTCTGCAAATTGAACTGGAAGTGACTTTATCTCTAAGAGAATTTCAAGTGAATGCCACGCATATTAGATAAAATAGGCCCATTGGCGTGCGTATGTGTGAGGCTAAAATAACTTAGTCCTTGCGTCACATATTTACCAACCCCTTCGCACGAGTAGGATGTGACACCAAAGTCAATTTTTTGAGCCGGAATTTTACTTCTCCGAGACCGTTTGTCTAAACCAAGGGTTAAAGAGCCCAGTTTGTCCAACTATTATCCCATTGCTGGAGGAGAAAAAGTTGGTGCATACCTTTCCCATGGGTATTAGCGCTTCGTTCTAGATTTATCGGTTATTATATACATTATTATATATATGTATTAAAAATACAAAAAACACTTCTATGAAGCACATTTATATATTATCATTTCAAACACTCTTACTTGTTACTATCACAGTCTTGATTAAACAAAAAAACAAACAAATGTTATATACCCCTTTACTGGGGTGTATATAACGCGAGGCCGGGTTAGCTCAGCCGGTTAGAGGCGTCGCGCTAGAAACCACAAGGTCTTAGTTCGATACCGGCCCTCGTCAACTCAGCGTATGAGCAGCACAGCGTATAGTAGCACAGGGTTATGTAAAGTAAGGAGCTGATGGTAGGTGTGGCGCTTCACCCCAGACGCAAAAACAAGTGCTACTGAAAAGGGGATAGACTCCCTCGCGAGAGAGACTGAGTATGAGTAGTTAGAGATGGTGATGAAGTTTCTACAGTTACTCTCTGCTACTGTTTCTTGCTGACTCGGACGCTTACTGTCTGCAGCTAATTCGGGCGCCATCTTCTTTCGGGTTGCCGTTGCTCTTCCTGGGGCTGGTTCTTCTATATTTCTTCGGTTGGTTAGTTCTTTGTTTAAATAATTTAATCAACTTGTTTTCTTATAAATGGTTATTTATTTCAAAAACCCGGCCCATATTTCGCCGCAGATCGAGAGCGACATCAAAAGCGAGCCGACTTCCGAGTCCGTTCACTCTGAAATCTCTGGTCACATCTTACTAAAACTAAAACTAATTCTCCTACGCCATGTAATGGCGCGCTTTCTAAGGGACAAGCAAAAATGTTATTGTCCGTCTATTGACAACCCTAGATGCTTTTGAGGAAACAATTTATATATCTTAATATTTGATAAAATTCATTTGAATATGAAACGCCTTATTTTAAAGTTTCAAATTTCATATTTTTAGATTCTAAAAAACAAATGCTTATTTAATAAACAACTTATTTAGTATTGTATGTAATAATTTTTGAGAATTCTCATGTATTAGTATGGCCCCCACTCTTTAAACAGAAACAAATATCGATGGTATAATTTTTGAACATATAATAATAGGCAATTATACAATTAGATGAGAGTAAAAAAAAAAAAATCAAAATATATATATATTTTTTTACATTTAACTTTCCGATTTTCGATACTTCGATTACTAGAGTAGCTTCCTTAAAAAACTTTTTTCTATTCACACCTTCCGGTCTCTTGTCTTTTTATTTATATTTGCTAGTAGAAATTGTTTTGATGAATTCAATGATTCAAACATAATTTAGAGCCTACAAGCACTACATCATCATCATTCTCATCATCATCATCATGTCACGCTTTCAGCGCGATATATCCATGACAATCCTCTCTCCATCCGTCCCTATCGCTCATCATTCTCGGGAAGTGTCCTCTATGCAGCATCCCGCATCAGCACAGAGCTGACAATGTACGTTTTGCTGGTCGGCCCACTCTGGCTTGTCCATGTGCTGGCTTCCACAGGAGGACGTCCCTTTATGAGTTCGTCCTTGCTTCTCCACAGTAGGTCCCGTGTGTCTTGTCCGTCTTACTCGGATGGTTGTGTGATAAGTGGCAGATGGCCCGTCCAGTTTGTTTTTCGTTAGGGTGTTGTTTTCCATGTCTTGTTCAGGATCACCCGTAGCATGAGCCGCTATAAATAAACTATTCGATCATATGAAAATCCCAACCTCACAGACAAGTTAAAGAGACGGTTCTTCCAGGCCGTTGTCATATCCAGTACTGCTGTATGGCTGCACCACCTGGACCCTAACAAGCGATTGGAGAATAAAACTAGATGGAGCTGCACAAGAATG
The DNA here is from genome assembly GCA_023376005.1 of Doryteuthis pealeii. Lineage (NCBI taxonomy): Eukaryota > Metazoa > Mollusca > Cephalopoda > Myopsida > Loliginidae > Doryteuthis > Doryteuthis pealeii. The sequence continues at coordinate 25,744,132 of CM042154.1, read as the reverse complement.
CTACAGCACTACTAAAAGATTTATTAAGTGCAAATATCGCCGACAAAGAACACGAAAGAGACTATAAACAAGTGTCCAAACGCGAGGAAAAATATGTTTCAATTGTAAAAGAAGAAACCACTCCCCAGTCTGTTGGCAGAAACAAAAGAGTATAAAATAGTATAAATACGGAGTATATTCACTAAAACACAGGCAAATCGTGAGAAAACGATAAAATTGAATGTCACAAAATCAGGTTGAGACAGGAGTGATCTTACCTTGATCCAAGGAATTCTGAGAAAAAATAGCAAAACCCAAATTCATTAAAGTAATATTTATCTAAAATAATTCGACGTATTTGTCATCAGAATTATATTGTCCTTTGAAGGATTTTTTTTAATAAAAAACCCGTTATAAAATTATTCCCATGACTTGGTACAATACGCAAAAAAAAAATCATGGACTCCTGGGGAAAAGACGTTTTAAAAGTGAATACCGCGAAATTAAGAAAACTGTAGTCCTAAGAGCCTGACATAGGACTGTTAAAAGGACTAGAAAGATTATTCACCCTCTGGTCGTAAAGTATTTAAGTTTAATGTAATGAAATATATTAAAGTAAAAAGAACTAACGAAATTAAATAAGAAACGCATATAAAAAAATTACACTTATTTAATTATATTTTTATTTTGTTTCTATATAAAATCATTCATAGGAATGATTTCAATATGTTGGAGAATAAAACAATAATATCAGAGATTAATAACACAAGTAATATTTATTAAACCCAGTTTGTTTAAACCAGTATGCAAATAACCACATTATATATATATATATATATATATATATATTTTATATATATATATATATATATATATAGGTAACAGTCTAGGAGGGGTAACTCTGAATTCAAAATTCCAACTAAGCCTTCACCACGTATAAAACAATCCCTGTGTGGGTGTTCATTGTGGTATGAACCCTCATGCGCCGAAAATCGGCGAGAGAGTCCATTAATATATATATATATATATATATATATATATATATAAACATTTATTTCTTAGTAATAGTAAGGCATATTGCAGGATTAAATGACATGGGATGTTTTAAGGCAAATCTAACTCAGATTTATATTAAGACATTGTTATTAATAAGATTTATTCTATGTATTAATATAATTATTTGACTATAAATCAAATCCGCCCTGTCGGCTGGGCGTTAGAATGCACCGACTGCACCTCTGCAGAGGGGTAAGACTCCCCCAATGGCGCCACCTGTTGGCCGTGGGTGGCGACCCGTGATGCTTAAGAATAGAGCCTAGTGTGGATGAGCAGTTCATGACATGCAATACTCCACTTTGGCCCATCTGGCTTGACGAGCGATCGGAGAGGCCCCCTCGATCAATCGGCTGGCACGTCAAGCCCTAGCACTATATATTTTCCCAACCCTATTGCCCTTATGCAAGCCCCAACCACTTTTATTATATGGTGCTAGAAGGCGGTGGCTGCGGTCTACAGTCCTGGAATGACGTTAAACTCTATCTTGATGGCAGTTCCAGTTCTGGAGTTTGGAATGTGGAACACCCCTTCATCACCATTGCTCCCTGGTCCACTCTGACCCGGAGTGTAGTACCTGTTAGGTCCCATCTATGGGTTAAATAGAAAAAGTATTTAAAAAATTGTATTCATCATTAAGAATTGATTATTTCAAAACTTTATCGGCATTAAATGACCCAATTGAGGTTGATATGCCGTAAAACAAAACAAACCAAAACCAAAAATATAAAATCAATACCATCGATAAAGTTGCGCAATTCTTTGAGGTATTGTGAGGTAAGCAGTGACATAGTTTCGTTACAGACAGGCAGACAATGAATCTCCATTATAATAAGAGAAGATATAGATCGAGTATTCGTCCAAGAGAAAATAACCACCCCAATCTATTTTGAATCTCGAAAAATGCCTATTCCCATTTATCAACGGTTGTGGCGAAACTAAAGAATTGGTTGAACAAAGCAATGGTATCTAAAATCTACCAGCAGTCTTCTATTTTTATCCATGTAAACATCTGCTATGTCCTCAGCGGCAAAGTGTCTGGAACTGATGCTCATGTCTTTACCCTCTTTTAATTTTATCCAAGGCACAAAATTCTTTACCCTTTATGGAAAAAGAGGATTACCAATGACATTTTTTTCTACTCTAAACTCTATAAAGATTTGTTCATTATTTTCTCCACCTAATACCAGAGATTGCAACTTGAATGAAGACTTTATAAGCAGAGGTTTGAGCTATCTTAGGTGCTGGTTGGTGTTACTCATTACAATGAATCAAGGTGAGAGAGAGAGAGAGAGAAGGAGAGAGAGAGAGAAAGAGAGAGAGAGAGAGAAGAGAGAGAAGAGAGAGGGAGAGAGAGAGAGAGAGAGAAGAGAGAGAGAACTTGTTTCCAAAAGTCAAAATGTAATGACTTTAACCTTGTGAAAGCTGGATACTCTGCTCTTAAGATGCTCTTTGCAGTGATTGAAAAAAAACAGAGAGTTTTCCAAGGTGTAGCAGTGGGTTTTTTTAATTTATTTTGCTACATATAATGTAAGAAAAAAAGAGAGAAAAATGGAAAACTTATTTCTTTGAACTACAGTTTAGCGCCCCCCCCAAAAAAAAAAATCCTAGATAAAAGATCTTAAAATTTAGATTTTTTTAGGTTTTCCTAAAATTTAGGATATCCTAATTATCTTTGACTAAATATGTTATTTTGGGAGAAAAATTAATAAAATAAAATAAAAAAAATAATTGTAAAAATCAAAACCTACCTGTGTATGATTCAGATGATTTGATTTAAATGTTGCCTTTGGATCAAATCCAATTCTGAACCAAAATTTCTTGATTTTTGTCCTTGTCTGTTGCCTTAACAGTGAGAACCTCTGTGTCTAGGAACTCCCTCGGATACATTACTCGGTAAAATGTTATTTGGTAAGAAATCAGGAGGGTTATCATTTGCCACAAGACTGTTATGTTAGGATTACTGCAAAAAGAAAGAAAGAATTAGTCATTAATAAACTAAATAATCCAACAGGTATAGGTTAGTATAGTATTATTTAAAGCATAACAACAGCAAATAAATGAATTAAAACTAAGTTAAATTCTAACGATTATTTAACAAGAAAACAATGAAAAAAAAAAAACTTCCTTCGTTGCAATAAAAAAACAAAACAATGGTGATTTGATGATATGTGGGGATTACAAAGTAGGTGTGAATCATATTTATTCCCCTTGCGTAACATAGAAACTACGACTCATAAATTAGCAGATATGAAATACTTTGCTAAGATTGATCTATAATCAGTTGTTGTTTGTGTTACATAATCATTAGATACCTAATGATTATGGCAATAGTGTAGAAATCATTATGGCGATTAGTGCAGCTGATGGCCTTGAGAGTGAGTGACAACGCTTGACCCCACTATCACCTCGCTTTCCGGTGGATAAATCATGAGAACCGGAAGGCTTAGAAGACCCTGTTCCGGTTAAGAGAAGCAACTCAGTCAGTCAGTTAGAAGTTAGAAGCCGAGCTAGTAACATGTAAGTCTCATCTGCGCAGATTGTCTGGGTTGGGGTTTGAAATAAAGTAACATCAACGTACATCGAAGTCTTGTGTTTATTACCAAAAAAACTAACAATGACACAGGGCTTCTGACAAGGAGAAATCCTTAGCATGGAAGACCAGACCGGAATCCCCAAGAAAGTCAACACCATACGCTAGACCAGACCAAGATGATAGATGATCAGATAGCAAAGCCGGCCAGAGGAGAAGACGACTAGGAGTAAGAAAGTAAGAAAGGTATACAACGTTATATGCTGATTTGGTACTGTGAAAACCCCAGTATGCAACATTTGTTGTTTATTGATTTTTAACGCGGCATATCAACCCATCTGGGGTTATGTCATGCCTAACGGTTAGGAAGTTATATATATCGTGTATTTATATTTTATACTTTTTAGTTAATTGGTTTTAACAATGTGTGTTGCATTATTGGGGATTATGTGTATGGTATTGATTTGTTCATGTCTATATTCTATGGTATAATTTTATTTCCCTCAAAAAGAAGAATATCCTCCATGTTGACATTTTTCAAACAGATCTTCATATTTTTGCTTTAAAAAACGGTTTCTGATGTCGAGCAAGAAACCTGCATTCCATGGATAAGTGTTTATCTGTCAAAGGTGTTGACATGTTCCACATTGTGATTATTGTTCTTTTTTGAGTATATTAGAGTGCGTTAGTCTTGTATGACCAATGCGTAATCGAGATACAATGACTTGTTCCTTTTAGTGTATAACCAAATAGAAATTAACGAAACAATTTAAAGAAATTAATACAATTAACACCCTATTGGCTTACTAAGATGGACTCGTTTTCCAGTTGGACTTCAAGCCACATTTTTCAAAAAGGTAATTGAAAAGCGTAGGGGGGTAAAAATATAATCGTATATGCATAGGTGCTTACAGTAAAGAAGAATTAAAACAAAAAACTAAACATAAGGCAATAGGGTCGCGACAATCCTATAGGTGCCACGACTCGACGTAACCAGCCGATGATCGTAGGTGCTTCACCGACCGCCGTTTCGCCTAAGAAAAATAGAAGTAAAAAGAAGAGTATAACTCTTCTTTTTACTTCTAATTTTCTTCTGTTCATCTTTGGTATCTTACCTTCTTCTTCCAGCGTCTGGACCTAGGTCTTGGGGACTTCGTGTCGTGTCTTCTAGTCAGTCTTGTTGCCAAGACATTCATCAACCACAAAACCATATTATTTATTTAAACTTTTATTTCTTAACTAAACATATTTCTCTAACTAATCACAGCGCGCGTGTGCAGTGAGTCTCAGCTAAAGCAGATACATCTTCTCTGTCTGACGTCCAAGGTGAAAACTGAAGACCCAACCAGGTCCCACGTGACTTCACGTATTTCGCGGGCTTTCTGTAATATTCTATGGAAAGTCCGCCCTGATATGAAAAGGGTCCATCCCCTCAGAAATCAGGGATTGACAATATCTATGCATAGGACCAAATGGAGTACTCATACACCGGAATTCCGTTCTTAAGCATCACGTGTCCCTACCCACGGCCAACGAGTGGCCTCATAGGTGGTGGGTGTCGCCTCTCTGCAGTGGATGCAGTCGGTTGACATTCTATTGCACCAGCGATAGTGCGGTGTGTAGATGACGAATGATAAGGCTACGGTTAACTTACGCACGAGGGTGAGTAAAAATGTAATGCCCTTTGTTTGAGGACAGATATAATTACCAACCACAGGAACAATGTATCATACATCAAAATGAAGTTAGTCCACAGCAGATCACATCCCTACTTCTCCACTTAATCGCCGTTTCTCTCAATACCAATGTTCAACCTTCGAATGAGAGTATGTATCCTTGATCCATAAAATTCTGTTGACTGTTCTTTGAGCCACTTCTCACTACAATTTTACTCCTCGTCACTGGAATAATGTTTACCTCTCAACCTTCTTTCCTGGGGCTGAAGAGATATAATCTGAAGGCGCTAATATCTGGTGAGATGGAAGATGTGGTAAAGTTGTCCACCCGAATGATGCGATTTTCTCCCCTGACTTGATTTTGCGTGTAGTAGAGCATTGTCATAGCAGAAGGAGGACATTGTCGATTGGTAAGTTGGGTCTTACGCGTCGGATTCTTGCTCTGAGCCTCGTTAGGAGCTCAATGTAGGCCTTAGCATTACTTTTTTACTCATCCTCGAAACTTGTCATTTATATTGCATTTCAGTTTTGTGTACATTGAAGTCGTTCTCTCCTTGAACTATGCGACTTGCAATAATTAAGGGGGCCTCTCTGACCGCCCGTTTAGCCTAAGTAAGTCCAAAGTGATTGTTGCATATCATTGACTGCCATATACCCAGTATATGTCTGTGTTCTATTGAAAGAAGCTGATAGGGCGGTGTGTAGATGATGAAAGATAGGCTCCGGTATACTGTATGTAACACAACAAAACAAAACAAACAAACACGTTACATTGTAACTGTTTGTTGTTTGTTTTGTTTGTTTTTACGGCATATCAAACCTCAGTGGTCATTAATGCCGATAAAGTTTTGAATAAATCAATTCTTAATGGATAATACAATTTTTTATAAATACATTTTCTATTTAACCCATAGATGGACCCTAACAGGTACTACCACTCCGGGCAGAGTGACCAGGGAGCAAGTGCGATGAAGGGGTGCTCCACGATTCCCCAAACCTCCAAAACTGGAACCTCACCATCAGATAGAGTTTAACGTCATTCCCAGGACATGTAGACACGCAGCCACCGCCTTCTAGCACCCATATGATAAAAAGGGTTGGGCTTGCCATAAGGGCAATAGGGTTGGGAAAATCATATAGGTGTTAGGCTTGACGTGACCAGCCGAATTGATCGAGGGGACTCTCCGATCGCCCGTTAGCCAAGATAGGGCCAAAGTGGAGTATTGCATGTCATGAACTGCTCATCCACCTGGGCTCTATCCTTAAGCATCACGGTCGCTACCCACGGCCACAAGGTGGCCCCATTGGGGAGTCTTACCCCTCTGCAGAGTTGCAGCCGACAGGGCGGATGTAACTTATCATTTGATATTGAATTTCAGTTTTGTGTTGCAGTCGTTCAAGAAACAAAGCCTTCCTTGACAGCAACTTGCAATAATTTCAATAGGCCTCTCGACCGCCTTTTAGCCTAAGTAAGGTCCAAAGTGGAGTGTTGTATATTGACTGCTCATACATCACATGTCGTTTAATATTGCATTTCAATTTGTGTTGCATTAAGGCTTTGTTCCTTGAACGATTTCATCTTGCAATAATTTGACTGAATATAAAAAATATTGGCTGCAACATGGTATCAGCGAGATGTAACAGCTGCAGACACAGGGGACGCCTTTAATTAGCACGGTTTACAAAAGGCGCTTCTCTTAATCACACATTTAACGCTTGGGTTTTCACAATTTATGAAATGATAAAGAAAAAAAAAACAAAAAAAAACTGGGAGTGTTTGTTATTTAGAAACGTTGTTAAGTATTGATCTTTATCTTGTCTGGCACAAGGCCACGAGCACCTGTAGCGCAGCAGTAACCTCACAAGCACGCGACTTTGTTTTTTTTTTTTTTTTTTTTATCTTAGAAAATTCTAATCTCCACTGGGTCCGCACGAATCCGACACTGTGCGAAAGTTGCAATCATCAAAACATCCCAGAGACAACACTTACCACAAATTATCTATACCCATCTATATATAACAAAATTCTCGATATATATATATAAAGTAAAGTAAAGTCGTCGGGGTGGCTATAGTCGGTATCAGCCAATCAGCGAGGGAGTCTATGCCCTTTTCAATAGCGCTAGACAAGGAGTTTTTTTCGTCTGATCTTGAGGTGGAGCACCACACCTACCATCAGCTCCTTACTTTACCGCACAGATCCCTGTGCTACTCATACGCTGAGTTGGCGAGGGCCGGTTATCGAATTAAGAACCTTGTGGTTTTAGCTGAACGCTCTTCCGACTGAGCTAACCCGGCCCTGTGTATGTGTTTCGTGTTGTGGTGTGTGAGGAGAGAGAGAGAGAGAGAGAGAGAGAGAGAGAGAGAGAGAGAGAGAGAGAGAGAGAGAGAGAGAGAGAGAGAGCAACGAAATATTAATCAAATTTAATTGTTTATGTTCGTTATTCCGTTTTCCAATACTTTTCCTCACATTTTATCGTTTTTTCCCAATCTGTTACTTTCTTCATAATTATATGCATAGAAGATGATATCAGAAGATCTGAAACACGTGTCGATAATGTAAAATAACAATACATTTTTTTTAAACACAATCTATTTTGCGGGTCTTCTTTTAAAAAAAAATCTTTTTAATGAAATATTTAATTTTCTCCCGGTGGATCCATAACAACACTTTATATTATATATATAATATATATATATATATATATTATAATGGAGATTGTGTGTTTTTCTGTCTGTAACCGAAACTATAATTACTAATGAGTCACAATTAACATAGTTATTTAATCACATTCTTCATTACTTTATTTATATTTAAACCTCAATTATTAATAAAATTGCTTCACCTTTTTATTAGTGTTGCCCATATCTACTTACTAATAACATGCTATTGTATTTATATATACAAAAAATAGCAGTTTACAGTGTGAACGGGAAGGCTAATTTGCATATTGATATTAAAAATGTGATTTATTAAATATGTGCTTAGTATTATTGATTTCTAAATGTTTGGTTTTATTTTAATGAATAAAGCAAAAATCTCTCTCAATGAATCTTAAATGAAATCCATTAACAAGAAAAATAAGTGTAATTTATTCTTTATTTCCTAATTTAACTAATAGTTAAATAAATAAAATTCAGCAATGAAAGACGGCAGTGATGGAAGAGTAAGTTTCATTCTATTTTTCTATTGTACCCCCACTCTGTTTCAAATCTTTTTATTTGCATTCTTATTAGACTTTCTAATTTAATACGATATATTCATTACATTAAAACTTAATACTCTGCACACCGGAGGGTGCATATATTTGCTAGTATATATAAAGATATGAAAACACACCAAAAATGTTGTTAAAGTGAAAACATTTTATAACATAGCTAGATAGTGAACAATATTTCGATTTTATGAAAAATCATCATCAGAACTTGTTTTACCCGTGTTGTAAGAGCGGAGACAAAAGTCATATGAGTTCAAAGCAAAAACCTTGACGTTGCAAAAAAGAAAAAAGTATATACAATAGTGTCGAATGTGAGCACTTCCGCCGCATTTTTCTCGTCATCAGATTATTAGATTCATTTCCTTCTTTTAATTAAATATATATATATATATATATATATATATATATATATATATAATATATATATATATATATATATATATATATTCATATATATACTTAATAAAATAGCAAACATGAGATGAGAGATTAAAAAAAAACATAGAAACGTTAGTGAGAAATATATACAGTTAGACAAAAAGCAAGAAAGAAACGTACAAAAACCTTACCCCCCCCAAAAAAAAAAGATTTCAAAAAATACAAGAGAACCTTTATTATAAATAAAATACGCTGTTCACCTTTCGTGAACGAATGTAATTTGAGGTGGAGGAGGAAAAAAAACGTTAACTGTTCGATTCTTAGAGCCGGGAAATTTGGCTCATTAACCGCAAGGTAACCTTAATTTTAATGCCCTTCGATCGTTAAACTAAGCAGCGTGAAATCAGGAATGGGAATCAGCTTCCGACAAGACTTGAACCCGGGAGGCTCGTTTTACATCGACAATGCTTTAACGAATTCTGCCACGGAAGCCTATCGATAAACAAAGTTCAGATTGACTTTCATATTGTCACCAGGGAAACTGGCATGGTGTAATGGTGAACGAGCTAGGCGAGCACACCACTATTGTTGATTAATTGATTTTTAATGATATTTCAACCTGTCAAGGATTATTTTATGCGTAGAGATTAAGTAATCGTGTTTATTGTTCGTTCATATTTATATTTTTGTGTTGTTTGGTTTTGGTTTAGTTGGGTTTGTTTTACGGCATATCAACCTCAGTGGGTTATTTAATGCCGACAAAGTTCTGAAAAAAATTTATTCTTGGTGGGTACTCAGTTTTGCTATTTAAACCATAGATGGGACCCTAACAAGTACTACCACTCCAGGTCAGAGTGGACCAGGGAGCAATAGTGATGAAGGGGTGCTCCACATTCCCCAGATCTCCAGAACTGGAACCTCACCATCAGATAGAGTTTAACGTCATTCCCAGGACATGAAGACCCTCAGCAACAATGTCTCTATGTAAATCTGAGTTATATTTGTCTCAGAACAGCCCATGTTATTCGTGCGTTTAAAATGTGCCTAAATTTTTATTTATCTTATTTTTTGAAAAATGAGGGATAAAAAGATTTTTTAAAACCCTCTCTCGGATAACAATAGGGTATGGCTTCTTTGGTCTTTGCTGGTCTCCGCAAATTTTCTTTCATAAAAGATGAGCGCTCGGTCGTTGTACTTAGAGACATATGGACTTTCTTATATATATATATATATATATATATATATATATTATATATATATGTGTGTGTGTGTGTGTGTGTGTGTTGAAGGTCGAATATAATATATATAATATTATATATAATATATATTATATATATTATATATAATATAAACTGGAAGTTGAATCCGACGGTATGTTGAAAAAATGAATAAAGGAAGAAAGTATAGAATGTATAATATAGGATATTTTAATGAATTTTACATACACGTGTTTCGATCAGGGTTTATCCATGTGTACATTATTCAAACTATTATCATTTTTAAATAACCAAATGAAATGAAATAATAATAGAAAAAATGTAGAAATGTTCCGCACACAAAGAAAATTGACCTTCATACAATTATATATATATATATATATATTTATATATATATATATATAAAGAAGATCCTATATGTCTGTAAGTAAACGACCGAGCGCTCATATATATATATATATATATAATATATATATATATATATAATCAATGGTAATATTATGGATTTACACCATAACTTGAAGTTTCATGGTAATGCAATCATCAGATGAGTCCAATGGTTGAGATCTTAAAAACCAGTCGTGAAATGGTTGAGATTTTAAAAATAGGTATATATATATATATATATATATATATATATATAAATATAAAAATGGTATAATATATATATAATATATTATATATATATATATATTATATATATATATATATATGTATTATGAAGGTCGAATTTTCTTTGTGTGCGAACATTTCTACATTTCTATTATTATTTTCATTCATT
>CM042154.1:25708297-25715797 GCA_023376005.1 Doryteuthis pealeii | reverse complement strand
TGTAGAAATGTTCAGCACACAAAGAAATATCGACCTTCCTCAGATAAATAAAAAAATAAGGATTTACTCTGTGGAAGGTCGATGTTTGTTTGTGTGCTGAACATTTCTACATTTTTTCTATTTCATTTCATTTTGTTATTTAAAAATAATAATAGATAGAATAATGTACACATGGATAAACTCCTGACCGAAACACGTGTAAGTTAGATCAATTAAAATAATCCTGTTTTATCCATTCAATACTTTCTTTCCTTTATTTCTCTTTTCAACATATTGGTTATATATATTAATTGGTTATCTATACATATATAAAGGGCAGTTGTGTGTATATGTATGTCCGGAGGAAACTTCGAAAATAAAACAATTAACGACAAAGTGAATATATATACACATTAAATATCACCAGGGCTTGGTTTTATATGTGTTAGTAAGCCTGTATCGCACGCGCAAGTCGGCTTATTTCTTACTGACACGAGTAGTCAATGGTAAAATCATTTCTTTCGACACTAACGCCATAAAAATCTCACTTCTTTGACCTTGTGCCTTACAAACTAAGTTTAATCAAATCATCCTATATAATCCTTTCACAATGTCTTTATACTCACAGAAACAGTTTATATATACTTATCCACATGCATATTTTCTCTCTTCACATCTCTCTCTCTCTCTCTCTCTCTCTCTCTCTGTCATATATATATATATATATATTATATATATATATATATATATATTATATTATATATATTACTTAAAATATCCATATTTTATGAAGTTTTTTTTACACAACACACCACACCACACACACACACGCATACACACACACACACACACACACCAGACAGATATATATATATTATATATATATATATATATATATGTACGTACGTTTTTGCTGTTTACATATTCTTTCTACCCGTCTCTCTTTATAATATATTGCATATTGTTTATGCATCAATATACATACATCACACACTTTACATTTATATATAATATATATATATATATATATATATATTATATTACACATAAAGAGATGACAATGTAAAATTTATGTATATATATTTATAAAATAAGAATGCGTATTGTAGAGAGAGGGAGGAGAGAGTATATACATTCAGGTAAAAAGTGTATATATATATATATATATATATATATATATATTAGATTATTTTGCCAAATATATATATATATATATATATGAAAGTACGCAAACAGTTTGTTTATGATGCTCTGCCGACAATTTTTGGGAGAATATGTGCTTTAATTGAAGTCATACCTAATTTGAAAATTAATTAGTTGATAATTTATGAATATATATATATATATATATTATATATATATATATAAATTATATATAAGCATATGCCGATACTTATAGAAAGTAATCGCTCACACATTTGAACTTGCATTTAAAAAAAAAAATTGTGAGATTTTGTATTTTTGTATCACCACCCTAGTGCAATAATTAACTTTCACGTGCGCGCACGAACGCACACACACACACACACACACACACACACACACACACCACACAAAGACGTTTTAAGTTATCTTACAAACAACTACGACTGCTATTTGTGGTGAACGGTCTCAAATCAGCACCAACCGGCGTTTCTTTAGTATTTCAAATTGTGTTGCAGTCGGCTTTCTTCTCTCTCTCTCTCTCTCTCTCTCTCGCTCTCTCTCTCTCTCTCTTCTCTCTCCCCTGAAGGAGGCGTGTGGTGTTGATGGCCGAGGCCATTTATCTTTCGTCTTTTTCATCCAATCTTCTGACACGTTTCCTTTCTGATTGACAGCCGGCAGTTTTGGAGGCGGGGCTTCCTAATGGCGCGGGAGCTTTTCTTTTTCCCCTCACTTTTTTTTAGAGTAGTACAAAAGAAGAAAAGAAAGAAAGAAAGAAAGAAAAGAAAGCCTGATCGATAACCTGTGATGTGGCTAACTCAGTAAGCGCTCGATTATGTATTTTTTTCTTGTTTAGTTTACAGGCAAATCGATATTCAAACATTTTCATTCCCATGGGCTGGTATATACGCGCATGCGGTATAAAAAGAGTAGAGACAATGGCATTCCCTATTCACACAGATTGAATATGTATAAATTCAGAGATATACAAAAGAAAGTGCACGATAACCTACTACGTTAGATGATTGAAAAACTTAACAGGATTATTCGCACGGTTATAGAGTAGAACCTTCAAATCATATCTATACCATTCTAATCGCATTTTGTTTATAATATATATATATATATATATATATATATATATATATAAGAGAGAGAGAGAGAGAGAGAGGAGAGAGAGATAAAGATAAAGATAAATCTAATGAGTCAGACGAACCTACTTAAAGTTTCGCTTATGCTCTTCAGGGCTGAGATCTGACTAAAGAGACTGGGAGCAAACGCATTAAATGTTTGATATATAATAGAACGTTAACTTATAGCTTTAGTCTCCTGGCGGTTTTATATGAATATATATATCTTATATATATATATTATATATATATTATTATTATATTATATATATATGCATATAAAGTTTTTTCTTTTGGCAAAATATTGTACCAATAGTTTATTTTTGTTGCGTACGATTTATTCTTGGGTCTTTTTATTTTTTCCCTAATTTTTTTTTCTCCCCGGTTGAATGATTTGTATGATTATTTTTCTCAATCAAACTATTTGCCTGGGTTTTTCCCGCGGGATTTTACATAAGTTTGGGTATTATATATATATATATATATATATATATAATATATATATAGAGAGAGAGAGAGAGAGATACATAATATGTATTTTTGGAGGATATGTGCTTGATTCGTACTAGTCGTACCTAATTTTGAAAATTAATTCAGGGATGACATTTTCTCGATTCGTTTAGCCTTACATTTGAAACATATATGCCCGCCTAAAAATTCATTAATTATTAACTAATTAATTTTCAAAATTAGGTACGACTTCAACACAGCACATATCCTCCAAAAATTGTCGGCTTTAAAGCCATATAAAAATAAAAACACATTTGTTTGTTTACTTAACCTCATAGATATGTATATATATATATAACTTTTTTGATAGATAGATATATTCTATGTATATATATAGATGTATCTATTGCATATATATATTATTCATAGATACATCTGTCTGTCTGTCTGTCTGTCTGTCTCTCTTATGTATATATTATATGAATATATATTATATATCATATATAATATATTATATAAAAGTCTATAAATATATTGAAGAAAGAAAGAATGAAGAGAGAGTAGGGGAAAGATAAAGATAAAGATTTCGCAGGTTTGTTTTTAAATAGACTGACGGACAAAACAAATGAGTCTCACAGATTTCTTATTTTCTGTGATAGATTTATTCTTCCTCAATTTAACGAAAGCTCTGATGAAAATCTATTGAAACAGATCGAAACACTGCAGGCGAAATAAACATTACTTTATTTATGAACTTGTGTGTTTTTCAATTTTTCATGAATATCCATATATATATTATATATATATATATATATATATATATGAGAAAATACACCAAGCGATATGTTTTGATATGGCTTTTTTTAGCCGACAATTTTTGGGAGAATATGTGCTTAATTGAAGTCGTACTAATTTTGAAAGTTAATTAATTAATAATTAATTAATTAGGCGGGCATACCTATTTAAATGTAAGGCTAAACAAATCGAGAAAAAATCAATCTCTGTATGTACATTTTCGGCCTATTAGGCCTCATCAGCAGAGCTATAGATAGGAAGACCGCCTTGTGCGTGATTCGAACCTTGACTGCCAGCTGACAGTCAAGGTTCGAATCACGCACAATAGCTGGAGCGAAGATTTGGATTCATACCTTTCCAAAAGGTATTAGTGCATGTGAAATGCCAACTGCTTCGTCTAGGAATTGAACTCCAGTCGACGAGTCCATTCCTACGACTCTAACCATTACCACCACGCACCTTTTCCTGATTATATATGTTATTTGAATCCTTAGATCTCTTCTCGCTCATATACATATACATAATGTATGCGTAATATTTTAATCATATATGTGTATATTGATATATTTTTTAATCATATCTCTATCTCCTCTATATATATGCATATGCTATTTTGATCATACCTATAATAAATCTATAATTAAGGAGATGCTGATAAGTACGCGCCCTGCGTCAAATACGCACAAAAGTCTAAAAGGACGCAATAAAATTGTATCCGTGCGCTCCCAGTGTTTTTCTTTTCTCCCTCACCATTTCAAGCTAATTGTAAATACATTTCAATAGTTTCTTCATAAACAAATTACGCAGGATATGTTTACAAGGTAGTAGTTAGACGCTTTGAGTTAGACCCACACATTTTCCCGGGGACACAATTCAAAGCAAATATATGAGTCCTAGGACCGCACTAAATCAAAATAGCTATCAGTATCGCTGCAGATTAAAAACAGGACCCAAATTATTTATTTATTTTCCCATTAAACTAACCTTAAACCCCAACCCCAAAAACCCCCGAATCTGATCTGCTGAAATGGGGGGTTGGTGGGTGTCTTATATGCCCGTGCGTTCTATATGCCGTCAAATACGATATATATATATGCTATTCGAATCATTCTTTCCCACTCACACTTATATGCCTACACACACACACACACACACACACACACACACACACACAAATATATATATATATGTATATATATACCCATCTACATCAAGGCGTCAGTGTATTCATAGATGTTTCAACTCGTTTTGTATTTATGCTCATTTTTTCGTAATTATGTCTATGCCTTTTGTATCATATCACTCTTATAAATAACACACACACACACGCACGCAACGCACACACACACACACATGCACACACACACGCACACGCACACGCACATATATACATATGTGTGGTTTGTGCGGAGTGTGTGATATTTTGATCATATTTACATATCATGCAAATACTGGCTGAACTTACACAAAGGTGCAAAATTAGGGAGACCCAGAAAAAACAGAACCCAATTATTATTTAATTTTCCCATTAAACTAAACTTAAACCCCAACCCCAAAAAACCCTGGATCTGATCTTCTGAAATGGTGGGTGGGTGTCTTATATGACATGAGAGACTGTAGTGTTGGACTCGAAACCTCGCCTGTCAAGCTGACATGTCTAAACTTTGCTGATGAGGACCTAATAGGTCGAAATGTACATTCAGGGATTGACATTTTCTCGATTCTCGATTCGTTTAGCCTTATATTTAACATATATGCCCGCCTTAAAAATAATTAATTATTAACTAATTAATTTCAAAATTAGGTACGACTTCAATTAAGCACATATCCTCCAAAAATTGTCGCTTTAAAGCCATATAAAAATAAACACATTTGTTTGTTTACTTAACCTCATATATATATATTATATATATATATATATATATATATATTATATATATATAATATATACCCACATGTTTGATAATTTTTCCGCTGGTATCAACTCGGTGTTATACTTACTATTTTAACCATATACATTAATGTGTTTTCATTCAATATACGCTTTTTTTTTATCTTGTTTCTTTATTTTGATGATGTATCAACCTTTGAGATAGTTAATACTAAACATATTCTCATATCCAGTTATTTGAACTCGCTTACAAAATGTCGTAGTCTAGCATGCGGACCCACTACGCCACGGGGAGTACCCTTATGCATTTTTTCATTATCTAAGTCTGCTCTTATCGATTTACTGGTCCAGTCGATTCTATCCATTCATAAACTGTAGTTAACTGTGGCTGTTTAACATATTGTTGAACATGCCTAAAAAAAGACGTATGCAAGATCATTACAGATTGCTATTCTTATAAAAAAAATGCCCTCCCACAAAAAAAGTGAGGGTATATATTGTACATTATGTTCATGTATATATGATGTGTGTATATTTATAAATGTACATTATATATATGTGTGTGCAAATGAAGGGTGTGTAAAAATATATACATATAATATATATGATGTGTAACATTATCTTATGTAGATAAATTATATTAGTACGTAACATTGTGACACATAGCAATCACGCTACAACCATATGTATGTGTGTATATAGTATATATTATATATATATATATATATATATATATATATAATATAAAGTGCGTAACATTGATTACACACACACACACACACACACAGATATATATATATATATATATATGTTATATATATATATGAGTCCGTAAACATTATTACGCACACACACACACACACACACACAACCACATATATATATGTATATATATATATCTGAGTCCGTAAACATTATTACACACACACACACACACACACACACACGCACACACACACTATATATATATAACTTATGACTTTTAATATTATGAAGGCGTAATCATTATATATAATATATATATATATATATATCATTGGTGAAAGTAAACATATATATATATATATATATATATATATATGATGTATATTATTATATGTAGTGCGTATATATATAATATATATATATATATATATATATATAGTATTATAAATTAACATTTCATACAAAATATATTTATTTCTCCAGAAAATGTAACTTCAATCTGGTGTGTTTTTTCCTACTTTTGACTGAATGACTCTCTCTGTCTCTCTGTCTCTCTTATATATATATATATATATATATATTATATATATAATATATATAGAGAGAGAGAGAGAGAAGAGTGAGAAGAGAGAAGAGAGAGAGAAAGAGAGAGAGAGACACAGAGAGGGGTGAGGAGAGAAGAGGTAGGCGAAAGTGTAAAAACAGATAAATATAAAATATCCGTATATTTCAATTGATCAGTATACTGCACACACGCAATTCCTTTGTGCCAAAAATGTTTGAATATTTCCCATAGCGTCGCTAGCAGTGTTCAAACTCATGTAAAAAGCTAGTGTTTCGAAAACTTTTCGCAGGAAACCTTCATCAGATACATATTGAATATCCTTATTTCTCCTGTCCCTACCACTTATAAAACATTAAGAGCACTACAATTGTTATTCAAGCTCCCTTGTGTGATCACATTCATTCATGTGGCCTACCTTTTTGATTCTGTTTATAGTATGTGAGCCTACTCCGGTTTGATAGTGTCCTACCTCAGTAAAAGTATTATTTATCAGATATAAGTAGTCAGCAATTTATTAGAAACTAATTATTTTACAATATATTCATTTCAAGAAATGCATTCACTCCATAATATGTATATATAATTAAAGAATAATAAAAAAGAATTTATCCATAATTTACATGAATCAGAGATCTATTTAATTCGAAAATATTCTAAATTCTGAAATAGGGTTAGGTTATGGTTAAGGTAGGTGTTAAGATTTAGGGTTAGGTTAGCAATTATTATATAAACCTTATAATATGATTTTTATGGTAGGTCCACATACTATAAGAGAGACATGGATTTCGTAGGCACATTTAAAAAGTAGCCACATACTTATAATTGGTACCATTTCATGTAAC
>CM042154.1:25668297-25700797 GCA_023376005.1 Doryteuthis pealeii | reverse complement strand
TCGAAACCTCGCCTGTCAAGCTGACATGTCTATAACCTTGCTGATGAGACCTAATAGGTCGAAATGTACATTCAGGGATTTACATTTTCTCGATTCGTTTAGCCTTATATTTAACATATATGCCCGCCTTAAAAAATAATTAATTATTAACTAATTAATTTTCAAAATTAGGTACGACGTCAATTAAGCACATATCCTCCAAAAATTGTCGGCTTAAAGCCATATAAAAATAAACACATTTGTTTGTTTACTTAACCTCATATATATATATATATATATACATATATATATATATATATATATATATATATATATACCCACATGTTTGATAATTTTTCCGCTGGTATCAATCGGTGTTATACTTACTATTTTAACCATATACATTAATGTTGTTTTCATCAATATACGCTTTTTTGATCTTGTTTCTTTATTTTGATGATGTATCAACCTTTGAGGTATTAGTTAATACTAAAACATATTCTCATATCAGTATTTGAACTCGCTTACAACAATGTCGTAGTCTAGCATGCGACCCACTACGCCACGGGGAGTACCCTTATGCTATTTTGATCATTATCTAAGTCTGCTCTTATCGATTTAACTGCGTCCAAGTCAGTTCTATCCATTCATATAATTGTAGTTAACTGTGGCTGTTTTAACATATATGTGTGAACATGCCTAAAAAAAGACGATATGCAAGATCATTACAGATTTGCATATTCATTAATAAAAAAAATGCCCTCCCACACAAGAATTAGATGAGGGTATATATGTGTACAGTATATGTGTCATGTATATATGTATGTGTGTATCATTTATAAATGTACATTATATATATGTGTGTGCAAATGAATGGGTGTGTAAAAATTATAAACATATAGATATATATGGATGTGTAAACATTATCTATATGTAGATAAATATATGAGTACGTAAACATTATTACACATACGCACACATAGGCAATCACGCATACACACATATATATATATCTGTGTGTGTGTGTGTGTGTAATAATGTTTACGCACTTTATATATATATATATATATATATATATATATATATATATACATATAAGTCCGTAAACATTATTACGCACACACACACACATATATATATATGTATATAATATTATTACTTTTATATATATGAGTGCGTAATCATTATATATATATATATATATATATATATATATATATATATGATTTATATATGTATATGTAGGTGCGTATATATATATATATATCAAATTAACATTTCATACAAAATATATTTTTTCTCCAGAAAATGAAACATCTAATCTGGTGTTTTTTCCTACTTTTGACTGACTGACTCTCTCTGTCTCTCTGTCTCTCTCTTATATATATATATATATATATATATATATATATATATATAGAGAGAGAGAGAGAGAGAGACACACACACACACACACACACACACACACACACACACACACACACACACAGAGGGCTGAGGAGAGAAGAGGTAGGCGAAAGTGTAAAAACAGATAAATATGAAATATCCGTATATTTCAATTGATCAGTATACGTGCACACACGCAATTCCTTTGTGCCAAAATGTTTGAATATTTCCCATAGCGTCGCTAGCAAGTGTTCAAACTCATGTAAAAAGCTAGTGTTTCGAAACTTTTCGACAGGAAGACCTTCATCAGTACAATATTGAATATCCTTATTTCTCCTTCCCTACCACTTATAAAACATTAGAGAGCACCTACAATGTTTATCAAGCTCCCTTGTGGATCACATTCATTCATGTGGCCTACCTTTTTGATTCTGTTATAGTATGTGGCCTACCCGGTTTGCATATGTCCTACCTCAGTAAAAGTATATTTATAGATATAAGTAGTCAGCAATTTATTGAAACTAATTATTTTTCACATATATTCAATTTCAAGAAATGCAATTCACTCATAATATGTATATAGTAATTAAGAATAATTAAAAAAGAATTTATCCATAATTTACATGAATCAGAGATCTATTTAATTCTAAAATATTCTAAAATTCTGAAATTGGGTTAGGGTTATGGTTAAGGTCAGGGGTTAGGTTTAGGGTTAGGGTTAGCAATTATTATTATAACCTTATAATATGATTTTTATGGTAGGTCACATACTATAAGAGAGACATGATTTCGTAGGCCACATTTAAAAAGTAGGCCACATACTATAATGGTACCCATTCATGTAACGAGCTCCATACACATGTATTTAAGTTTTAATGTAATAAAATATCATATTAAATTAGAAAGGCTAATGAAACTAAATAAGGATGAAGATGAAAAAAAAATGTCAGGGATGTACGGGTGAAATATATATATATGTAGATTTAGTATTGCGACAGGCCATCGTGCTGATTGAACACACACACAACACACACACACACACATATACACATATATATATATATATATATATATATATATATATATATATATATATGTGTGTGTGTGTGTGTGTGTTTGTGCGAGTGTGTGATATTTTGATCATATCTACATATTTATGCAAATACTGAAACTTGCACAAAGATGTCAAAATTAGGGTGACCCCCCCAAAAAAAAACAGAACCCAAATTATTTATTTATTTTCCCATTAAACTAACCTTAAACCCAACTCCAACCCTAACCTTAACCCCTAAGCCTAAGCCTAACCCCTAACCCTAACCCTAAGCCCCCCTAGTTAAAATTAACAGTTTTATTACAAAATTTGTGGGTTCTGTTTTTTCTGGGTCTCCTGTATACAGGGTGACCACACACACACACACACACACACACACACACACACACACACACACACAACATTAACTACAACTCTACAGTATCGCCCATAAATAAATACACCCTTATTTTTTTTAAATAGAAAAGTTATCTTCTAAACAAAGATACCAGGCTTTTTTATATCATTCTCGTAAAACATTATTCAATAAAAACGGACATTATTAGGTTTTATTAATCACCAAAAATGTAAAAACTAAACATGAATATATACAGTAAATTATGGATCTTTATTACGTGTAAGCTCGTTTCTTAATAATAAAAAATAATTAAATGAACAGAAAACCAAATTTAATTTAATTTTAAAATTATTTATTTCCTAATATAACTAAGTAGTTAAATTAGGAAAATTTAGCAATGATAGACGGAGTGATGGAAAAGTAAGTTTCAGTTGTTCTATTTTTTTTTATTATACTCCCGCCTCTGTTTCAAATCTTTTTATCTGCATTCTTATTTAGTTTCATTAGCTTTTCTAATTTTATATAATATTTTATTACATTAAAACTTGAATACTTGCACATGGAGGAAGATGCATATATTTGCTAATCTTATTATAATGGAGATTATGTGTTTGTTTGTCTGTAACCGAAACTATATCACTACTCAAGTCACTATCCATTTAGTTATTATACATCACATTCTCCATGAATCAGTTTTATTTAAGTCTCAATTATTAATAAAATTGTTTTTCATTATTAATATTGCTGGCCATATCTACGTACTAATAACATGCAATTGTATTTATATATACAACAAATAGCGGTTTACAGTGTGAACGGAAGGCTAATTTGCATATTGATATTTAAAATCTGATTTTAATAAATATGTGCTTGGTATTGTTGATTTCTAATTATTTGATTTTATCTTAATGAATATGAGCAAAAATCTTGGAGATAAATCTTAAAAGAAATCAATTAACAAAAAGAAATAACTGTAATTTTATTCTTTACTTCCTATTTTAACTAAATATTTAAAATAGAAAAATTTACTAATGAAAGACGGGAGTAACGGAAAATGATGGAACAGTTAGTTTCAAAGTTGTTCTAATTTTCAATCATACCCCCTCTGTTCCAAATCTTTTTATCTGCATTCTTATTCAGTTTCATTAGCCTTTCTAATTTAATATGAAATTTTATTATATTAAAACTTAAATACTTGCACATGGAGGAGGATGCATATATTTGCTAATGTATATAATAATGATGTGATAACTGTAGGCTATAACTTGCGGGAGGCTGGAAAGAGCTAAATGTTTACGTTATTTTTTAAAGATATCCCTAAAATTAAAATAAAAAACTAATAATAATTGGTTATATATATTGGTTATATAAATCAAAAATGGAAGTGAATCCGACGGTATGTTGAAAAGAGAAATAAAGGAAAGAAAGTATTGAATGGATAAAATAGGATTATTTTAATTAATTTAACTTACACGTGTTTCGGTCAGGAGTTTATCCATGTGTATATTATTCAATCCATTATTATTTTTAAATAACAAAATGAAATGAAATAATAATAATAGAAAAAATGTAGATAAATAAAAAATAAGGATTTACTCTGAGGAAGGTCGATGTTTCTTTGTGTGCTGAACATTTCTACATTTTTTCTATTTCATTTCATTTTGTTATTTAAAAATAATAATAGATAGAATAATGTACACATGGATAAACTCCTGACCGAAACACGTGTAAGTTAGATCAATTAAAATAATCCTGTTTTATCCATTCAATACTTTCTTTCCTTTATTTCTCTTTTCAACATATTGGTTATATATATTAATTGGTTATCTATACATATATAAAGGGCAGTTGTGTGTATATGTATGTCCGGAGGAAACTTCGAAAATAAAACAATTAACGACAAAGTGAATATATATACACATTAAATATCACCAGGGCTTGGTTTTTGAGCAAAAATAATAGAGACTTGATTTATATTCGTAAAGATAATTAAAAAATAAAATTAAAATGATAACAGCATGGATTTTTTTTTTCATTTAATATTTTAGATAGTAGACATTAACATTTCTTTTCAGAGTAGCTGGATCAATGCAAGGTCTATTTTTTTTACATAGGGATTTAAATGGGACATCTCACGAAGATTCAACTCACGATTCAGTAATAATGGATCTGCGGGACTAACTTAAAAAAATCTCCCTCTATCCAGGTGGCGCCGGGTAGCCGCTGCTAGTTATTTATAAACGATTATATTCCAATGTTTTACGTTTCCGTTTCTTTTTCTGACAGTATCTTCAGGGTGATTTTTTTTTCATTTACTATTTTAGATAGCAGACATTAACATTTCTTTTCAGAGTAGCTGGATCAATACAAGGTCTATTTTTTTACATAGGGTTTTAATTGGATCATCCCACGAACATTCAACTCACGATTCAGTAATAATGGATTTGCGGGACTAACTTTAAAAAATCTCCCTCTACCCAGGCGACGCCGGGTAGCCGCTGCTAGTTATATAATAAAGCCACAAGATGAAAAATATGTTATCAATAGTGTTTCGAGAGTTAGAAACAATATAATGATCGGTTACTGTAACTACATTAGGGCGCGCATCTAAAGGTTTGCCTTTGGCGCCAAAATCATCTTGCAATGGCTCTGAATATATAGCAGCCCCCAACAAAATAAGTGCATTCTTTAAATGTATTTGTGCAATTTTAAATAATACTTAATAATATTCGTTTTGATTGTATTCTGTTCAACTTGAAATAATGAAAACAAAAAATGAATAATGAAATATCTTGAAGGAAATTAACGACGACCTCAGGATTGAGATTATCCCTCTAGAGACTGGTACCCCACCCACCTAAAAGGCCCATTCTGCCCTACTATTTAACCCATAGCTGGAGGGAAATATATGGCTTCACACCTTTCCCAAGGGTATTAGCGCTATGTGAAATGCCAACAGCTTCGTCTAGGAATTGAATTCGAATCGACGAGTCCATTTTCCACGACTCTAACCACTAGCCCAGGCGCCTCCATAACATATATATATACATATATATATATATACACGTATATACACACATATATATGCACACATATACATATATATAAATACACATATATATGTATACACATATACATATATATACATACATATATATATAAACACATATACATATATATAAAAGTCGCCTGGGCGGCCTAATGTCGGTATCAGCCAATCAGCGAGGGAGTCTATCCCCTTTTCAGTAGCGCTAGACCAAGGAGATTATCTTAGCATCTGAGGTGGAGCGCCACACCTACCATCAGCTCCTTACTTTACCGCACAGATCCCTGTGCTACTCATACGCTGAGTCGTCGAGGACCGGTATTGAACTAGGAACCTTGTGGTTTCTTGCCGAACGCTCTACCGACTGAGCTAACCCGGCCCTATATACATACATATATATACATACATATTCCTATATATACACACATATGCACATATATGCACACATATATAGACATACATATATACACATGCATATATGCATACGCATACATATACATATATACACATATATGTGTTATATGTATGTATATAATAATGGACTCTTCCGTCGATTATCGACATATGAGGGTTCATACACACAATGAACTCCCACACAGGGATTTGTTTATAGTGGTGAAGGCTTGTGTTCGACCATCCACACTTTTTGGCACAGTCGATAGGAAAGAATTGGTGCATCAACGACCGACCTCAGGAATTTTTAATTCAGAATTATCCCTCTCCTAGTCTGGTTACCTACCCAAGGCTGAAGAGCCCAGTCTGCCCTACTATTTAACCCATAGCATATACATATGCATATACATACATATATACACATATATATGTGTATATATGTATATGTGTATATATGTACATCTTTTGTTTTTTCTAAAAAAATTATATTCATACTGTCAGATTCACCTCCATTTACTTCATACTGTCTACAGAAAAAACAAATTCTGGACTGTCTTAACATCATCACCGGAGGCTAAATTTCGAATACGATAAGGACCACAACACTATGGATTTGTCAACATTACAAATTCCAGAAACTTTCCATCTTTCTCAATTGTGCTGTGGACTTCCTTTTTTTAAAAACTTGCTTTCGTAGCTGGAATACATCTTGAACATTTTTGATACCTTTTTTATACACTTTTACTTCAAACTCTTTTGAGTTTTTCTAATGATAAAAATGCTTTTGATTCTTAAAAAATTTTTTTTAAAATTTTTTGTTTTATTTTAACGTTCGTGAAAATTTTCAAATTTAAAAAATTCCAGCCCTGAACGAGAGCGTTTGTTTATACCTCGTGATTAACGGTTTATTTATTCCGTCTTTCCTCATAAATATAGTTGCTTTGAAAAAGACCGCTTTTTAAAAGGTCGAAACAGATATGTCAGCAAACTAATAAGATCTTTTGTTTTTTTAAAAAATTTCTATTCATACCGTCGGATTCACTTCCATTTACTTATATATATATATATATATATATATATATATATATATATATATATATATATATATATATATATACATAATTAAAAAAAAAGAAAATTCGAAAATATTTAAAAACACATTTCCAAATTTGTTCATGCAAACTTTTTCATTTATTGATAAATAAATTCGTTCATAAATGAATAACAAAGATTCTATTGAAATTAGATAAATAAATTATTTTTGAATTTATTCCACTTATGATAGACATTGTTCCAATCACTTTGACAGCCAGTGTTCAGGTATACATAGATGTATGTGTAGTATATTAAGAAAATTGAAAAAACACAGGTTTAAATAAGTTGAGTGGTAAGTTTATTAGCCGACGCTGCAGTGTTTCGATCTATTAATAGATCATCTTCGAGGCATTTGTTGATATAAAGAAAGGTAATAAAAAACTTTGAGGTTTTCGATGTTGTTTATCGCAAAAAATTTATACACACACCGCAACCACACACACAAAACACCTAAAAAAATGCACAATGTCTTTTTTCGATACATACACTCACACACACTCATACTCACACCATAAAGAAGAATATTTGACGTCATATTTCAAACCGTCCACCTTTCCAGCGTCTTTCTTCAAATTTCAAATTTTGAACAGACTGATAAACAAAGACTATTGGAGTTTTTCTCGTTATTCTGTGATAACAATTTTTTTATTACCTTTTCTTACCGGAGAAGGCTTAAGCTGGTTTCATATATATTATATAGATATAGAAGTACGTGGTGTAATGGTTAAAGTAATGGGAAATGGACTCGTCGCTCCGAGTTCAAATCCTGGACGTGGAAATTGCATTTTCACTTAGCACTAATACCCTGTGGAAAGGTATGAATCCTATTATCCCTCCAGCTACGAGTAAATAGTAGGGCAGAGTGGACTCTTTAACCTTGATTACGCAACCGGTCTAGGAGAAGGAAAACTCTGAATTCAAACCTGCTAAACACCGCTTAATAGATTGACCTTGTGTCACATCCTGCTCGTGCGGAGGGTTTGGTAAATATATATATATCTTATATGGATACTACTTAATAAAAATTGACACGTAGTAGTGGGACCCCGTTTCATAGGTTCTCAGGGGTGGGATGGGGTTCAAGCACTGGCGCTGATTGCTTCTTATCTTTGGTGATCTGACGGGAAACGGTGTTTTTTTTTTTGCGTGACTAGACTGTAAGTCATCGAGGTAACCATATTAAGCTTGGCTTTACTGCAGTACCGAATCACAAAAACCGGACATCCTTTTATCGATTAAACTCACGAGACATGCGAATTAACCCGCCAAACTTGTTTAGTAACAAGCGCTTCACGCAAAGCAACCGTTAGGTATTATTAGCAAAAATATGTTCAATTCAATATCTGGATATAAATAAAGCAAATTATGAATTAAACATTTTCTGAAAAAAACAAACAAATGATGTTGATAATCGTTGACAGAATCTGTTTCAACCTTTAGCGGTCTTCTTCAAGAGCGAAATATTTATGATGGAAGGGCGGAAATAAATAAACCGTTAAAAGACACGAAGGTACAAACGAACGCCTGTATGAATTCTGATTTTTAAAAATAAGATTTATTTTATTTTTAACACGGTCTATGCATTTTTAATTTAAATAAGTTTCCGGCTCCGAACGTGAACGTTCACACAGGAGTTCGTTTGTACCTTCGTATCTTTTAACGGTTTATTTATTTCCGTATACACACGGAGGCTAAATATGATCTACAACACCACGGATTTTATCAACACCATTAATCCTCTGAAAACTTTCCACCTTTTCAATTATGTTGTGGACTTCTAAACTTATTTTCTTATAGCTGGAATCATGAACATTTTGATATTTTTATACATTTTTATATATCTTTACAACAAACTCTTTTGAGTTCTCCTGTGGATTATAAATGCTTCTGATTTTTAAAAATAAAATTTATTTTATTTTTAACACAGTATATGCATTTTTAAATTTAAATAAATTCCGGCACCGAACATGAACGTTCACACAAACGTCCGTTTGTATCGTCCTATCTTTGAACGGTTTATTTATTTCCGTCTTTCCATCATATATATTTCGCTCTTGAAGAAGACCGCTAAAGGTTGAAACAGATTCTGTCAGCGATTATCAACATCATTTGTTTTTTCAGAAAATGTTTAATTCATACTGTCGGATTCATTTCCATTTTACTTACAAAGCAAATTATATATAACGCTCTCCTATATAAGGGATGGAGCACTCTATGACGGCCTTTACATACAAAGCGATGTGTGTATTAAAACAGTTAAAATCCCCGTCGCATTCTGTAGGTGATGACAGCCTGACAATTAAGGTGTCTGACTGACACTGAGCCGATCGGATTTCAATGCGGGCTGTAGGTAGCTTACAAATGTCTAGCCACACTGAAGAGACTCTTATGTAAACCCGCCCAACGGGGTGGGGGTCCAGTGGCTTCGGCCCTGGATCTTTACAAGTTAATAGCGTTGATCCCAGGGGGCTGTCCCCCCAGGCAATACCTGCCCTTGGGGTCAGGGCTGGGTTTATTGCCCAGCGCCTGAGGCGCCCCCTTGAGGGGGAATGCCGACGGGATCGACGCAATTTTTCACCCGCCACCCATGAGCTTCTGTTTGTGGGTGGTCCCACGTTAATAGGGCCTTGTGCCTAACCCGTACAAGTGGGGTACGAGGTAAATACAATATATATATATATATATATATATATATATATTATATATATATATATATATATATATATATATATCCGTAGTTGAGTTACTAAGTCAGTTGGTATTAGGATGATTTTAAGTTGGACCTTTCTTCCAATGGAAGAATGTTAGAGTTGTTCAGGTCTAAGTAGAGAGCTCGATGTTCAATATTATTGAATAGAACAATATGGTTGGTAAAGAAAAGGCTTAAAAATCGGTCATTTTGCGTTTATAAATTAATTTCTACCCACAGGTATCAGTTTATACCTATGAGTATCATCAGACCGCTGACTTTATTGGAAATGGTAAACAGAAAATTCATGGGGCTTAATATACAAATGTTTCTATTACAGTTCTTCTCATCATCTTGGGGTTATGGCTAGTTCGCTAGTTGGTCACACTCTGGGTGGTTTTGTCCCTTCAATATATATATATATATATATATATATATATATATATATATATATATATATATATAAAGCTTAGTTAAATCTTGAGCAAGGTCAGAAGTGTGGGGGCTAACCTGTGTTGTATTGTCCTCGCCCGGAAGACGGAACTTCCGGCAAAAAAGACAAAGAGATTCATAAAAATATATATTTAAAAAAAGGGGAAAACGAAAGCGAGGCTTTCCGGTCAAGGAAGCAGAGAGAAGATAAAGAAATATATAACAAACGTCCGTTATCAGATCAAAAGATAAAAATGTGTAGGCATATTAGCGGATGTAAAAACCAGATCAAAAGATAAAATGCGTAGGCGTGTCGTCAATACAAAAGCTAGAGGGTCGAGCCGACAGTCAGTCAGACCCCAGCGAACAGCCGTTAGCATAATCTCGGTCTCCCGTCAACCCTCGGGCACTCATTGTGAACACTGCTCTCTTCGCCACCGAAGAAAATAAAGAAGGGTCCTCTCTTTGTACATGCGTATCTGTTGTTTATTGAAATCCAGTAGTCGGTAGTAGCTGACTACTTTATACTTCGCTAAGTGACCATATATACCTGCAACGACTACTTACTTACACGATTTAGAGTAGCGAAGAAGGCCGCTATATAACTCCTGTAAGGATCGAATTTTCTATGGCAATAATAGTTTTGAAGATTAGATTTCTTATTATCATTATTCCACGTATAATATGCATAACATAATCTTATTATAATGGAGATTGTGTGTTTTTCTGTCTGTGACCGAAACTATATTACTACTCAACTCACAATTCCCTTAGTTATTTATGTCACATTGTCCATGATTTTATTTACACCTCAATTGTTAAAAATTGTTTTATTATCAATACTGTTAGCCTTATCCACATGCTAATAACATGCAATTGTATTTATATATACACCAAAATAGCGGTTTACAGTGTGAACGGGAGGCTAATTTGCATATTGATATTACAAATTTGATTTTTAATGAATATGTGCTTAGTGTCATTGATTTCTATTTGTTTGGTTTTATCTTAATGAATACGAGCGAAAATCTCGGGGATAAAGAAGAAATCGACTAACAAGAAGAAATAACTGTAATTTTATTCTTTACTTCCTATTTTGACTAAATAGCTAAATAAGGAAAATTTAGCAATGAAAGACGGGAGTGATGTAAGAGTAAGTTTCAGTTGTTCTATTTTTCGATTATACCCCACTCCGTTTCAAATATTTTTTATCTGCATTCTTATTTAGTTTCATTAGCCTTTCTAATTTAATGTAATATTTCATTACATTGAAACTTAATATCGTTTGCCTCTCAAACACCTTTTCATGGAGCCCGAGAGATGGCAAACATTATTCCAGTGATGAGGAAGTGAAATCTGGCGTTAAGAATTGGCTCAAAGAACAGTCAACAGAATTTTACGGGGCAGATATACATGCTCTCATTCGAAGGTGGAACATTGCTATTGAGAGAAACGGTGACTATGTGGAGAAGTAGGGATATGATCCACAGAGGACCAGTTTCATTTTGATGTATGATACATGTTCCTGTGTTGGTAATTATACCTGTCCAAACAAAATGGCATTGTAAGGGACTAAATAGAGTAGTCTCCCTTGTCAGAGGGCTTGAGTAATCTCCTGCGTCAGGAGTTCCTTTTTTGGGTCACGTGACGCAGGAACCCAAGAAGATCACACTGGCCGAAGCTACTGGACAAGTACGGACGTGCTAGTCACCTCTCTCCAGCACGCACATGGTGCATACCATACGGTGCAGATCTGACATACAGTAAGTGGTTTCCACCTATTCTGTCTCTCATACAGCATTACTTTTTGACTCACCCTCGCGAATTCTTCTTCATGGAAACTACTGAAACCTAATTGCTTTCTTTTTCTCCCACGGATATTCGTAATCTTAACTTACATTCTTACTTGACAATAAAGGAGTTCAATATTTCATTGTATATCATGATGTCATAACTAAATTGTTTCTTATGCTGATCAACAACAGTCTCAAAAAGTCGTTCAGTGCATTTTCTATGTATATGATTACATCTGCTATAAAAATGTATTTTGCAAAGCGAGGAGAAAATCTCTACATTGTGGGCAAACGATTTGAATATAAAAATGACGCAAAGCAGATTTTTCAAAATGTTTACGATATAGCAGAGCGACTCCGCGTTGCCCGGGATTTAAAAATTAAACATTAAAAATAAAACTCTTATCTATATTCATAAATGTCATATACCCCTTAACACCGGGTATCTAAAACGACGAGAGAGAGAGAGAGAGAGAGAGAGAGAGAGAGAGAGAGAGAGAGAGAGAGAGAGAGAGAGAAGAGAGAGAGAGAGAGAGATATGAGGGATTCTTACTTGCTAACTCTTTTGCTTGTTCCTGGCATTTTCTCTGGACTGATTCTGTGGGTGGTTTCTCCGGTTTGATTCTGCTTCTTGTTGTCCAGGATTCAACCGCGCGGCGAGAAGCGACATCTCGGTGAGACAGACTTTTGAGTCCGCTCACTCTCAATTTCTGGTCGCAACTAAACTAAAAACTGTCTCACGCCCGACTGGCGCACTTTTCGAGGGGTCAAGCCCAAGTCATTACCTGCCAATAACGCTCGAGGTAATTTTCCATTTGACCCCCGTTATTTTGGATTTAACGAACTCTGATTGAAAATTTATCTAATTACAGTACTTACATAATTCATAAGCTACCTATGAATTATTTAATATAAATAGATTATTCCTAAGTGTATTTCCAAGCGATAAAACTGTTATCATATCAAAAGAAAAAAATCGTCATATAAAAAAATCTCCGAAAATACTCGCAGTAATTAAAACTTCCAAAATTTCAGGATTGCAGGTCCGGTTTTGGCATGGAATGTATTTAATTTGCTCAGTGAGTCAGTCCGGTTTGAAACTGGTATTATATGTTGGGCTATGGCCTCTAGGAGTAAAGTTGAAAAAATGTGGTTCATTGAAATTTGCATTTATTATTATAGATTATTGTTAGAGCATCCGATATGTCTGTGTGACGTATTGTTTTACGTCTGAATAGTTATTTTGGTTAAATTCTTCCAACGCCCTGTCAATTGGGGATATAGAATGCAAATCCTCCCCAATGCGGCCACCTGTCGTAGGTGGCAACCCTTGACGCTTAAGGATGGAATACTGGTGGTTGAGTAGTCCATGACATGCAACACTCCACTTTGGCCCTCACTTAGGCCACTCACGCGGTCGGAGGGACCCTTCCGATCACTCAGCTCGTCACGTCTAGCACTAGCGCCTTTATTATTGTTCCAACCGTATTGCACTTCCGGCAACCAACTCTTTTATCATATATATATTTACCAACCCCTCCGCACGAGCAGGATGCGACACAAGGTCAATTTCTTAAGCGGAGTTTGAATTCAGAGTTTTCCTTCTCCTAGACCGGTTGTGTAACCAAGATTAAAGAGCCCAATCTGCGCTACTATTTACCCATAGCTAGAGGGAGAGTAGGATTCATACCTTTTCCAAGGGTATTAGCGCTTTTATCATATATGTGCTAGAAGGCGGTTGTTGGGGATTTTAGTGTCCTGTGTATAATGTTAAACTGTATCTAGTGGTGAAATTCCAATTTTGGAGCTCTGGGGAGCATGGAGTACTCCATCATCGCTATTACTCCCAGCCTCGTCTAGGAATTGAACTCTGGTTGCCGAGTACATTTCCTATGGCGATAACATTATACCACGTGCGCCTCTCCGTATATATTAAAATGAACAAATCATTAAATCATAAAAACGTTTTTTCTTTCTTCTTAAATTGTAAAAGTTCTCAAATACTGTCCAGTAAAGCAGGATAGAATGTAAAATAAATCAAACGAAGTGAAACGCAGTCTCGTCCGGGATTTGAACTCGGTTCGCCGATTTTCACCGGGTGCCTCAGACTTCTAACCTTGTGCTAAACAAAGTTAAGCTTAGTCAATGGCAATAACTATGAATCAGATGGAAAACATATATCGTATTTGTAAGGAAAACCATATCCGTATATTCGTACAAGATTTCCGAAAATATTAGCCCAATAAAACTTATCTTCTCTGCGCAGATTTAGCCGGCTTGAATCTATTCGTTTTATATGTCGAGAATCGAATGGGTACAGTGCTAAGACTTGAACATTATATTGATTAAATAATCAATAAGATGAACAATCTTATCGATCTTGTTTTTGGCAGACATAACGTTCATAGTAGCAGTTAATGGAACCTTTAAGTAGGGAAACCGTTCCTCTTCTAATAAAGCAAGACTACTGGCTATTACGAGGGCGAGTCAAAAAGTAATGCCATTTAATTTAGGACAGGTATAATTACCAACACAGGAATATGTATCATACATCAAAATAAAGCTGGTGCTCTGTGGATCATCCCTACTTCTCCACATAGTCACCGTTTCACTCAATAGTAACGTTCCACTTTTGAATGAGAGCATGTGTCCCTGTCCCGTAAAATTCTGTTGGCTGTTCTTTGAGCCACTTCTTCACTATAGATTTCACTTCCTCGTCACTGGAATAATTTTTGCCTCTCAAACCCTTTTTCATGATAAAAGAAATGATAGTACGAATACGCTAAATCTGGTGAGTATAGAGGATGCGGTAAAGTTGTCTACCCGAATGAGGCGATCCTGATGCTTGTGTGTGGTCGAGCATTGTCATTCAGAAGGAGGGCATTGTCGATTGGCAAGTTGGGTCTTACACGCTGGATTCTTGCTCTGAGCCTCGTTAAAGTCTCAATGTAGAACTTCGTTTTATAAAAAACTTAACATGAATAAGAAAAATGGCATTACTTTTTGACTCACACTCGTATTTACTACTGCCAAAAAAAAAAAAAAAAAGTTCTCCGGGCGGAGTAAAGATAAATTTTCGAAAGATATTGCCTGAGGGAGGAATTAAATTAATAAAATAAAACGTTTAATATTAAAAAAAGAATTACTTCCTTAAAAAGCATCATATTCACTCCACTCCACTGAGATATTTGTTTTGTTTTACAACAGTAGGGACCTCCAAAATGTTTCTAAAATTTTCTGATTCAATTTTTCAGACTCTTATCTTTAGAGAAAAATTTTAAACTCGTACGAGTAAAATAAATTTGTTCGAATTTCATACAATCAAATAAAAGGTGAGGGCGGGGGTCGACCTAGTAAAATGTATTTTCCCTTATATGTTTTAGGAAAAAAAAACTCAACTATTTTAAACATAAATTCATCTAAAGGTGAATAAGTATCAAAATTTTTGTGAAGATTTGACAATTGATTTTTCATAGAATTTTAATATTTTTATGTAGTAAGGATAATAATAAGACTATAAATTAAATACTCAGTGATAAAATTACTTAAATCCTGAAATGACTGTGACGTAAGCAGTAAACTAGTTTAGTGATGGTTACAGACAAATAGAGACCGAATCTCTATTATATATACTAGCAAATATATGCACCCTCCGGGTGCAAGTATTTAAGTTTTAATGTAATAAAATATCGTATTAAATTAGAAAGGCTAATGAAACTTAATAAGACTGCAGATAAAAAATTTGAAACAGAGGGACTATAATTGAAAAATAGAACAACTGAAACTTACTCTTCCATCACTCTCGTCTTTCATTGTTATTTTAAAAATTTAAGTATTTAGTTAAAAGAGGAAGTAAAGAATAAAATGACAGTTATTTTTTCTTGTTAATGGATTTCATTTAAGATTCCTTGAAGAGATTTTTGCTTATATTCATCAAAATAAAACAAAACAGTTAGAAATCAATAATACTAAGCACATATTTATTAAAATCACATTTTTGATATCAATATGCAAATTAGACTTCCCGTTCACAATGTAAACCGCTATTTTGTTGTATATATAAATATAATTGCATGTTGTTAGTATGTAGATATGGTCAACGGTATTAATAATGTAAAACAATTTTATTAATAATTGAGGTTTAGATAAAAATAAAATCATGGAGAATGTGACGTAAATAACTAAGGGAATTGTGACTTGAGTAGTGATTTAGTTTCGGTTACAGACAGACAAACATACAATCTCCATTATAATAAGATATATATATATATATATATATATATATATATATATATATATATATATCCAAAAATGCTCAATATATTAAAGAATAGAGCAGTAATAATAAAAACAATAATAGTAGAGATCAAATGGGTGCGATAGCGTTTGTGAGGCCTCCTGACCAATCAAAATCTTTCATCACAAACGGTATCCCACCCACTTGACTTCTTCCCCTAATCCAGCCCTCTCCCGTCCACTTTTCCTTCTATAAAACACTTGTATGATGCGTTAATAATCAATAAACGACTGATGGTGTTGAGCTT
The DNA here is from genome assembly GCA_023376005.1 of Doryteuthis pealeii. Classification (NCBI taxonomy): domain Eukaryota; kingdom Metazoa; phylum Mollusca; class Cephalopoda; order Myopsida; family Loliginidae; genus Doryteuthis; species Doryteuthis pealeii. The sequence continues at coordinate 25,684,052 of CM042154.1, read as the reverse complement.
AATGCTTAGCGAAATATATCTCCTACATACGTTTGTCTGAGTTTTGTTCCTGTGTTCCTCATATCTCTACCACATTCTGTCGGATTTACTCCAATCCAGCTTCCTCACATATATATATATATATATATATATATATATATATATATATATATATATGAAAAGTTATTTGACAGTAATGAATTTAAAGAGGACACGTAAAAGGATATGCATGTTGATAAAAGAATGTTTTTTTTTCTTAAAAAGAAAAGTGAGGGTACCCTTATTAGATTTAAAATGTAAAATAAATTGATCTTTTTTTCGTCAATGCTCATCAGAGAAAAGTACATTGATAAGTGTTTTTTGGTTGTTTTGTTTTGTTTTTCTATGTTGTTGTTGTAAACGATGGAATAGTTAGAGAGAAAAATGAGAAAAGGATTTTTTTCCTCAATAAGTCGAAGGATTCGTAAAACTAAGAAAATTACGAACCATGAGGGGGGGGGGTTCGAAAATTGCGAGTCCCTCCGTTGGATAAGTTTAAGTTTGAGGTGCCGAATAGAAGCAACTGGTGAGACTTTTGGACGCACAGGAAAGGTTGGGTGCGAGAAATAAATAAAGACTCAATACATATATATATATATATATATATATATAATATATATATATGTGTGTGTGTGTGTGTGTGTTTGTTACATTTTGGTTCTTATGTTGTTTATGTCTTTTAATATCTCACATTCGACAAGTATTAATTTGTTGAGTACAGGGGATATGATGTAAAAGCCTGGTCATAAACTGACGGTTGTAGTTTTATGGATGAGTACACATTCTATACATCGTCCCCGTGACAAATTATGATATTTTTTATTAGTCGCAATACTTACATCAAGAAGTGAAATCTGTAGTGAAGAATTGGCTCAAAGAACAGTCAACAGAATTTTACAGAGCAGGGATTCATGCTCTCATTCGAAGGTGGAACATTGCAATTGAGAGAAGCGGTGACTATGTGGAGAAGTAGGGATGTGATCCACAGAGGACCAGTTTCATTTTGATGTATGATATATGTTCCTGTGTTGATAATTATACCTGTCCTAAACAAAATGGCATTGTAAGGGACTAAATAGAGTAGTCTCCCTTGTCAGAGGGTTTGGGTAATCTCCTGCGCCAGGAGTTCCTTTTTGGGTCACGATGATACATGTTCCAGTGCTGGTAATTATACCTGTCCTAAACAAAATAGTATCTGGAATAATGTTTGCCTCTCAAACCCTCTTTCATGGGACCGAAGAGATGATTGACTGAAGGCGCTAAATCTGGTGAGTATGGAGGATGCGGTAAAGTTGCCCACCCGAATGAGGCGATTTTCTTCCTTGTCTTGATGCTTGTGTTTGGTCAAGCATTGTCATGCAGAAGGAGGACATTGTCGATTGGCAAGTTGGGTCTTACTCGTCGGATTCTTGCTCTGAGCCCCGTTAGGGTCTCAATGTTGGCCTTAGATTTATAAAGAAATTTCACATTAAATAAAGAAAATGGCATTACTTTTTGACTCTCGTAAACTAATTTTTTTTAAAAAGGGAGAGAGACACAATATCAGATGTGTTTTCATCAATTCAAGGGATCCTAATGAACAGAATGCTCGATATGGAAATTCATTAAATTTGCAAATTTTTGGAGTTATTCCCTTTAGTATTATCTGCGTTATTCGGACTATTGTCCTCATCTTCATTGTTATCTGTACAACGTTTCAACAATGAAGATAAGGACAATAGTCCGAATAACGCAGATAATAATAATCATCAAGCCTCATCTCAAACATTCATGTCTATTCATTTTTTACCTATTTTTCATATCACAGCCGGTAATTTGGTTTCTTGTGACACCAAATGAATTCAGGGGTAAATATAAATACCCCCACTGTATTCCTCGTAAAATTCTACCCTAGAAAAGTTTTGTTTGATCTTGGTACAGAGCAGGGGTAAATATAAATACCACCACTGGATTCCTCGTAAAATTCTACTCTAGAAAAGTTTTGTTTGATCTTGGTACATAGCAGGGGTAAATATAAATACCACCACTGGATTCCTCGTAAAATTCTACCCTAGAAAAGTTTTGTTTGATCTTCGTACAGAGCAGGGGTAAATATAAATACCACCACTGGATTCCTCGTAAAATTCTACCCTTGGAAAGTTTGTTTGATCTTGGTACAGAGCAGGGGTAAATATAAATACCACCACTGGATTCCTCGTAAAATTCTACCCTAGAAAAGTTTTGTTTGATCTTGGTACAGAACAGGGTAAATATAAATACCACCACTGGATTCCTCGTAAAATTCTACCCTAGAAAAGTTTTGTTTGATCTTGGTACTTTGTTTGATCTTGGGCTTGAATTGCATTTCCGGACTGACAGAGACACCGCATATATATATATATATATATAAGTCATCCACAGACACGTGTTTCGGCGTTTCACGACCCTTCAGTGTGGCTAGACACAGCTATCCTTGGCTAGGGTCGAACTCAGACTGACCGTTTGGCAGCCTGATATCTTATCCGCTCGGCCACTGACAGCTGTAGCGGGACTGGTGTTTTTAAACTATTAAGTACATAGGTTTGTTTATGTATTTTACGGTCACAGAGAGATCGAATTTCCGGGGAAACGATAATTGCTTATATGCTTAGCAGTGAGAGTTAATTTATATATAATTAAGAATTAATACAAAAATGAACCAACGAATATGATAAAAAATGGATGGAATGAATAGAATAATTAAAAAAGATATTTTCCGGGGGACCTCTCCCAAATAATAATAATAATAATAATAATAATAATAACTTTTGAGAGAGGTCATTAATAGAAAAAATCTTTTTCATATTTTATGGGACTCTTTATCGAAGCATTGAATTAATCTATACATATATAAAGGGCAGTTGTGTATATGCGTATGTCCGGAGGAAACTTCGAAAATAAAACAATTGACGACAAAGTAAATATATATACACATTAAATATCACCAGGGCTTGATTTTTGAACAAAAATAATAGAGATTTGATTTATATTCGTGAAGATAATTAAAAAATAAAATTTAAATGATAACAGCATGGAGTTTTTTTTTTTCATTTAATATTTTAGATAGTAGACATTAACATTTCTTTTCAGAGTAGATGGTAATGTCTATTTTTTTTACATAGAGATCTAAATGGGGCATACCATTCAACTCATGATTCGGTAATAATGGATCTGCGAGATTAATTTAAAAAAAATCCCCCTCTACCCAGGCGACGCCGGGTAGCCGTTGCTAGTTATCATATAAGATATTGGAGAGGATAGTTTAATGTCTTACCTTTGTAAAGTTGTGTTGAGAAATAAATAAATATATATATTATATATATATATATATATATATATATATATATATATATATAAATGTTGTTCTGGTTCCAACGGGAGAAAATGTAATATTTTATAAAAAAAGAAGAAGGTCCGCAAAATGTATCGTTCTCAGAAAAAATGTTTTATTCTTTTTATTTCACATACATTTTTCTGTTATATAACATATAACAGAAAAATTACAGAAACACGCACAACCTATGTATATATATATGTGCATATGTGTTATATATATATATATGTATATCAATATATGTATTGATCAAAGCCTGAAGAAGATACCAGAATATCTGAACACGTGTTGCGTATGTGAAATAAAAAGAATAAAACATTTTTTCTGAGAACGATACATTTTCTTATATATATATATATATATATATATATATATATATATATATATATATATATATATATATATATATATATATCACAAACACCAAGCATTAAACATTTTTCTTGCTGTATGAAGTTTGAATTCTCTGAAGTTGCCCTAATGATTTGAATAGAACTGAGAGTACACTGCATGTTCTCGGACTGCACCCTGATTCACTGCCAACGTCCCCACCTACATCACTTTGTGTGCCTTATCGAGATGTATCTGTAAACCAAATTTCAACTCTGAAGCTGCTCAGCTGAGAAAGGTATATATACAAACAAACATACAGACGTCATATTCTATTTATTGCCATTACTCCCAAGCTCACTCAAACCCATTAGTTAGGGTCCCATCGTTGGGTCAAATATATTTTTAAAATGTATTAGTATTCGATAAGAATACGCGAAACCATATAACTGTGTGTAAATTAGTTGTATTAAAAATAGGATTTACTAAGGATCCTTATTAGTTGTAGTAATTACTCAGTAGTTATTTGAAACCATATAGAAATAGAGAGATAGAGAGATAGAGAGAGATAGAGAAAAGGGGAGAGAGAATTAAAAAAAAGGAGAGAGAGACAGAAAGAGAGAGAGAGAGAGAGATGAAAAAAGAGTGAGATATTAAGAGAGAGAGAGAGAGAGAGAGACAGGAAGAGAGAGAGAAAATAGATAGATAGATAGAGAGAGAGAGAAAGAGAGAGAGAGAAAAGGAGAGAGAATTAAAAAAGGGAGAGAGAGAGAGAGAGAGAGATGAAAAAGAGAGAGAGATGAAAGAGGGAGAGAGAGAGAGAGAGAGAGAGAGAGAGAGAGAGAGAGAGAGAGAGAGAGAGAGAGAGAGAGAAACACTCCGAATAAAAATAATATATCTAAATTTTTCAGATTAAAAATATGTTCGAAATTTTGATGCCTCCAAATCTCAAACACGATTCTTTACTATTCTTTCTTTCTTTCTTTCTTTCTTTACTATTATGTCTTAAAAAAAAAACGATTCAATAATAATGGATCTGCGGGACTAACTTAAAAAGACCTCTACCCAGGCGATGTATCTGTAAACCAAATTTCAACTCTGAAGCTGCTCAGCTGAGAAAGGTATATATACAAACAAACATACAGACGTCGTATTATATTTATTGCTATTACTCCCAAGCTCACTCAAACCCATTTAGTTAGGGTCCCATCATTGGGTCAAATATATTTTTGAAAATTTATTAGTATTCGATAAGAATACGCGAAACCATATAACTGTGTGTAAATTAGTTGTATTAAAAATAGGATTTACTAAGGATCCTTATTAGTTGTAGTAGTTACTTGAAACCATATAACTGTTTGCAAAAAATGACTTTTATTAAACAGGAATAATTACTTGAAACGATATAATTATTAGTTTTAAGTCATATAAGATTGAGAGGGAATGAAAGAGCAGACTCCACCGCTAAATCGGCTCTAGATTTGATCCCCGACAATTTCAAGATACCATATACTGATTTGAAACCTAAAATTAATATATTCCTTCATATAAAATGGCAACAACACTGGAATAACAACATCCACAATAAACTTTTCCTAATCAAACCCACTTGGGAGGCTGGAGACCAACTTTAAGGAAGTCTAGAAAGGAACAAGTCATTGTGTCCTGATTACGTATTGGTCACACAAGACTAACGCACTCCAATATACTCAAACAAGAACAACAACCACAATGTGGAACATGTCAAACACCTTTGACAGTTAAACACTTATTCATGGAATGCAGGTTTCTTGCTCACATCAGAAACCGTTATTTTAAAGCAAGCAATATGAAAGATCTGTTTGAAAATGTCAACATGGAGGATATTCTCTCTTTTTTTAGGGAAATAAAATTATACCATAGAATATAGACATGAAACAAATCAATACCATACAACATAATCCCCAATAATGCTAACACATTTTAAAACCAATCACTAAAAAGTATAAATATAAATACACGATAAGTATAACTTCCTAACCGTCAGGCATGACATAACCCCAGACGGGTTGATATGCCGTTAAAATCAATAAACAAACAAACTTGAAACCATACAACTGTATACAAAAAACCCTTTTAAACTACGCAAAAAATGTAAATATGAATATACAATGAATGCGATAAAATAAGTCTGGACGGGTTGAAATGCCGTTAAATCAATCAATCAATTATACGCTCCGAAAGTTATGCCTCCTATTTAACTATGGATTTAAAAACGATTATTCATGGTTCGATTCTAATAATGTTTCCTTTTACTGTAAGCTAGTCTAGCTCTCTCTCTCTCTCTCTCTCTCTATCTCTCTCTCTCTCACACACACACACACACACACACACACACACACACACACACACACTCCTCTTTCCTTTTAGCAGTCCGTCGCAGATGACGATGACGTCAATCCATGTTGTTGATTAGTTATGGACCTTAATTATTCCCATTCTGGACTTGCAGATGCGGTGACAAAAATTACAAGCGAAATTCCCATCTGCATTCTGTGGTGCATGACGACGAAGACGTCGTTGTTCTGCAGCCCTATTGAGTTCGATATTGAGCCGCTCGGTTCCTGTGCGGCACGTCTTTCCCCAACCTTGTCTGTTGGAGGCCAGGTCTTCTAGACTTGAAGGTATAATGGCACATTTCGTCAGAGTCGTCTTCATATGGTCTTTGAACCGCTTTCGGAGGCCTCCTGTCCTTCGAGTGTCTTCTGTAAGTTCACCATAAAGTACTTTACAGGTGAGTCTGTCTGCAGGTATGCGGATGGTTTGACCCAACCAACCAACCAACCAACACACACACACACACACACACACACACACACACACACACACACACAGGTGTATGCATATACAAGGTGTGTCAAAAAAGCACCGAGATTATTGTACTTTTTGACACACCTTGTATTCTGAAAAAATAACGTTCCATTCATTCTTCATTTCTATCTCGGTAAATACAGCTTTAAACTTGGTACGTTTTTGACGCACCTTGTATTCTCAAAAAAAAAAAAAAAAAGAATTAATGAATGGAACGTTATTTTTTTCAGAATACAAGGTGTGTCAAAAAGTACAAAAAAATCTCGATGCTTTTTTGACACACCTTGTAAAGGCAAAACTATGCAAGACATTTATGGACCCATATAAAAAAAAACACCCCACCGAAAATGGCGGCCCTGTGCCAGCCTAACTTATACTTAGTTAATATCCATACAATTACATTCATTCTCAAAAGCACGCACACACATACGCCTACAATACAAAATCTTTCAATTCATTCCCCATATGGTTCCGGTTCTAGTGTTACCATTTTTTGCTTTGACCGAAATGTATCTGTTTTCTGAAAAGCATCTCCTTTGACAAAATTGCGGTTTGCCGTCTCGAGAGTCGGTGCCAAAGCAGCACCCCCCCCAAAAAAAAAAGAAGCGCAGATGACAGATAGAATTTCCCCATTTCAGAAACGTTGCCATATTTCAATTTCTTCTTCTTTTTTCTTCTCGTTTTCCCTTTCCAAACTTTTTCTTTTGGTAAATCAAAGAAATTCCATTCTTACTGATTATATAAGTGAACTGAAACGCTTCATCCTCACTCCAGTCGGTTCGGCGAAAAGTATAGCAGTTAGCAGTTCCGGTTTTTTGAGGCTTGCAATCACCACACAGTCGTTATAGCATTACTGAAATCTACTAATTTATCATAAGCTGCTTATCACTCTGTATACGCTCCCAATTTCGGTTGAGCACTCTATTTAGGAGGTATATAATTGCAGATTCACCGTATTCGGCTCAGCCAAATCTCACTTTGTTTACAAAGTTTGAGAACTCTAGGTGAAGGTCATTTCCGCTTAGAAATATAGCGATTAAATAGCCTGCTATACTTGGCGACTGACTGTGGATGTGTGGGTAAGAGGCTTGGCGAGCGTAAGTTCGTTCGGGTCTCGAACCCAGCCAGAGGCAGCTGCTAAAAATCGTATAACTATATTGATGAGAGGTGATACCTCGAAACACCTGTCTATAGTTTACCATATATATATATAAGTAAAGAAATAACAAAAGACTTAGAGATTTAGAATTATAGTCTATCTCAGGGAGCTTAGACAAGACTTAGAGATTTAGCGTTATAGTCTATTTCAGGGAGCTTAGATAAGCTCCCCGAAATAGACTATAATTCTAAGTCTTTTGTTATTTCTTTACTTATATATTTGCTCTGTGACTCTAACATTAAGAGCACTCATTGAGCTCTCAAACTGCGACAGGTTTTTTAAATAAAACTCTTGTGTCGTAAGGAAGATTTCTTCACTGGAAGTGACAACAAGTCTCTTTAGGTCTCCAGGACTCTTCTGAGTTTTCTAACCGACTGGAGCATGGCAGTTGTCTGGATGGTCTCAATTCATCATCTGATTTCTAGATCTCCCAGTCTTTTCCAGGCTTTTTGGGCCGTTCCAAGTCCACCAACTACAACTGGCATCACTTTGACCTCATATTCCACATTTAAAAAAAATTCTCTGGCAAGGTCCAGGTATTTATCCATCTTTTCATTTTCCTTCAACTTTACCCTGTGATCTGCTTGGACCGCAAAGTTCACCAGTTGACATGTTCTCTTTTAATCAACAGGTCTGAACGGGGAGTTTACAAATGGTATTTATACCTTATTATTGTGAACACATACTCTAACTGGCCTATAGTTTACAAGCAATGTGTCCAATAAATGTGCACACCATATTTTGTAGCTCTACATCAACCCATCTATAGAGAACAAGTCTCCCCAATAATTGATTTAGATAATGTTAGGCAGCAATATTTTGAAAATATGCCGTTACTTGTTTCTTAATATTGAAAATATCATAAAATAAAACTTAAATATCTGAATTCATCTGTACTGGGGCCGTAATCCTGAATATTATTATTTGATAAGCAGGAATAGATTCATTTCAAGACTTGGCATGAGACTCAGAGAGCGACCACGTTTTCCTCCCCTGGATATCTTACAAACAAGACACGTGATTCAGGTAGGTTGACCCCCCCCTTTTGTAAAAATTCAAATTCTCTCAAACAGTGAAAGTTGTGTCTTGGTATGATAAATACTGATACCAAAAATTATGTCTGACCTCGGCTTCTTATGGATATGTGTGCTTTGTGAATTGAAAAGACAAAAGAAGATGCGATATCTCGCATAAACAATCACAGATGCGGACTATGCTGATGACCTTGCACTTCTTGCAGATACACCGGCACAGGCTGAATCACTGCTACATAGCTTAGAGGGACAGCAAAGTATATAGGCCTCTATGTGAACTCCGATAAAACAGAATTCATGAGTTTCAAAAATAAAGAAAACAACGGCAAGCCTCTTAAGCCAGTAGAACAATTCACGTACCTGGGTGGTAATATCACCTCCACAGAGAGCGATGTTAATACACGGATAGCAAAGGCATGGTCGGCCACAAATAGATTATCAGTCATATGGAGGTCCGACCTCCCTGACCAGCTAAAGCGACAGTTCTTCCAGGCTGTGGTTGTGTCGGTGCTGCTGTATGGCTGCACCACCTGGACCCTAACAAAGCGTCTTGAGAATAAGCTAGATGGGAGCTGCATAAGAATGCTGCGCGCAGTTTTGAACAAGTCATGGAAGCAGCACCCCACGAGGAAACAGCTGTACGGTCACCTGCCCCCCATCTCACAAACTACCCGAGTGAGACGGACAAGACATGCACGACACTGCTGGAGAAGCAAGGATGAGCTCATAAGCGACGTTCTCCTGTGGAAGCCAACACATGGACATGCAAGTGTGGGGCGCCCAGCAAGGACCTACATTGACCAGATATGTGAGGATGCTGGTTGCTCCACAGAGGACCTCCCAGGTGCAATGAATGATAGGGAAGGTTGGCGAAAGATTGCCATGGATACCCGTGCTGCATGCGCGACATGATGATGATGAGAGAGTTTGATCCTCGCTGGATGTCCCATAGATGCAACTCTGTCTTAATTCAAACCTGTTAAACTCCCCTTAAAAATGGCCTTGTGTCGTACATTGCTTGTGCGGGTAGTTTTAGTAAATGCATACGAAGCTGCTATAATAACGATAACGACAGGCCCATATCGTTTTGTGCTTCAAGACAAAAGTAATGTTAAACCTCATCAACGGATGCAGTTTAGAGCCCCGCCAAGGACGCCTCCTTTTTTTGCTGGGTAAGGAGGGTCTTATCCCTCTGCTGCAGATGTAGTGTGCGGATTCTACACCCCGTTGATAGGGCGTGTATACCCTTTGATTCTTGGTACCCCGGGTGCACCTTGAACCCCTTTCATAAACCCGATTTAAGCTTGGTTTAGTACTGTGCCGTCTCTGGACCACCGGTTCGGATTGTGGGTGTTTACCTCCCTCGGCTGTGTACGTGTTTTCTGGCAGCAAAACAAAATGAGATGAGTCTAGTCCCTGAGATTCCGACAATACCTCCCCATTGCACCAAAAGGTCGGAGTAGTCCGAAATTTGGGTGACTGTAGTAGCATAGACTAGGTATATTTTGGGCCTTGCTCATGCGTGAGTGCATGGATTGCCATCCCTTTAAAGTAGTAGTCTTATCCTTCTGCAGAGGTGCAGTCGGTGCATTCTAACGCACCAGCCGACAGGGCGGTTGGCGTAATGACTAACGTGCTGGACTGCAACAGTGTAGTAAGCGAGTTCAAACTCCAGTCACGCTATTACGTTCATGTTCGGACTAATACCATTGGGAAAGGTATGAACCCCCTCATTTCCCAACTATGGGTTAAATAGTACTACTATTGTTCTTCTCCAAGGATGGCTTTGGCATAAAATAACCCTAGAAGAAGCAGAAGACTAAAAACGTTACAGTCGGATTTTTTTTCAAGGTAATTTTTATGGCTTAATGTTGTTCAACAAAATATGCCTTAAAAAAGAAATGCTAACTAACTAACTAACTAACTAACTATATATATATATATATATATATATATATATATATATGAATGGACTGGGATATAAAGATAGATATTAAGGGACTGGAATACATAGAAAAATAGATAGATAGATATGAAGGGACTGGAATAGATGGACATAATTAGGTAGCAATATCTCATCTACAGAAAGCGATGTCAATATACGCATAGGAAAGATATGGACTGCTATTGATAGATTACGGTCATATGGAAATCTGATCCCTGATAAATCAAGAATTCTTCCAAGCAGTAGCCGTGTCAGTGTTGCTGTATGGCTGCACCTCTTGCGTTTTAACGAAACGCTTGGAGAAAATGCTAGATGGGAATTACACAAATATGTTGCGCGCTGTCTTGATCAAATCCTGGAAACAGTACCCCCCCCCCTATAACGTGGATGTGATTAAAAGCATTTTAAAAAAGAATACATTTAGACCCCGATATAAGAAAAAATACACGAGGACTTGAACGATAGCAACTTAAAACTATTAAGAAGAAATATTCCACAAAAAAATAATTCAGTAATAATTTCCTACAGACTTTATGAAAATTGGTTGAGTTTATTTTTACAAAAGTTATGACAAAATTAAAATCATCGCTTTGGATCAAATAATGCGTGGTGAAATGGTTAGAAGGAAATAGACTCGTCGAGCCGAGTTTTAATCCTGGACGTGGGTGTTTGCATTTCCCATAGCGCTATTAACTTTGGGAAAGGTATGAATCCTTATATTCCCCGTCCAGCAATGGGTAAATAGTAGGACAGACTGGGCTCTTTAACCTTGGATAAGTAACCAGTCTAGGAGAAGGAAAACTCTGAATTCGTGCGGTATATATATATATATATATATATATATATATATATATATATATACGTTTTAAAAACAAATGGCTTTAAATATTCCGACTGCAGTTTTATGCAATAGCGAATCTTTAGGGAATTCCCTGAAGATTCGGTATTGCGTGAAACTGCAGTCGGAAGATTTTAAGCCATTCGTTTTTAAAACGTATATTTAGCTCTTTTTATTGAGCACTCTTAAATCGGTTTTAATAAAATCCAGAAGTAAATATATTTGTTTGCTTCGTGGATTTGCAAGTAACTGTGATATATATATATATATATATATATATATATATATTATATATATATATATATATATATATATGAATATTTTGTTCTATTCATTCTTGTTGGCTATTCAATATTTTTCAAACTCATTTTTTTCAAACATATTTTTTAATACTCCTTTTTTTCTTTTTTCTTTAAAAAAACAAACTATTTAGTCCATAGATGAGGGGGTTCGAGGAAATGGCGTATGTAAAGAGCTGCTCACGTGAGTAGACAAAGACGTAGCGAATGAATCTAAAACATGGCGACCTCTTTAGAGCAAACGTAAATATAGTTTTGGACGTCAAGATTTGATGTGGCGGGGTGCGAAGGACAGGTGAGAACAAAGCAAGCGATGGTGAGGAGTGTGTCGGTAGCGGTAGTGGTGGTCGTGGTGTGTGTGTGTGGGGGGGGAGAGGAGAAGCTATCTCCCACTCATCAACCGTGTTTGTGCGTGTGTGGGTGTGTATACATTGTGGCATTGATTGATGAGGTAAAAGGTCATCTGGTAATTTTGGATGACTTATTAATGGAAGCTGATGTCATGTGTTTTGTGCTCGTATGTAAACATAGATATCTGCTCTTGTCATTCGTGTCTGTAGATTTCTGTCATGGTGTACAAAGAGCAGCAATATGTCAGTGGACACGAGAGTAATCACAAAGGTAAGGTCTCCAAAATGATTAGAAACCACAGATAGATATGAAAAGGTTGAGACAGATAGATATAAACAGACTGTGATAGATAGGTATGAAGTGACAGAGATAGGAATAGACTGAGATAGATAGATAGAAAAACAAATAAATATGACGGGACAGGGATATATATATATATATATATATATATATTTAGAGAGAGAGAGAGAGAGAGATAGATAGGTAGGTTAATGTGAAAGGACTGAGATCGATCGATCGATCGATAGATAGATAGATATAACCAGACTGTGATATATAGGTATGAAGTGACAGGGCCAGGAATAGACTGAGATAAATAGATAGAAAAACAGATAAATATGACGGGACAAGGATAGATAGATAGATAGATAGAGAGATAGGTTAATGTGAAAGGTCTGAGATAGATAGATAGTTAGATAGATAGATGTAAACAGACTGTGATAGATAGGTACGAAGTAACAAAGATAGAAATAGACTTAGATAGATAGATAGAAAAACAGATAAATATGACGGGACAGAGATAGATAGATAGATAGGTTAATGTGAAAGGACTGAGATCGATAGATAGATAGATGGATAGATAGATATAAACAGACTGTGATAGATAGGTATGAAGTAACAGGGACAGGAATAGACTGAGATAGATAGAAAAACAGATAAATTACGGGACAGGGATAGATAGATAGATAGATTGATAGATAGGTTAATGTGAAAGGACTGAGATCGATAGATAGATAGATATAAACAGACTGTGATAGATAGGTATGAAGTGACAGAGATAGGAATAGACTGAGATAGATAGATAGAAAAACAGATGAATATGACGGGACAGGGTTAGATAGATAGATAGATAGATAGATAGGTTAATGTGAAAGGGCTGAGATCGATAGAGAGATAGATAGATAGTTAGATAGATATAAACAGACTGTGATAGATAGGTATGAAGTGACAGAGATAGGAATAGGCTGAGATAGATAGATAGAAAAACAGATAAATATAACGGGACAGAGATAGATAGATAGATAGATAGATAGGTTAATGTGAAAGGACTGAGATCGATAGATAGATAGATAGATAGATAGATCGATCGATAGATAGATAGTTAGATATAAACAGACTGTGATAGATAGGTATGAAGTGACAGAGATAGGAATAGACTGAGATAGATAGATAGAAAAACAAATGACGGGACAGGGATAGGTGGATAGATAGATAGATAGATAGATAGATAGATGTAAAGGGACTGAGATCGATCGATAGATAGATAGATCGATAGATAGATAGATATAAACAGACTGTGATAGAGAGGTATGAAGTGTCAAAGATAAGAATAGACAGATAGATAAAAAGAAAAAAAAACAGATAAATATGACGGGACTGGGATAGATACATAGATAGATAGATAGACAGATAGATAGATGTAAAGGGACTGAGATCGATCGATAGATCGACCGATAGATAGATAGATAGATATAAACAGACAGTGATATATAGGTATGAAGTGACAGAGATAGGAATAGACTGAGATAGATAAATAGAAAAAAAACAGAAAAATATGATGAGACTGGGATAGATAGATAGATAGATAGATAGATATGAAAGGACTGAGATCGATAGATATAGTAGGACAGAGATAGATAGGTATAAAGGGACTAGGATAAATAGATAGGATAGGACTGGGATAGATAGATAGGTAGATAGATAGATATGAAGGGACTGATATAGATAGATGAATATAGATAGATAAATAGATAGATGTGAAAGGACTGAGATCAATAGATAGGTATAAAAGAACTAGGATAAATAGATAGGATAGAACGGGGATAGATAGATGGATATATATAAAGGCACTGAGGTAGATAGAGGAATATGGAGATAGATAGATAGATATGAAGAAACTGAGAGATAGATAGATATGAAGAGACTGAGAGAGATATATACATATGAATGAACAGGGATAGATAGATGTATATGAGGGAACTGGGATAAATATATATGAAAGAACTGGTATATATATATATATATATATATATATATATATATGCGTTAATGTATGAGTAGTGGCTTACCGGTGGGTACGAGTACGATCGTTGGAAGCGCACAGTATCCAGGGGTTAAGACCGAGAAAAAACAAATACAAAGTGCTCAATACAATGTAGAGCAAAATTTATTTATAAAATGGATAAAAGTAACCTACTCGAGTTTCATCGTCTGAATCGTCAGGGTTACACCCGCTGAATCAATCGAGTTTTCGATTAATATCAGTTGGTACCATGTATGTCCGTTGAAACGGTTCTTATCTTTTATAGATAATGAACACGCGTTCATCTATAGAAGATAAGACCCGTTTCAACGGACATACATGGTACCAACTGATATCAATCGAAAACTCGATTGATTCAGCGGATGTAACCCTGACGATTCAGACGATGAAACTCGAGTAGGTTACTTTTATCCATTATATATATATATATATATATATATATATATATATATATATTGTTGAACAACGCAGCCATTTTTTGTCTGCAAATCTTGTTCCAGGTCCTTTCAATTTGCTGGATTGATGTTATTATATCTGGCGAAAATTGGCTGATGTATTTGCCATAACTTATTTCCCGAGTAACAATGATAATAACACTAATAATAATAACAACAACAATAATTAGAATAAAATAAAATAAACACAACCCCTATATAAATAGAATAGCGTAATGGAACAACCCATTGTTGTATTGTTTATGCACTACCCCTGAAGATGGCCCACAATAGGGCAGAAAGTACTCGGGAAATAAGCTATGGCAAATACATCAGCCAATTTTCGCCAGATATAAACACATCAATCCGGCAACTTGAAAGTGTATGTATGTATGTCTGGGTGAAACTACAAAAATAAAACAATTAACGACAAAGTAAATATATATACACACTAAATATCACCGGTTCTTGCTTTTTGTACAATAATCCTGAAGATTTGATTTATATTTTTGAAGATATTCAAAAATCAAAATATACATAGAAATAGCATTGAATTTCTACTTAAAAATGTCCAGCATTTGTAAGTCTCAAAAGTTAACTAATCAATACACCAGGTTTTTTGCCCCTTCTACCTCTACCTAGTTTATGCTGGGTAGCTGCTTCTAGTTTATAAATAAAGAGAGCTCAATATCAGTGATAGAGCATATATATCAGTATAAGTTAGACTATTGTAGACATACAGTCGGTGATACTTTCTGTAACCATAAATAGCATTAGACTATGTTATGGTTTTTGTGGCCATCCTTAAGCTTCAAGCAAGAG
>CM042154.1:25653297-25665797 GCA_023376005.1 Doryteuthis pealeii | reverse complement strand
GGTTAAAAAAGCCCTGTCCGCCCTACTATTTACCCATAGCTAGAGGGAAAATAGTTGGATGTATACCTTTTCCAAGAGAAAACTTTTCAATAAAGTTAGCGGTCTGATGAAACCAATAGCTATACGCAGATACCTGTAAGCATAAATAGATCTATAACCACAAAATGGCCGATTTAAGCCCTTTTTACTATATATATATATATATTATATATATATATATATATATATATATATATATGTGTGTGTGTGTGTGTGTCTAAATAAAAGGAAATTAATCCGACAGTGTGAATTTGATATATTGAAAATAAATGATGTTTACAAATGCTGGGATCATCAGGAGAGAATGCACGAAACACATTCTCTCCTGATGATCCCAAGCATTTGTAAACATCATTTGTTTTTCAAATATATCAAATTCATATATATATATATATATAATATATATATATATATATATAATATATATATATATATATATAAAGTGAATGGAAGTGAATCCGACAGTATGAAATTAATATTTTAGAAAAAACAACACATGATGTTAAAATTCGCTGACAGAAATCTGTTTCGACCCTTTATTATTTACTTTCGTCTTATAACGGTCCACTCATACCGTCTCTCTATCATACACACATCGCTCTTGATGAAGACCATTCAACAGATTTCTGTCAGCGAATTTTAACATCATGTGTTTTTTTCTAAAAATATTAATTTCATATATATATATTATATATATATATATATATATATATATATACAAGCGTGTTGGTAGATCCTTGCGGAGAGAAAAAAAACCCGGCAGAGAGTTTGATTGTAAAAATATACTACCAAACATCAACCAGGAAGAAAAAATTTTTTTGAAAAAAAAGAAAAGACCAAGATATTCGTACCAACAAAAAATAATCTATTGGTATAGTATTTGGCCAAAAGAAAAAACAATTTATATGTATATATATGTATATAAGATATATATATATATTCATATAACCGCTAAGAGAAGCTAATTTGTAAAAAGTGCTCGATACCTAAGTAGAGCCAAGTAATAAGGATAATCTACTGAGTCAGACGAACCTACTATTAGTTTCGCATAAAGCTCTTCAGGGCTAAAATCTGGTTAGGGGTTAGTTTTATAATTTTTAAAAAATATCTAAAAATCGTCTGTTAAAACAACCGGATATTGACGGTGTAAATGAAAAACATGTCCTATTTCTCTGAATGTTTGAGATGAGGCTTGAAGATTAGTATTACCTGTGTTATTGGACACATGGCCGAGTGGATAAGTAGTTAGGTTAAGACAGTTCTAAGTGACAGTTTTAGCCTGAAGAGCTTTATGCGAAACTAATAGTAGGTTCGTCTGACTCAGTAGATTATCCTTATATATATATATATATATATTATGTGTGTGTGTGTGTGTGTGTGTGTGTGTGTAGTGTGTTTTGGGGTGTTTGTGTTCAAAATCACGTGAGTATGTGCGTGTTTTTGTGTGTGGTGGGACGTGCATGGCTGATTGAGTGTGTATGTGTGCGCGTGTAAACTTTCAATAATTCACTTGTTATCTGATGTCACCCCTTCCCAAAACCCCCTGCCCCGAAAAAGGTCTGACCAGGATGAATAACAGTGTGCCCCGAGGCGTATCACCGTGAGATGGACGACATCTGTACACAAGTTGGAGGTCTTCATTTTCTCGTCAGTGTCATCACGGTTTTTTTTCCTTGTAAAACATTTTAAAATCTCGCGCACATATTATCTTTGGCTGATGTATTTGCCATCACTTATTTCCCAAGTAACAATGATAATAACACTAATATATAAACAGACTGTTTAGGTTAGGGTTAGGGTTAGGGGTTAGGGGTTAGTTTTATAATTTTAAAAAAATATCTAAAAATCGTCTGTTAAAACAACCGGATATTGACGGTGTAAATGAAAAACATGTCCTATTTCTCTGAATGTTTGAGATGAGGCTTGAAGATTAGTATTATCTGTGTTATTGGACACATGGCCGAGTGGATAAGGCAGTTAGGTTAAGACAGTTCTAAGTGACAGTTATCTCTGGTACCCGAGTTCAATTCGAGTGAAAGCAGTTAGAAAAATAATTAATTAACACAACTCCTACCCCACCTATGGTTAGCGGAATGAGAAACAGGATACCCCTGGAATAAATAAAGGGTTAGGTTCAAAGTTCCGTGATGGCTCCCGAATACGACAAGAAAGTCCCGAGTTCGAAAAGAAGGTTCCCGAGTCCGAGAAGGTTCCCGAGTCCGACAAGAAATACCTGAAGAAGGCCGGAGGGTATATCGGCCGAAACGTTGTACAAATAACAATGAAGATGGGGACAATAGTCCGAATAACACAGATAATACTAAAAACATGTCCTTTCTTAATCGAGATCAAAAAAGGGTGCCTAAAGGTCATATGGTCCAATCTCGCCAGCGAATGCGCATGCGTATACACATTACTCTTGGGTGACGCTGAGACGTTTTATAGATTGATTTTAACGGCACGTTAACCCATTTAGGATTATTTTAGGTGCATACGTTTGGGATTAGTGTAAATTGAATATTTATATTTATATATCTTTTTGTGTAGTTGTTTCCCGAGAGTCTTTTTGTTGCAAAATAATTCCATGTCAAATCATCCAGAAAAAAAAGTTAAAATTTTAGAAGATGTTGTAGCTTCAGTTCTGTGCAAAAAAAAAAAAAAGAAAAAAAAGAAAATAAATGTTTTTGGTACAACTAATATTCAGTATATGCAAAATAATACTGTTACATAATCATGGGATACCTAATGATTATGACAATAATTTAGAAATCATATTAGTGCAGCTGATGGCCTTGAGGGTGAGTGACGGCGCTTGACCTCACTCTGACCTTGCCTTGCGGGATAAACCGTGAGAACCGGTAACCCCGATAGAAGCCCCTTCCGGTTTAAGGAGTAAGCAACTCAGTAGAGTTAGAAGTTAGAAACCAAGCTAGCAAGATGTAAGGATCGGCGCGCATTGTCTGGTTGGGGATTTCGAATAAAGTAACATCAACATAAATCGAAGTCTTGTGTTTATTACTAAAAACTAATAATGACACAGGGCTTCTGATAACGAGAAACCCCAACAGAAACCAGACACGGAATCCTCAATAGAAGACCAGACGAGACCTTAGAAGATAGAAGATAGAAGAAGCAAAGCCGGCCAGAAGAATAGACGACCAGAGTAAGAAGTAAGAGAAGTATATAACATATATCTATTTAGTGCCGGTAAAGAAGGCTATGCAACAATACTAGAAAAACATTTTCGCCATTGATGCAGTGCCACATCGGGATTTTCCCACCTATTACTATGAAAAAATCATTAATAACTTAAAATTGGTTGAATTTAAGACTTTTTTTAATACCAGTTTTGGATTCCTTGGGCCAAAAAGCTTTTAGAAACCAACTTTTAAGAGTAGGGAAGCTCTAGACCTCATTTTACAGACAAAAATAGTCGCTATTTTTTGCGCACCATCCCAAATTTAGAGAGCTAAAAATCGACACAAATCGACCAATTTTTGGAATTGGAAGCTCAAATTTTGGGGATTGTCTTACTTTAACATAGTTTCCAACTGGACAAAATTTCAGAAAAATCAAAGGGGGTGGGTGACATGGCCTGGATGATTTGACTTACCCTCACACAGTTATATGAAATATATCAAATATTCCTATTCAATACAAATATTTTATACACAATTCGGTTTAGCTCAGTCGTTAGAGCACCCATTTCGAAACCACAAGGTTCAGTGCACGATACCGGCCCTCACCAACTTAGCGCATGAGTAGCACAGTTTGGATCTGTGCGATAAAGTGGGGAGCTGACGGTAGTCACGTACCACCCAGACGCAAAAACACAAGCCCTGGTCTAGCGCTATTAAAACGGAGATAGACTCTCTCGCTTTCGATTACAAAAGGCATAATGTTTTTTTTATATTTATTTATTTATTATATCTATTTATTTTTGTTGTTATTTTTTGTTATTTTTTGTTTTTATATATTAATAGTTCTAGACTGACCGTAATCTTATGAGGGTATTATGGTATCAAGGTTAGTTTTCTGTGTGAAGTACCTCTTCATCGCCAATACTCCCAGTTCCTCGGAACGGTGTGTTAGTACCTGTGAGGGTCCCATCTATGGGTTGAATAGAAAAATAAAAATGAGTTCAAAAATGTTTAACAAATTGTGTTCGTAAAATTCTTTTTTGAATACCTATCAAGAATAAACAAAAAAAAAACGTCTTCGGCATAAAATAACCCGACAAGGGTTGACATGCCGTAAGATCTAACAAATCGACCTATTAGCTTTTTGGCGACTTGCCATACCCAGGGAAATTTCCCACCAAAACAAACTGCCAGATATATGTAATTAGACAATGCAATTTAAACAAAGCTAAATACAAGAAAAATACATCTTTATTTAGTTGAACTTAATTTAATATGACAATAGTATTTTCGTTTCCTTTTATCCTAACAGAATCAAACAAAGTTGCTTCACCAAAACAAATCTAATTTTGACTCACACTGGCTCAATTTTAAATCTAGCATGAAAAATGGCGGTGTTTAACTTTTGAGTGGGTGTATATCTGAAGAATTTCCTTATTCATTCACTGTTTACTCTCACATCCTACACATGGTGAACAGGTTGGCTAATAAAGAGGCACCCCATCGTGGTGTTATGGTTAGCAAGCAAGTCTCACAGATCCATTACTACTGAATAGCGAATTCAATCCTCGATGGATACTTTATACTTGAAACCTTGTGCCACATCCCATCCAGATTGAATGTGTTGGATAAATATATACTAGTTTACTTTCCTTTATTTTTCCTTTCAACATACCGTCGGATTGGTTTGGTTTGTTTTGTTTTACGGCATATCAACCTCAGTGGGTCATTTAATGCCGATAAAGTTTTGAAATAAATCAATTCTTAATACAATTTTTTTATAAATACATTTTTCTATTTAACCCATGGATGGGACCCTAACAGGTACTACACTCCGGGTCAGAGTGGACCAGGGAGCAATGGTGATGAAGGGGTGCTTCACATTCCCCAAACTCCAAAACTGGAACCTCACCATCAGATAGAGTTTAACGTCATTCCCAGGACATGTAGACCCGCAGCCACCGCTTCTAGCACCCATATGATAAAAAGGGGTTGGGGCTTGCTATAAGGGCAATAGAGTTGGGAAAATCATATAGGTGCTAGGGCTTGACGTGACCAACCGATTGATCGAAGGGGGCCCATACCGTCGGAGTATCAGTCCATAGAATATACGCCTAGGAACCACACGTTTCCATGTTCAGTACCAGCCCTTGACGACTCAGCACATCAGTAGCACAGCTTGGATCTGTGTGGTAAAGTGGGAACTGACGGTAGGTGTGGCGCTCCACCTAAGACAATACTCAGAAAATACTACTTTGTTTTAGTTTTTAGAATACATTAAGAATAACAGCTGGGTGTGCCCCTTTTTTTGGGGGGGGGTCTTTATTTTGTCAGTTAAGATATACTGGACAGAAAAAGTTGTAGAGTATCAGTCCATAGAATATACGCCTAGGAACACAAGTTTCGATGTTCAGTACCGGCCCTCGACGACTCAGTACACCAAGTCACAGCTTGGATCTGTGTGGTAGATTTGGGAACTGACGATAGGTGTAGCGCTCCACCCAAGAAATACTACTTTGTTTCAGTTCTTAGAAGACATTAGAATAACAGCTGGGTGTGCCTTTGTTTTTTTTTGGGGGGGGCTTTATTTTTGTCAGTTAGGATATACTGGACAAAATAAAGTTGTAGGAACTACAAGTTTCCATGTTCAGTACCAGCCTTGACGACTCAGCACACCAGTAGCACAGCTTGGATCTGTGTGATAGATTTGGGAACTGATGATAGGTGTAGCGCTCCACCAAAGAAAATACTACTTTGTTTCAGTTCTTAGAAGACATTAAGAATAACAGCTGGGTGTGCCCTTTGTTGTTGTTTTTTTTAGGGGGGCTTTATTTTTGTCAGTTAGGATATACTGGACAAAATAAAGTTGTAGGAACTACAAGTTTCCATGTTCAGTACCAGCCCTTGACGACTCAGCACACAGTAGCACAGCTTGGATCTGTGTGATAGATTTGGGAACTGACAATAGGTGCAGCGCTCCACCCAAGAAAATACTACTTTGTTTCAGTTCTTGAAGACATTAAGAATAACAGCTACGTGTGCCCTTTGTTTTTTTTTTTGGGGGGGGGCTTTATTTTTGTCAGTTAGGATATACTGGACAAAATAAAGTTGTAGGAACTACAAGTTTCCATGTTCAGTACCAGCCCTTGACGACTCAGCACACCAGTAGCACAGCTTGGATCTGTGTGGTAGATTTGGGAACTGACGATAGGTGTAGCGCTCCCCAAGAAAATACTACTTTGTTTCAGTTCTTGGAAGACATTAAGAATAACAGCTACGTGTGCCCTTTGTTTTTTTTTGGGGGGGGCTTTATTTTTGTCAGTTAGGATATACTGGACAAAATAAAGTTGTAGGAACTACAGTTTCCATGTTCAGTACCAGCCCTTGACGACTCAGCACACCAGTAGCACAGCTTGGATCTGTGTGGTAGATTTGGGAACTGGCGATAGGTGTAGCACTCCACCCAAGAAAATACTACTTTGTTTCAGTTCTTAGAAGACATTAAGAATAACAGCTGGGTGTGCCCTTTGTTTTTTTTGGGGGGGGGCTTTATTTTTGTCAGTTAGGATATACTGGACAAAATAAAGTTGTAGGAACTACAAGTTTCCATGTTCAGTACCAGCCTTGACGACTCAGCACACAGTAGCACAGCTTGGATCTGTGTTAGATTTGGGACTGACGATAGGTGTAGCGCTCCACCAAGAAATACTACTTTGTTTCAGTTCTTAGAAGACATTAAGAATAAAGCTACGTGTGCCCTTTGTTTTTTTTTTTGGGGGGGGCTTTATTTTTTGTCAGTTAGGATATACTGGACAAAATAAAGTTGTAGGACTACAAGTTTCCATGTTCAGTACCAGCCCTTGACGACTCAGCACACCAGTAGCACAGCTTGGATCTGTGTGGTAGATTTGGGGACTGACGATAGGTGTAGCGCTCCACCCAAGAAAATACTACTTTGTTTCAGTTCTTAGAAGACATTAAGAATAACAGCTACGTGTGCCCTTTGTTTTTTTTTGGGGGGGGGCTTTATTTTTGTCAGTTAGGATATACTGGACAAAATAAAGTTGTAGGAACTACAAGTTTCCATGTTCAGTACCAGCCCTTGACGACTCAGCACACCAGTAGCACAGCTTGGATCTGTGTGGTAGATTTGGGACTGACGATAGGTGTAGCGCTCCACCCAAGAAAATACTACTTTGTTTCAGTTCTTAGAAGACATTAAGAATAACAGCTGGTGTGCCCTTTGTTTTTTTTTTGGGGGCTTTTATTTTGTCAGTTAGGATATACTGGACAAAATAAAGTTGTAGGAATTACAAGTTTCCATGTTCAGTACCAGCCCTTGACGACTCAGCACACCAGTAGCACAGCTTGGATCTGTGTGGTAGATTTGGGGACTGACGATAGGTGTAGCGCTCCACCCAGAGAAATACTACTTTGTTTCAGTTCTTAGAAGACATTAAGAATAACAGCTACGTGTGCCCTTTGTTTTTTTTTGGGGGGGGGCTTTATTTTTGTCAGTTAGGATATACTGGACAAAATAAAGTTGTAGAACTACAAGTTTCCATGTTCAGTACCAGCCCTCGACGACTCAGCACACCAGTAGCACAGCTTGGATCTGTGTGGTAGATTTGGGAACTGGCGATAGTGTAGCACTCCACCCAAGAAAATACTACTTTGTTTCAGTTCTTAGAAGACATTAAGAATAACAGCTGGGTGTGCCTTTGTTTTTTTTGGGGGGGGGGGCTTTATTTTTGTCAGTTAGGATATACTGGACAAAATAAAGTTGTAGGAACTACAAGTTTCCATGTTCAGTACCAGCCCTCGACGACTCAGCACACCAGTAGCACAGCTTGGATCTGTGTGGTAGATTTGGGAACTGGCGATAGGTGTAGCACTCCACCCAAGAAAATACTACTTTGTTTCAGTTCTTAGAAGACATTAAGAATACAGCTGGGTGTGCCCTTTGTTTTTTTTTTGGGGGGGGCTTTATTTTTGTCAGTTAGGATATACTGGACAAAAAAGTTGTAGAAACTACAAGTTTCCATGTTCAGTACCAGCCCTCGACGACTCAGCACACCAGTAGCACAGCTTGGATCTGTGTGGTAGATTTGGGAACTGGCGATAGGTGTAGCGCTCCACCCAAGAAAATACTACTTTGTTTCAGTTCTTAGAAGACATTAAGAATAACAGCTGGTGTGCCCTTTGTTTTTTTTTGGGGGGCTTTATTTTTGTCAGTTAGGATATACTGGACAAAATAAAGTTGTAGGAACTACAAGTTCCATGTCAGTACCAGCCCCGACGACTCAGCACACCAGTAGCACAGCTTGGATCTGTGTGGTAGATTTGGGAACTGGCGATAGGTGTAGCACTCCACCCAAGAAAATACTACTTTGTTTCAGTTCTTAGAAGACATTAAGAATAACAGCTGGGTGTGCCTTTGTTTTTTTTTTGGGGGGGGGCTTTATTTTTGTCAGTTAGGATATACTGACAAAAAAGTTGTAGGAACTACAAGTTTCCATGTTCAGTACCAGCCCTTGACGACTCAGCACACCAGTAGCACAGCTTGGATTCTGTGGTAAAGTGGGAACTGACGGTAGTGTGGCGCTCCATCTAAGACAATACTCAGAAATACTACTTTGTTTTAGTTTTAGAAGACATTAAGAATAACAGCTGTGTGTGCCCCTTTTTTGGGGAGGGGTCTTTATTTTTGTCAGTTAGGATATACTGGACAGAAAAAAGTTGTAGAGTATCAGTTTCGATGTTCAGTACCGGCCCTTGACGACTCAGCACACCAGTAGCACAGATTGAATGTGTTGGATAAATATATACTAGTTTACTTTCCTTTATTTTTCCTTTCAACATACCGTCGGATTGGTTTGGTTTGTTTTGTTTACGGCATATCAACTCAGTGGGTATTAATGCCGATAAAGTTTTGAAATAAATCAATTCTTAATGATAATACAATTTTTTATAAAAACATTTTTCTATTTAACCCATTGATGGACCCTAACAGTACTACCGCTCCGGTCAGAGTGGACCAGGGAGCAATGGTGATGAAGGGTGCTCCACATTCCAAACCTCCAAAACTGAACCTCACCATCAGATAGAGTTTTAACGTCATTCCCAGGACATGTAGACCCGCAGCCATGCTTCTAGCACCCATATGATAAAAAGGTTTGGTGCTTGCCATAAGGCAATAGAGTGGAAAATCATATAGTCTAGGCTTGACGTGACAGCGATGATCGGAGGGGCCCATACCGTCGTCCATAGAATATACCCTAGAACCACACGTTTCCATGTTCAGTACCAGCCCTTGACGACTCAGCACATCAGTAGCACAGATTGAATGTGTTGGATAAATATATACTAGTCTTTCCTTTATTTTTCCTTTTAATAAAATGAGCATTTATTTTATGAAATTCAATCACAAAGCAGAAAGAAGAAAATAAGGAAGGTAAATAATTAGCTGACTCTAAAAAAACGGCATTAGCAAAAATATGCACCCTCTGGGTGCAAGTATTTAAATTTTAAGGTAATGAAATGTATTAAATTAGAAAGACTAATGAAACTAATAAGAATGCAGATAAAATTTTTTGAAACAGAGGAGGGGTATAATCGAAAAATAGAACAACTTTGAAATAACTCTTCCATCATTTTCCAATCTTTCATTGCTCAATTTTCCTAATTTAACTATTTAGTTAAAATAGGAAGTAAAAGTAAGTCGTCGTCGGGGTGGCCTAAAGTCGGTATCAGCCAGTCAGCGAGGGAGTCTATCCCCTTTTCAATAGCGCTAGACCAAGGAGATTGTTTTAGCATCTGAGGTGGAGCGCCACACCTACCATCAGCTCCTTACTTTACCGCACGGATCCCTGTGCTACTCATACGCTGAGTTGGCGGGGTCGGGTATCGAACTAGGAACCTTGTGGTTTCTAGCCGAACGCTCTACCGACTGAGCTAATGAATAAAATTAAACTTATTTTTTCTTGTTAATCGATTTCTTTTTAAGATTTATCCCCAAGATGTTTGCTCAAATTCAATAAGATAAAAACCAAACAATTAGAAATCAATAATACTAAGCATATATTTATTAAAATCAAATTTTTAATATCAATATGCAAATTAGCCTTCCATTCACACTTTAAACCCCTATGTGTTGTATATATAAATACAATGCATTTAGCACAGTGGTAGAGTGTTCGGCTAGGAATCACAAGGTTCTTGGTTCGATACCGGCCCGCAACTCAGCGAATGAGTAGCACAGGATCTGTGCGGTAAAGTGAAGAGCTGATGGTAGGTGTGGCGCTCCAACCTCAGATGCTAAATGATCTCTTTGGTCTAGCGCTAGTGAAAAGGTTGATAGACTCCCTCGCTGTCTGGCGATACCGACATTAGACCGCCCCGACGACTTTACTTTACTTATAATAGATATGGTCAAACAGTATGAATAATGTAAACCAATTTTATTAATAATAGTTTAAATTAAATAAGAATAAAAAACATGGAGAATGTGATGTCGATTTGCTTCCATTCTCAACTTACATACCAGTTTACAGTATCTTATTGTTTTTATCATCACACTTTAGGTTGATATATTCTTCAAACCGGGTCTGTGAGTCGGAACACAAACCTTCGACTCCGACTCCTCTATCTTTGCACCTCTGATTCCTCTTTATGTAAAGTGGATATGACCTACAATTAAAATATAAAACCATGATTTTTTAATATATATTTATAAGGTGTGTGCACTGTATAACTTTGTAAAACTACCTAGGTCATATAAATGTAGATTCAACTGGGTCGTATAGTTTTAACGACTCTGATTCCAGTGACCCCTTAATTGCTTCCGTTCGATTCCTTAGCCCTGCATCGACCAATAGAAGAAACCATGAAAAATCAAAAATAGTTTATGATGAGACTTGAACCTGCACTTCATACTTTGGGATCAGATCTTTGGTGGCGATTACCTTAACCACTCTGAGAGGAGGAGAAATCCATGTTGTAGTGCTACGTGCTGGGCTGTGAGATCATAGTAATCGAGTTCAAACTCTAGTCGCGCTATTACGGTCTCTTTCGGACTAAATACCCCTGAAATAAATTATTAACTTTCTCATCACCCAGCTATAGGTTAAATAGTACCACTACTGTTCTTCTACAAGGATAGATTTGGCATTAAAAAAATGTTATAAAGCGCTTAGCGAATAATAAGACGTGTAGTCCAGTGATCACTTCCGCCTTTTATTTGCAACAAAACAAGATGGCTGAAACAGTACTTCCGTTTCATACAACCAATGGTATAATCGGTGCTTCCGGTTCTTAGTATACCACGAAAACCCACTGTGGTTGGTATGTCATTAAACAAAATAGACCAAACCAGCCCCTCTACCATGAGTAGGATGTGACACAGTCAATTTTAAAGCAGAAAACCTACTATGCATTGCCGATAGCATTTCCCTCTTTAAGGGGGCATCTCTCTCTCTCTCTCTCTCTCTCTCTCTCTCTATCTATCTCTATCTCTTGTGCTATTTTGCATTAATACCTAAGCGAGAAAAGCCATGACCAATATATCGAAACTTACGCACTACTAAGACTGTTATTTTTTTTTTTTTTAATTTTTAAAATTTTTATTTACAAAATAATCAGCAACATTTTAAATGACTAATTTGACAATCAAAATTTTTTTTTTTTAAATTAAATTTAAAAAATTTTTTTTTACTTACGTTTTGATAAATCAATTATCAATTAATTCTAAATTTAAATAAGGAATAAATTTAAACAGTTGAATTTTCATTCAGATCTCCTTCCATTTTCTCTCTCTCAGCTGTTTTTTTGTTGTTTGTTGTTGTGTTGTTGTTGGTTGTGTGGTATCGTCGTCATGAAGAGATTTTTTTTTATTAAATCCAGGACAAGTTGTCACTATTGTTGTAAGAGAGAACCGTGTCAGATTTGAAAGATACTGACATTTTTTACTTCGAAATCCTCCTGCTTAGAAAAATTTCCAGACGTTGTCGCTCAGCAATGAGATCCAGAATTCTGTGAGGGGTAGGCCTGACCCAAACCTCAAATCAATCGATTTACATTCCCCGACAGTGAATCACGGTGTTCGCATCAGCGTGTCTTATAGATCGTAACCTCGCTGGCAGTCGAACTTTCGGTCGAAATTACACGTCGTAGCCAGGTACAATCCAGCATCATTTCATTTATTTTTTTTTGGGGATATCCCCCTCCCGTACAGACACCCAAGGCTTCTTCGCTTTTGTTCTATTCATAAAAATATTAAGTTCCGTCTTTCCATGATGCCTGTCTCTCTCTGTATCTCTCTCT
>CM042154.1:25609876-25653197 GCA_023376005.1 Doryteuthis pealeii | reverse complement strand
TGCAATGGCCACATCGATTTTTCCCGACCTATTACTATGAAAAATTCATTAAATAACTTAAAAATTGGCGTTGACTTTAAACTTTTTTTTAAAGTTTACCAGTTTTTGCATCCTTGCAAAAAGCTTTTAAAGAAACCAACTTTTAAGATAGAACTCTAGACCTCATTTTACAACAAAAATATCCCATTTTTTGCGCACCCTCCCAAATTAGAGAGCTAAAAATCAGACATAAATCGACCAATTTTGCGAATTGAACTCAAATTTTGGGATATGTCTTACTTTAACATAGTTTCCACCTGGACAAAATTAAGAAAATCAAAGGGTGGGGTGACATGGCCTGGATGATTTGAGTACCCTGCACACATTATATGAAATATATGAAATATTCCTATTCAATACAAATATTTATACACAATTCGTTTAGTTATAGTCGTTAAGCAATCCATTTCGAAACCACAAGGTCAGCGCGCGATACCGCCCTCACAACTAGCGCATGAGTAGCACAGTTGGATCTGCTTGCGATAAAAGGAGCTGACGTAGTTGTGGCCGTACCACATCATCGCAAAACACAAGCCACCCCATGTCAAGCGCTATTTAAACGAGATAGACTCTCTTTTTACTCACCTTTCGTAATAATACAATAATAATAATAATAATTAATATAATAATAATGATAATAAGAATTTCAAAATTCTACCAATTCTAATGATTATATAGTTGTTCAAGAATATTCTCTTTTAATAGTAGTCATTTGTTGTAAACAATTATATGATTTCAACATAACTTAATAAATGATAATAATCCTTAGTAAAGAAATAAAGCTTGCATAACTATTCTTAAAAAAATAATTGCATAAATATATACACAGGTATTCTATACTAGAAAAACGACTAATTATAATAATGATAAATTATAACATATCTCTAAGTATTTAGGGACTTGATCGCATGATTTTAAATGATGTTCAACGGTCTGTTGATTCCTGTACATAGTGTATTGTATAAATTAATTCCTATCCAATACAAATAATTTGCTCACAGTTTTGTGTTTGGTTGGATTTCAAGGTATGTCAACCCTTAGGTTTGTTGCACACTCTTTCATTACTTCTTCTATTCTTCTTTTCTTCTTCTAGAGTCTGACTTCTCTTGGGGACTTCGTGTCTGTCTTTCCATTGGGGAATTCTCTTTATCAGAAGCCCCGTGTCATTGTAGTTTTTAATAAAACACAAACTTCTATTTACTTAGAATCTCAAATTTCATTTCGAAATCCCCCACCAGACTACCCGCGCAGATCGAGTCGGGCGTGCAATACACGACTCACCACCGTCGAGGTTTCTCCCCAACTGACTAAATCTATTCCAATCTAAACGAAGAGCTTCTCTCCACCGATTCCACGGATATCCACCGGAAAGGATTCAGATGAGGTCAAGCCTTGTCCTCACCTTCCAAGCTGTGGGCTGCAACTTATATAACAACCAGTTTTAGATTTCTACACTACTTTGTCACACAAATATTAAAATCTAATAATTATTGTAACAGGTTATTTTAGCCGAAGACTTTTACCTCCATATGTGTTCAACTTTGTTAAAAACACATCTTTAAGATTCATTTTTAAAAAATCTATTCAACCTAAGATAGACCTAACAGGTATACCACTCATAATCAGAGGCGACCTGGTAGTAAATGTTTAATGAGTTACTCCACACTCCCAGAGCTTCAAAACTTAACGTCACCACATCAGATGTAGTTTACCGTTGTACCCAAAACTTAGAACTCTCAGCAACTGTATTCTAGCATATATATATGATAAAAAGGGTTGGGGTTTGATATAAGGGCCAATACCGTCGAGACCAATCATATAGTCTAGGCTTGACGTGACCAGTCGGTTGACCTTTCCGACCGTTTCGTCTAGCCTAACGTAAGGGTCAACGCAAGTGTTGCATATCATGGGCTGCATAGCCATAAGGATTCCATTCTAAAGCATCACGGGTCGCTGCCCACGTCAACAGGAAGCCCAACTGGAGATGAATCTTACCCCTCTTGCCATAAGGTGTAGCGACGATTCTACAGCCCCCAGGGAACAGTTGTATGTTTCACAAGTATTCCGGTCTGATACTACTAATAATATGGTTTCAAGTATTCATTTCTATTTAATAAGTAATTGTCTTCTGCAGTATTCATTCTATAATATAATTTGTTTGCATGCAGTATTTTCAGCTTCTATTAATAGTAATTGTTGCAGCAGTATTTCAGTTTTATTTTAATAGTAATTTGTCTGCATCAGTAATCAGTGTTATTTAATAGTAATTTGTTTGCATGCAGTATTCGTTCTAATAATGTAATTTGTTTGCATGCATATTCTAGTTCTCATTTAATATAATTTGTGCATTGCAGTATTCAGTTCTATTTAATGTAATTGTTTGCATGCAGTATTCAGTTTTATTAATAATAATTTGTTTGCATTCAGATTCTCATTTATTTAATAAGGTTAATTTTGTTTGCATGCAGTATTTCGAGTTTTATTTAATTAGTAATTGTTTGCAGCAGTAGCAGTTCTATTAATAGTAATTTGTTGCATGCAGATTCAGTTCTATTTAATAGTAATTTGTTTGCATCAGTATTCAGTTCATTAATAGTAATTGTTTGCATGCAGTATTCAGTTTATTAATAGTAATATGTCTGAATCAAGTAATTTCAGTCTATTTAATATAAATTTGTTTGCAGCAGTATCATTCTATTTAATTAGTAATTTGTTGCATGCATATTCATTCTATTTAATAGTAAATTTGTGTTCATGCATATTCAGTCTATTAATAGTAATTTGTCTGCATGCAGCATTCAGTTCTATTTAATAGTAATTTGTTGCATGCAGCATTCATTCATTTAATATAATTTTTTGCATGCAGCATTCAGTTGCATTTAAATATAATTGTTTGCATGCAGTATTCAGTTTTATTTAATAGTAATTTGTTTGCAGCAGATCATTTTATTAATAGTAATTGTTTGCATGCGAGTATTAGTTCTATTTAATAGTAATGTTTTCATTGCAGTATTCCAGTTCTAATTAATATATTTGTTTGCATGCAATTCAGTTCTATTTAATAGTAATTTGTTTGCATTGCATTATTCATTTAATTTAATAGTAATTTTCTTCATGCAGTATTCAGTTCTATTTAATAGTAATTTTGTTTGCATGCAGTATGTCAGTTCTTATTTAATAGTAATTGTTGTGGCATGCGAGTATTCAGTTCTATTAAGTAATTATCTGCATTGCAGCATTCAGTTCTATTAATATAATTTGTTTGCATTGCCAGCATTCGTTCTATTAATAGTAATTTCTTGTTTGCATGCAGTATCAGTTCTATTAATATAATTTGTTTGCAGCAGTATTCAGTTTTATTTAATAGTAAATTTGTTTGCATGCAGATATTCAGTTCTGTTTAATAATAATTTGTCTGCATGCAGTATTCAGTTTGTATTAAAGTAATTGTGTTGCATGCAGTGTATTCAGTTTTATTAATAGTATTTGTTTCATGCAGTATTCAGTTCTATTTAATAGTAAATTTGTTTGCATGCAGTATTCAGTTTTATTAATAGTAATTGTTTGCAGGCAGAATGCAGTCTATTTAATAGTAAAAATTTTTTGGTTTTTGCATCAGTATTCAGTTCTATTAATAGTAATTTGTTTGCATGCAGTATTCAGTTCTATTTAATAGTAATTTGTTTGCATGCAGAATTCAGTTTATAATAGTAATTGTCTGAATGCAGTATTAGTTCCTATTTAATATAATTTGTTTGCATGCAGTATTCAGTCTATTAATAGTAAATTTTGCATGCAGTATTCAAGTTCTATTTAAATAGTAATTTGTGTGCATTGCAGTATTCAGCTTCTATTTAATAGTAATTTGTCCTGCATGCAGCATCATTCTATTTAATAGTTTAAGTTGTTTGCATGCAGCATTCAGTTCTATTTAAATAGTAATTGTCTGCATGCAGTATTCAGTTCTATTTAATAGTAATTTGTTTGCATGGCAGTATTCAGTTTAATTTAATAGTAATTTGTTTGCATGCAATTTCAGTTTCATTAAGTAAGTAATTTGTTGCAGCCCAGTATTCATTCTATTAATAGTAATTGTTTGCACAGTATTCAGTTCTAGTTAAATAGTAATTGTTTGCATGAAGTATCGTTTATTTAATAGTATTTGTACTGAATGCAGTTAATCAGTTCTATTTAATAGTAATTGGTTTCATCGTATTCAGTTCATTAATAGAATTTGTTTGCAGCAGTATTCAGTTCTATTTAATAGTAATTTGTGTTGCATGCAGTATTCAGTTCTATTATAGTAATTGCTGCATGCAGCATTCAGCTATTTAATAGTTAGATTGTCGGCATGCAGTATTCAGTTTCTATTTAATAGTAATTTGTTCTGCAGTATCAGTTCTATTTTAATAGTAATTTTTTGATGCATATTCAGTCTATTAATAGTAATGTTTGCATGCAGTTATTGTCAGTTTTATTGTAATAGTAATTTGTCTGAATTGCAGTATTCATTCAATTAATAGAATTTGTTTGCATGCAGTATTCAGTTCTAGTAATAGTAATTTGTTTGCATGCAGTATTCAGTCTATTTAATGAGTAATTTGTTGCAGTGCGAGTATTCAGTTCTATATAGAATTGTTTGCAGCAGCCATTCATTCTATTTAATAGTAAGTTTGTGCTGCATGCCAGTATGCAGTTTCATTTTAATAGTAATTTGTTTGCATGCAGTATTCATTTTTATTTAATAGTAATTTGTTGCATCAAGTATTCATTCATTTAATAGTAATTTCTTTCATGCAGTTTCAGTTCTATTTAATAGTAATTGTTTCATGCAGTATTCAGTTCTATTTAATAGTAATTTGTTTGCATGCAGCTATTCATTTATTAATAGTAATTTGTTGCATGCAGTATTCAGTTCTATTTAATATAATTGTTTTGCATCAGTATTCCATTCTATTTAATAGTAATTGTTTGCAGCAGTATCAGTTCTATTTATAGTAAATTTGTGTGCCATGCAGTATTCAGTTTTAATTTTAATAGTAATTTGTTTGGCATGCAGATTCAGGTTCTATTTAATAGTAATTTGTTTGCATGCAGTATTCATTCTATTTAATAGTAATTTGTTGGCAGCATTATCAGTTCTATTTAAAGTAATTTGTTTGCATGCAATTCAGTTTATTTAATAGTATTTGTCGCATGCAGTATCAGTTTTATTTAATAGGAATGTTTGCATGCAGTATGTCAGTTTTATTTAATAGTAATTGTTTGCATGCAGCATCAGTTCTATTTAATATAATTGTTTGCATGCAGGCATTCAGTTTTATTAATCAGTAATTTGTTTGCATGGCAGTATTTCAGTTTATTTAATAGTAATTGTTTGGCATGCAGATATTCAGTTCTATTTAATAGTAATTTGTTTAGCATGCAGTATTCAGTTCTATTTAATTAGTAATGTTTGCATGCAGTATTCAGTTCTAATTAATAGTAATTTGTTTGCATGCCAAACAAATTAATTGTTGCAGCAGTATCATTTTATTTAATAGTAATGTTCGCATGGCAGTATTCATTTCTATTAATAGTAATATTTGTTTGCATGCAAGTATTCAGTTCTATTTCATAGTAATTTGTTTTGCATGCATATTCAGTTCTATTTAATAGTAATTTGTTTGCATGCAGTTATTCATTCTATTAAAGTAATTTTGTTTGCATGCCAGTTATATAGTTTCAAGTAACTGATAATAATCCTTAGTAAACAATTATAACTTCAATTTACTATTCCCAATGCTAATAATTTACAGATATATGTCATCAAGTATTCCTATCTGTTACGATTATTGTGGCTATCCCTTGGCTTCAAGCAAGAGCACTCCCCCGCGGAGATCCTTTGTGTTAACCAGAACGCGATCTTTAGTGAAGAAACCTTTAGCTGCTCCTTGGTTTCCCTTAATGTTGGGTATGATCCTTTCGTTGTTCCTTGGTGTTCTTCAGTGTTGTAGGTCCGTTCGTCAATGTCGAATTAATGTTGGGTATGAGCCTTCAGTTGTTCCTTGGTGTTCCTTAATGTTGGGTATGATCCTTTGGTTGTTCCTTGGTGTTCCTTAATGTTGGGATATGAGCCTTCAGTTGTTCCTTGTTGTTCCTTAATGTTGGGATATGAGCCTTCAGTTGTTCCTTGTGTTCCTTAATGTTGGGATATGAGCCTTCAGTTTTCCTTGGTGTTCCTTAATGTTGAATATGAGCCTTCAGTTGTTCCTTGGTGTTCCTTAATGTTGGAATATGAGCTCAGTTGTTCCTTGTTGTTCCTTAATGTTGGGATATGAGCCTTCAGTTGTTCCTTGTGTTCCTTAATGTTGGGATATGAGCCTTCAGTTGTTCCTTGGTGTTCCTTAATGTTGGAATATGACCTTCAGTTGTTCCTTGGTGTTCCTTAATTTGGATATAGCCTCAGTTGTTCCTTTGTGGTGTTCGCTTAATGTTGGAATATGAGCTTCAGTTGTTCCTTGTTTCCTTAATGTTGGAATATGAGCCTTCAGTTGTTCCTTTTTGTTCCTTAATGTTGATATGAGCTCAGTTGTTCCTTGGTGTTGCCTTAATTGAATATGAGCTTCAGTTGTTCCTTGGTGTTCCTAATGTGGAATATGAGCCTTCAGTTGTTCCTTGTTGTTCCTTAATGTTGGGATATGAGCCTTCAGGTTCCTTGGTCTTCCTATGTTGGGATATGAGCCTTCAGTTGTTCTTGTTTTCCTTAATGTTGGGATATAGCCTTCAGTTGTTCTTGTGTTCCTTAATGTTGATAATGAGCCTTCAGTTTTCCTTGTGTTCCTTAAATTTGAATATAGCCTTCAGTTTTCCTTGTTTTCCTTAATGTTGGGATATGAGCCTTCAGTTGTTCCTTGGTGTTCCTTAATGTTGGGATATGAGCCTTCAGTTGTTCCTTGTTTTCCTTAATGTTGGGATATGAGCCTTCAGTTGTTCCTTGGGTTCCATAATGTTGGATATTGAGCCTTCAGTTGTCCTTTTGTTCCTTATGTTGGGATATGAGCCTTCAGTTTTCCTTGGTGTTCCTTAATGTTGGATATGAGCCTCAGTGTTCCTTGGTGTTCCTTAATGTTGGGATAGAGCCTTCAGTTGTTCCTTGGTGTTCCTTAATGTTGGGATATGAGCCTTCAGTTGTTCCTTTGTTTCCTTAATGTTGGAATATGAGCCTTCAGTTGTTCCTTGTGTTCCTTAATGTTGGATATGAGCCTTCAGTTGTTCCTTGTTGTCCTTAATGTTGGGATATGAGCCTTCAGTTGTTCCTTGTGTTCCTTAATGTTGGAATATGAGCCTTCAGTTGTTCCTTGGTGTTCCTTAATGTTGGGATATGAGCCTTCAGTTGTTCCTTTTGTTCCTTAATGTTGGGATATGAGCCTTCAGTTGTTCCTGGTGTTCCTTAAATGTTGTATGAGCCTTCATGTTTGTTGGATATGAGCCTCAGTTGTTCCTGGTTTCCTTAATGTTGAATATGAGCCTTCAGTTGTTCCTTGGTGTTCCTTAATGTTGGAATATGAGCCTTCAATTGTTCCTTGTTGTTGTTCCTTAATGTTGGGATATGAGCCTTCAGTTGTTCCTTGGGTTTCCTTAATGTTGGGAATATGAGCCTTCAGTTGTTCCTTGTGTTCCTAATGTGGAATATGAGCCTTCAGTTGTTCCTTGTTGTTCCTTATTTGGATATGGCCTTCAGTTGTTCCTTGGTGTTCCTTAATGTTGGGATATGAGCCTTCAATTGTTCCTTGTGTTCCTTAATGTTGGGATATGAGCCTTCAGTTGTCCTTGGTGTTCCTTAATGTTGGGATATGAGCCTTCAGTTGTTCCTTGGTGTTCCTTATTTGGGAATATGAGCCTTCAGTTGTTCCTTGTTGTTCCTTAATGTTGGGATATGAGCCTTCAGTTGTTCCTTGGTGTTCCTTAATGTTGGATATGAGCCTTCAGTTGTTCCTTGTTGTCCTTAATGTTGGAAATATGAGCCTTCAGTTTCCTTGGTGTTCCTTAATGTTGGGATATGACCTTTTCAGTTGTTCCTTGTGTTCCTTAATGTTGGATATGAGCCTTCAGTTGTTCCTTGGTGTTCCTTAATGTTGGGATATGAGCCT
The DNA here is from genome assembly GCA_023376005.1 of Doryteuthis pealeii. NCBI lineage: Eukaryota > Metazoa > Mollusca > Cephalopoda > Myopsida > Loliginidae > Doryteuthis > Doryteuthis pealeii. Next base: position 25,645,026 of record CM042154.1, on the reverse strand, counting down.
CATTGTTCTTGGTGTTCCTTAATGTTGGAAATGAGCCTTCAGTTGTTCCTTGTTGTTCCTTAATGTTGGATATGAGCCTTCAGTTGTTCCTTGGTGTTCCTTAATGTTGGGATTATGAGCCTTCAGTTGTTCCTTGTGTTCCTTAATGTTGGTAATAGTGTTGGAAGCCTTCAAGTTGTTTCCTTGTTTCCTTATGTTGTGTTCCTTGAATGTCCTTCAGTTGTTCCATTGTTCCTTAATGTTGGATATGCCTTCAGTTGTTCCTTGGTGTTCCTTAATGTTGGAATATGGCCTTCATTGTTCCTTGGTGTTCCTTGGTATTGCAGGTCCGTTCTTCAGTCGAATAAAGTGCAAAGAACGGCTGTCAATATCAGCGATTAAATAGTTAACTAACCACGTATTCGGGCTGTTGATTGGCTGGGGTTTAAACCACGTGACCTCACTGAGTCTATAAGTTGAAGTGGTGGATTACAGCACGTCTTATATACCCAAAATAACCCAACACTATCGAATACGAATAATGTTTAAACATAACTGGGACTTTAACAGGTATTGCCACTTTTGAGTCAGGTTGGATCTGGGAGTAATGCCAATGAAGATATACTCAACATTCTTCAAATATCTAGAACCGGATCCTCACCATCAGATATACTTTAGTCTCATACTAAGAAAACTCTTTTTGGGGTGGTGGGTAGGGTTTCTTATCCCTCCGGATGGTATACAGCCAGCGTATAGATAGAGCGCATGGGATGTTTTAAAGTAAAGTCGTCGGGGTGGCCTAAAGTCGGCATCAGCCAGACAGCGAGGGAGTCTACCCCCTGTTTACTTGCGCTAGACCAAGGAGATTTTTTTAGCGTCTGAGGTGGAGTGCCACACCTACCGTCAGCTCCTCACCTTACCGCACAGAACCCTGTGCTACTCATACGCCGAGTTGGCAAGGGTCGGTATCGAACTAGGAACCTTGCGATTCCTAGTCGAGTGCTCTACCGACTGAGCTAAACCGGCCCTTTGGTATAAAAATATGCAACCATATTGGTTAGCACTGCATCTAGGCATGCAAGAGTTAAGTTATTTTCCAGATTTTTATCTCCTTTTTTTCCTGCCAAAATTAACAATGAAGGATTTTTAAAAATTGTTTCAATGTAGGAAAAATATTCTGTTCTAACGCAGGTGTCCCCAGTCCGCGGCACGAAAAAGAGCTATTCTAATCTAATAATCATAATTTTCTAACGGACGTATATATATGTGCCATAGATGGAACGCTAATAAATATTACCACTTCCGGATAAGCGTGGAACTGAGAGTAATGGCAATGAAAGAGTACTCCACACTTCCAACATTATTTATGAAACTCCGCTTACTTAGCACAATGATAATAGCAAGGGGCACATAGAGAGAATCGAATTCACTAGTAACGGCCTGTTAGCTTGTCAACCATAACACTTCAAGGTTATAATATATTAATGATTTGAAGGCAATTACAATGTGTATAAAAACTAAAAACAAAAAGAAATAATTATATATTAGGATTGATGCAAAATTTAAGAAAACTATATATTATGAGTATTTTCTTTTTAAATTTCAAATAGATTAAATATTATAAATCAAATATTTAAATTACAAAAAATTATTTATTTATTATATTTATTTATTTTTTGTTGTTGTTATTTTTTTAATTATATATTAATAGTTCTAGACTGACCGTAATCCTAAGAGGGTATTATGGTATCAAGGTTAGTTTTCTGTGTGAAGTACCCCTTCATCGCCAATACTCCCAGTTCCACTCGGAATCGGTGTGTTAGTACCTGTGAGGTTCCCATCTATGGGTTGAATAGAAAAATAAAAATGAGTTCAAAAATGTTTTAACAAATTGTGTTCGTAAAATTCTTTTTTGAATACCTATCAAGAATAAACAAAAAAAAAACGTCTTCGGCATAAAATAACCCGACAAGGGTTGACATGCCGTAAGATCTAACAAATCGACCTATTAGCTTTTTGGCGACTTGCCACACCCAGAGAAATTTCCCACCAAAACAAACTGCCAGATATATGTAATTAGACAATGCAATTTAAACAAAGCTAAATACAAGAAAAATACATCTTTATTTAGTTGAACTTAATTTAATATAACAATAGTATTTTCGTTTCCTTTTATCCTAACAGAATCAAACAAAGTTGCTTCACCAAAACAAATCTAATTTTGACTCACACTGCTCAATTTAAATCTAGCATGAAAAATGGCGTGTTTAACTTTGAGTGGGTGTATATCTGAAGAATTTCCTTATTCATTCACTGTTTACTCTCACATCCTACACATGGTGAACAGGTTGGCTAATAAAGAGGCACCCCCATCGTGGTGTTATGGTTAGCAAGCAAGTCTCACAGATCCATTACTACTGAATAGCGAATTCAATCCTCGATGGATGCTTTATACTTGAAACCTTGTGCCACATCCCATCCAGATTGAATGTATTGGATAAATATATACTAGTTTGCTTTCCTTTATTTTTCCTTTCAACATACCGTCGGATTGGTTTGGTTTGTTTTGTTTTACGGCATATCAACCTCAGTGGGTCATTTAATACCGATAAAGTTTTGAAATAAACCGATAAAGTTTTGAAATAAATCAATTCTTAATGGATAATACAATTTTTTTATAAAAACATTTTCTATTTAACCCATGGATGGGACCCTAACAGGTACTACCGCTCCGGTCAGAGTGGACCAGGGAGCAATGGTGATGAAGGGGTGCTCCACATTCCCAAACCTCAAAACTGGAACCTCACCATCAGATAGAGTTTAACGTCATTCCCAGGACATGTAGACCCGCAGCCACTGCCTTCTAGCACCCATATGAAAAAAGGGGTTGGGCTTGCCATAAGGCAATAGAGTTAGGAAAATCATATAGGTGCTAGGGCTTGACGTACCAGCCGATTGATCGGAGGGGCCCATACCGTCGGAGTATCAGTCCATAGAATATACGCCTTGGAACCACACGTTCCATGTTCAGTACAGCCCTGACGACTCAGCACATCAGTAGCATAGCTTGGATCAGTGGGAACTGACGGTAGGTGTGGCGCTCCACCTAAACAATACTCAGAAAATACTACTTGTTTAGTTTTTAGAAGACATTAAGAATAACAGCTGGGTGTGCCCTTTTTTTTTGGGGGGGTGTCTTATTTTTGTCAGTTGTAGAGTATCAGCCAAGAATATACGCCTAGGAACGACAAGTTTCGATGTTCAGTACCAGCCCTCGACGACTCAGCACACCAGTAGCATAGCTTGGATCTGTGTGGTAGATTTGGGAACTGACGATAGGTGTAGCGCTCCACCCAAGAAAATACTACTTTGTTTCAGTTCTTAGAAGACATTAAGAATAACAGCTGGGTGTGCCCTTTGTTTTTTTTGGGGGGAGGGGCTTTATTTTTGTCAGTTAGGATATACTGGACAAAATAAAGTTGTAGGAACTACAAGTTTCCATGTTCAGTACCAGCCCTTGACGACTCAGCACACCAGTAGCACAGCTTGGATCTGTGTTTTAGATTTGGGAACTGACGATAGGTGTAGCGCTCCACCCAAGAAAATACTACTTTGTTTCAGTTCTTAGAAGACATTAAGAATAACAGCTGGGTGTGCCCTTTGTTGTTGTTTTTTTTTAGGGGGCTTTATTTTTGTCAGTTAGGATATACTGGACAAAATAAAGTTGTAGGAACTACAAGTTTCCATGTTCAGTACCAGCCCTCGACGACTCAGCACACCAGTAGCACAGCTTGGATCTGTGTTTTAGATTTGGGAACTGACGATAGGTGTAGCGCTCCACCCAAGAAAATACTACTTTGTTTCAGTTCTTAGAAGACATTAAGAATAACAGCTACGTGTGCCCTTTGTTTTTTGGGGGAGGGGGGTCTTTATTTTTGTCAGTTAGGATATACTGGACAAAATAAAGTTGTAGGACTACAAGTTTCCATGTTCAGTACCAGCCCTCGACGACTCAGCACACCAGTAGCACAGCTTGGATCTGTGTTTTAGATTTGGGAACTGACGATAGGTGTAGCGCTCCACCCAAGAAAATACTACTTTGTTTCAGTTCTTAGAAGACATTAAGAATAACAGCTACGTGTGCCCTTTGTTTTTTTGGGGGTAGGGGGGTCTTTATTTTTGTCAGTTAGGATATACTGGACAAAATAAAGTTGTAGGAACTACAAGTTCCATGTTCAGTACCAGCCCTCGACGACTCAGCACACCAGTAGCACAGCTTGGATCTGTGTTTTAGATTTGGGAACTGACGATAGGTGTAGCGCTCCACCAAGAAAATACTACTTTGTTTCAGTTTCTAGAAGACATTAAGAATAACAGCTGGGTGTGCCCTTTGTTGTTGTTTTTTTTTAGGGGGGCTTTATTTTTGTCAGTTAGGATATACTGGACAAAATAAAGTTGTAGGAACTACAAGTTTCCATGTTCAGTACCAGCCCTCGACGACTCAGCACACCAGTAGCACAGCTTGGATCTGTGTGGTAGATTTGGGAACTGACGATAGGTGTAGCGCTCCACCCAAGAAAATACTACTTTGTTTCAGTCTTAGAAGACATTAAGAATAACAGCTGGGTGTGCCCTTTGTTGTTGTTTTTTTTAGGGGGGGCTTTATTTTTGTCAGTTAGGATATACTGGACAAAATAAAGTTGTAGGAACTACAAGTTTCCATGTTCAGTACCAGCCCTTGACGACTCAGCACACCAGTAGCACAGCTTGGATCTGTGTGGTAGATTTGGGAACTGACGATAGGTGTAGCGCTCCACCTAAGAAAATACTACTTTGTTTCAGTTCTTAGAAGACATTAAGAATAACAGCTGGGTGTGCCCTTTGTTTTTTTTGGGGGGGCTTTATTTTTGTCAGTTAGGATATACTGGACAAAATAAAGTTGTAGGAACTACAAGTTTCCATGTTCAGTACCAGCCCTTGACGACTCAGCACACCAGTAGCACAGCTTGGATCTGTGTTTAGATTTGGGAACTGACGATAGGTGTAGCGCTCCACCTAAGAAAATACTACTTTGTTTCAGTTCTTAGAAGACATTAAGAATAACAGCTGGGTGTGCCCTTTGTTTTTTTTTTTGGGGGGGCTTTATTTTTGTCAGTTAGGATATACTGGACAAAAATAAAGTTGTAGGAACTACAAGTTTCCATGTTCAGTACCAGCCCTTGACGACTCAGCACACCAGTAGCACAGCTTGGATCTGTGTGGTAGATTTGGGAACTGACGATAGGTGTAGCGCTCCACCTAAGAAAATACTACTTTGTTTCAGTTCTTAGAAGACATTAAGAATAACAGCTGGGTGTGCCCTTTGTTTTTTTTTTGGGGGGGGGGCTTTATTTTTGTCAGTTAGGATATACTGGACAAAATAAAGTTTCCATGTTCAGTACCAGCCCTTGACGACTCAGCACATCAGTAGCACAGATTGAATGTGTTGGATAAATATATACTAGTTTACTTTCCTTTATTTTTCCTTTTAATAAAATGAGCATTTATTTAAGAAATTCAATCACAAAGCAGAAAGAAGAGAAATATGAGGAAGGTAAATAATTAGCTGACTTCTAAAAAGAAGGGCCATTAGCAAAAATATGCACCCTCTGGATGCAAGTATTTAAATTTTAAGGTAATGAAATGTACTAAATTAGAAAGACTAATGAAACTAAATAAGAATGCAGATAAAATGATTTGAAACAGAGTATAATCGAAAAATAGAACAACTTTGAAACTAACTCTTCCATCATTTTCCATCACTCCCATCTTTCATTGCTCAATTTTCCTAATTTAACTATTTAGTTAAAATAGGAAGTAAGGAATAAAATTAAACTTATTTTTTTCTTGTTAATCGATTTCTTTTTAAGATTTATCCCCGAGATTTTTGCTCATATTCATTAAGATAAAACTAAACAATTAGAAATCAATAATACTAAGAACATATTTATTAAAATCAAATTTTTAATATCAATATGCAAATTAGCCTTCCCATTCACACTTTAAACCCCTATGTTGTTGTATATATAAATACAATTGCATTTAGCTCAGTCGGTAGAGTGTTCGGCTAGGAATCACAAGGTTCTTGGTTCGATACCAGCCCTCGCCAACTCAGCGAATGAGTAGCACAGGGATCTGTGCGGTAAAGTGAGGAGCTGATGGTAGGTGTGGCGCTCCAACTCAGATGCTAAAATGATCTCTTTGGTCTAGCGCTAGTGAAAAGGTTGATAGACTCCCTCGCTGTCTGGCGATACCGACATTAGGCCGCCCCGACGACTTTACTTACTTAGTATATAGATATGGTCAACAGTATGAATAATGTAAACCAATTTTATTAATAATTGAGGTTTAAATTAAATAAGAATAAAAACATGGAGAATGTGATGTCGGATTCGCTTCCATTCTCAACTTACATACCAGTTTACTATATCTTATTGTTTTTATCATCACACTTTAGGTTGATATATTCTTCAAACCGGGGCTGTGGAGTCGGAACACAAAACCTTCGACTCCGACTCCTCTATTTTGGAACCTCTGATTCCTCTTTATGTAAAGTGGATATGACCTACAATTAAATATAAAACTATGATTTTTTTATAATATATTTATAAGGTGTGTGCACTGTATAACTTTGTAAACTGACCTAGGGTCATATAAAGTGTAGATTCAACTGGGGTCGGTATAGTTTTAACGACTCTGACTCCAGTGACCCCTTAATTGCTTCCGAGTTCGATTCCTTAGCCCTGCATCGACCAATAGAAGAAACCATGAAAAATCAAAAATAGTTTATGATGAGACTTGAACCTGCATTTCATACTTTGGGATCAGATCTTTTGTGGCGATTACCTTAACCACTCTGAGGGAGGAGGAATCCATGTGTTGTAGTGGCTAACGTGCTGGGTCGTGACATCATAGTAATCGAGTTCAAATTCCAGTCGTGCTATTATGCTCTCTTTCGGACTAATACCCCTGAAAAAAATTAACTTCCTTATCATCCAGCTATAGGTTAAATAGTACCACTACTGTTCTTCTACAAGGATAGATTTGGCATTAAAAAATGTTATAAAGCGCTTAGCGAATAATAAGACGAGTAGTCCAGTTGACATTAACTGCGAGAAGTGATCACTTCCGCCTTTTATTTGCAACAAAACAAGATGGCTGAAACAGTACTTCCGCTTCATACAACCAATGGTATAACCGGTGCGTCCGGTTCTTAGTATACCACAAAAACCCACTGTGGTTGGTATGTCATTAAACAAAATAGACCAAACCAGCCCCTCGACCATGAGTAGGATGTGACACAGTCAATTTTAAAGCAGAAAACCCATTATGCATTGCCGATAGCATTCCCCCCCCTCTCTCTCTCTCTCTCTCTTCGCGCGCGCGCGCTATTTTGCATTAATACCTAAGCGAGAAAAGCCATGACCCAGTAGATCGAAACTACACACTACTAAGACTGTTTTTTTTTTTTTTTTAATTTTTAATTTTTTTAATTCTTAATTTTTATTTACAAAATAATCAGCAACATTTTAAATGACTAATTTGACAATTAAGATTTTTTTTTAATTAAAAATTTTTTTTTTTACTTACGTTTTGATGAATCAATAATCAATTAATTTCTAAATTTAAATAAGAATTAAATTTAAACAGTTGAATTTTTACATTCAGATCCTCCTTCCATCTCCCCCTCTCTCTCTCTCAGCTGTTTGTTGTTGTTGGTGGTGGTGTTGTTGTTGTTGGTAGTAGTAGTAGTCGTAGTAGTAGTCGTCGTCATGAAGAGATTTTTTTGTTAAATCCAGGACCAAGTTGTCACTATTGTTGGTCAGAGAGAACCGTGTCAGATTTGAAAGATACTGACCATTTTTGACTTCGAAATCCCTGCCTGCTTAGAAAAATTTCTAGCACGTTGTCGCTCAGCAATGAGATCCAGAATTCTGTGAGGGGTAGTCCTGACCCATAACCTCATCAATCGATCTACATTCCCCGACAGGTGAATCACGGTGTTCGTATCAACGTGTCTTATAAATCGTAACCTTCGCTGGCAGTCGAACTTCTGGTCGAAATTACACGTCGTAGCCGGGTACAAGTCCAGATCGTTTCCTTTTGAATTGTTTTTTTTTGGGGGGGGGGGAATATATCCCCCCTCTCCGCTACAGACACCCAGAGGGCATTCTTCGCAGGAATAAGTGGAAAGGTGGTCCAAGTAAGAACCCCTGATCATCGTCTCTACCACGTCTCTCTCTCTCTCTCGGCAATTATATACCCGAGATGTGGGTATATAACATTTTTTTTTCTTTTTTTAAATTTTTCATCATACAGCGTGTAATAAATACCACGTGTGATACTCTGGCCTCATCAGCCGCTAACTAAATGTGATAACACAGTTTCGGCGGCTAAAAGTGAGACTGCCATACCCAGTGCCGCCATATCATAACTATTAAGTTCCTGTCTTTCCATGATGTCTGGTTCTCTCTCTGGTCTGGTTTGATTTGTTTTACGGCATATCAATCTCAGTGGGACATTTAATGCTGACAAAGTTTTGAAATAAATTCATTTTTAAATGTATACTCAATTTTTTTATAAACACATTTTTCTATTTAACCCATAGATGGGACCCTAACAGGTACTACCACTCCGGGTCAGAGTGGACCAGGGAGCATTAGTGATGAAGTCTGGGTTAGAGTGGCCCTGGGAGCAATGGTGATGAAGGGGTGCTCCACATTCCACAGACCTCCAGAACTGGAACCTCACCATCAGATAGTTTAACGTCATACCCAGGACATGAAGACCCTCAGCCATCGCCTTCTAGTACCCATATGATAAAAAGAGTTGGGGGCTTGCCATAAGGGCAACAGGGTTGGGGCAATCATATAAGTGCTAGGGCTTGACGTGACCAGCCGATTGATCGGATGGTACTTCTCCGACCGCCCGTCTAGCCTAACTTATTTGTTGCAAGTCATGGACTGCCCAGACACAAGGATTCCATCCTTAGGCATCACGGGTCGCCACCCACGGCCAACAAGTGGCCCCATTGGGGGAGTCTTACCCCTCTGCAGAGGTGCAGTCGACAGGGCGACCATGATGTCAACATATTATATACCCGGAAATGTTGCAAGTGATAAGCTGACACAACAGACTCTTAATGTCAGCCACATAATATAATTACGTATTATCTTGGAGGCGCGTGGTATCATGGTTATCGTCGTAGAAAATGGACAAGGCAACCAGTTACTAGCAACACTAAGTAAAGTCGTCGGGGTGGCCTAAAGTCGGCATCAGCCAATCAGCGAGGGAGTCTATCCCCTTTTCAATAGCGCTAGACCAAGGAGATTGTTTTTTAGCATCTGAGGTGGAGCGCCACACCTACCATCAGCTCATTACTTTACCGCACAGATCCCTGTGCTACTCATACGCTGAGTTGGCGAGGACCGTTATCGAACTAGGAACCTTGTGGTTTCTAGCCGAACGCTCTACCGACTGAGCTAACCCGGCCCTTTCGTCTAAAAAACGACGGTATTCGTCAATATATAACAGGGGAAGAGACTGTCTTGCTCCTCTGCAGAGGTACAGTCGGCGTATTCTACAGTCTCTCTTTTGGGGAGAGCCTGAGTGAATTGGCAAGGTGCAGTGAAGTGCAACACATTTTTTCAATGAATAGCTAAATAAATCTAAGTTATGTCATTTTCACAATATGGGAAAGGGTGCTCTCATGCGGCAAAATTGCACATATTTTCTATACACGAAACCGGTTGTTGATTGCTCGCAGTTTGAATGCATTATATAAGGCTATTAAGTATACGGACGTGCATAAATTGTTTTGCTTAGCACAACAAAAGAAGAAATACAAATAGAAAAACTGTGATAGACCAGTCTTCAAAATGGGGAGGGCATTTTTAACGTTATTATTTATTCATCTCCGCCCCGTCGGCTGGGGCGTTAGAATGCACTGACTGCACCTCTGCAGAGGGGTAAGACTCTTCGAATGGGGCCACCTGTTGGCCATGGGTGGCGACCCGTGATATCTAACTATAGAGCCCAGGTAGTTGAGCAGTCTATGACTTGCAATACTCCACTTTGGCCCTTTCTTGGGCTAGACGGACGGTCGGAGAGGCCCCCTCCGATCAATCGGCTGGTCACGTCAAGTCCTAGCACCTATATGATTGCCCCAACCCTATCGCCCTTATGGCAAGCCCCAACCCTTTTTATCATATGGGTGATAGAAGGCGGGGGCTGAGGGTCTACATGTCCTGGGAATAACGTTAAACTCTATCTGATGGTGAGGTCCCAGTTCTGGAGGTTTGAGGAATGCGGAGCACCCCTTCATTACCATTGCTCCCTGGTCCACTCTGACCCGGAGTGGTAGTACCTGTTAGGGTCCCATCTATGGGTTAAATAGAAAAATGTATTTATTTTAAAAAATTGAGTATCCATTAAGAATTGATTTATTTCAAAACTTTATCGGCATTAAATGACCCACTGAGGTTGATATGCCGTAAACCAAACCAAACCAAACCAAACCAAACCATGGCCTGGATTTGACCAACAATTTCGAGAGTTCTTTTCTTACGAGAACGTTTACAACTAGTCTTCTGAGTTATCATACCTTCGTAATAACCATTTGACTCTTTTGTGTTTGGCAACTACTTGAGTTCTTGACCCCCCACCCCCCCAAAAAAACAAAAAAACAAAAAAAAAACATCCCAGCAGAGAACGGCATGTCAACATGTCTTGAATTATTTCATGCCGTGTGGTTAGGGAATCGCATTCATTGTACGCACATATTTACATTTTTTGCATACTTGCTTCTCAACCAAACTTATTCATCTAATGCTAAAAAGCATTAGAGCAAAAATGACAAACAAAAATATGTTTGTATCAATGAGTAATTGTATGTAAATATAAACTTGAAACAGTTTACAATTATTATCTTAGGTGTGTGAAATCTTATTTGTCTTACTTGATGGTTTTTGTGATAGGTGGTAAGTGGCCGAACATCTACTTTTTTGTGGTGTCGGTTGCTGCTTTCAAGATTTATTCAAGGCAGCATGCACCATCCTTGTGTAGTTTCCATCCAGCTTTTTGTTAGGGTCCAAATGGTGCAGCCATACAGTAGCACTGACATAGCTAAAGCTCGGGAGAAGACATTCTGGACACTGCTTGAGAAGCAAGGATGAACTTGGTCTAAACATGGGTTTGCCACTACAAGCCGGGGTCTAAAAGACAGTGCATAGAGTGGAAACACTATGACTCTCAGGTAAATAAAAAGTTCCGGACACAGTGGTCAGTAAAGAAGGTCATGCGGACAGTCTTGATTTGCTTGAAATAGGTGCAACTGTAAACAGTGTTTCCCTATTGCCTCAGGTAACATTTACATTATTTATTGAATGAATAAGGACCGGGTTAGCTCAGTCGGTAGAGCGTTTGGCTAGAAACCACAAGGTTCATAGTTCGATACTGGCCCTCGCTAACTCAGCGTATGAGTAGCACAGGCGTGCGGTAAAGTAAGGAACTGATGGTAGGTGTGGTGCTCCACCTCTGACCCAAACACAATCTCCTTGGTCTAGCGCAAGTGAAAAGGGGATAGACCCCATCGCTGATCGGCTGATACCGACTTTAGGCCACATCGACGACTTATTGAAAGGGTCTTTCCTGTCAGATTATATATACCCATGCCACCTCTTTTTTGGAGGAGGGAGTCTTGCACCCCTGAAGAGGGTACAATCAATTTATTCTAAGCCCCACCGACAGGGGGTGTGCTAATTTGGTTGGTTAAGATATTTGACCTGGTTTGTCTAAATTTGAGGCTTGATAAATTGTTTTATTCAGATTTTTCGAATTGTTGACCTCGTTTTTATTGTTATATAAAGAACTTTTCGGCCGATGTGCCTCTCGGCCTTCTTTAGGTGTTTATTGTCAAACTAGGGAACCTTCTTGTCGAACTTGGTAGCCTTTACTGAACTTCGAACCGAACCCTTTATTTAATCCATTGGGTTAGATTGTTCTCGTTCTCGTTAACCCATAACCGGGTACAAGTTAAGCTATATTAAGTATTCTATGTTTTTTTCGGCCGTAGTCAGGATTGAACCTGCAACCTAGTCGCTTAAGAGTGTATTAACTCAACCCTTATATCCGTTGAGCCACGTGTTCAGGTTCTTATTTTTCTTTCTCCCTCTTTTTTACTTATTTTCTCTTCCTTTCTTGTTTTTTTCTTTCTTCCTTTTTCCTGTTCATTCTCTCACCCTCTCATATTTTTCTTTCTTCCTCTTTCCTGGTTCTTCCCTCTTTCTTTCTTGTTTTTCTTTCTCCCTTCTTTCTTCTTCTCTCATCTTCTCTTGTTTTTCTTTCTTCACTTTTATTTTTTCTTCTCTAATCCTTTCTTTCTTTCTTTCTTTCTTTCTTTCTTTCTTTCTTTCTCACTTTCTTTCGCTCTTTCTTTCTTTTCGTCGTTAATCTTCCCCTTTCTTTCCCTCCTATGGCGTGGATATAAAATGAAATTTATAAAAAAAACTAAGGAATGTTTTTCTCTTCCCAGAATCCACCCACGGTGTCCGCCATTTTGTGTGAACTGCCGCTCAACGTCGACGACTAATTACGTCACGGCTTGTTTGCGCCCTGGCCGGAAGTTGGGATTGTCCCGGCGTGGGAAGGAGGAAAGTAGAGAAAAATAAGTCAGGCCAAATCGGTTAGGGGAAACACACCCTTTTTTTTATTTATTTTTTCTTCTTTTTTTTTTTTTGCATTGGTTTAATTTTTTTCTAGGTCTAGTCGTGGTAAAGGAATGCGATCCACGAAGCTTTATAACTCGGGCTGAAAAGAACTTTTTTGTTGTTAAATATAAAGCGCTCGCATAATACATATGTGCACTGGCGTATGAATACATCAGTGTACGCGACTGTTTTTTTTTTGTTTTTTTTTTTCAGTGTGTACATATCTCACATTACGTTCGAAATAGATCCTTTATTCAATAAAAATGTATTTGATCGTTTAAATACATGCGAATATATCTGTACGCTTTTACTTTTTTTGCCTAAGCGCATTCATACATAAGCAGACGCCTACGCAAATTCACTAAATTACGCCATGTCTGGCATGTGGATAGGAAAATTGTTATAAGCCAATCTTTCAAAAAGGCAAGAAAAAAAACAAAAAACTATTCAAGATCCAAATTTTAAATTATGGTTTGGTTTGTTTTGTTTTACGGCATATCAACCTTAGTGGGTCATTTAATGCCGATAAAGTTTTGAAATAAATCAATTCTTAATGGATAATACAATTTTTTTAATAAATACATTGTTCTATTTAACCCATGGATGGGACCCTAACAGGTACTACCACTCCGGATCAGAGTGGACCAGGGAGCAATGGTAATGAAGGGGTGCTCCACATTCCCCAAACCTCCAGAACTGGAACCTCACCATCAGATAGAGTTTAACGTCATTCCCAGGACATGTAGACCCGCAGCCACCGCCTTTTAGCACCCATATGATAAAAAGGGGTTTGGGCTTGCCATAAGGGCAATAGGGTTGGGGCAATCATATAGGTGCTAGGGCTTGACGTGACCAGCCGATTGATCTGAGGGGACCTCTCCGACCGCCCGTCTAGCCCAAGATAGGGCCAAAGTGGAGTATTGCATGTCATGAACTGCTCATCCACCTGGGATCTATCCTTAAGCATCACGGGTCGCCACCCACGGCCAACAGGTGGCCCCATTGGGGGAGTCTTACCCCTCTGCAGAGGTGCAGTCGTTGCATTCTAACGCCCCAGCCGACAGGGCGGAAATTTTTAATTAGTACAAAAGAAAGACAATAGCGGGCGTGCAGTAGGACACATCTGTACATTCCTTATTTCATTTCTAATATTGTGTTTTTCATATTCACACAGTCGGATTAAGTTCCATTTTATTTCACATACTTGTCTATGAAAAAACTATACATATGAATGTTTACTCCTCTGAAGATATTTATCCATAAACACCACGGATTTACCTACACATATGGGCTACTTATTTAACAGTTGGATTGTATTACGAACAATTTTAATATTTTAATATACACTTTTTATATAATTATACACTTTTTAAAAATAATTCTACATCAGGCTCTTTTGAGTCTTATTATAAACTATAATGCTTCTGATTTTTAAAAAATTAAAAATAAAATTCATTTTATTTTTAAATAAAAATAATAAAAAAAAATAAAATAAAGACAGCGCATTTTTTTTTTGTGAATAATTCCAACTTTTGACTAGCAGCGTTATGTTTTGCTAACGGTCATTTCTTCCCGTCTTATTTTTGTTGAAGACCGATCCACGTGCGGTCGATGCAGATATTGCAAGGGTCCTCACATCAGTGAGGAGGGCCAATGTTGCTTTTTAAAACCGTGGAGAGGAAGGCCCCGAAACAGTTTGCACATTCTCTCCTGATGAGCCCATGCATTTGTAAACATCCTTTGTTTTTTCAATATATCATATTCACACTGTCGGATTAAGTTCCATTTTATTTCACACACACACACACACACACACACACACACACACACACACACACACATATATATATATATATTGGGAGAATATGTGCTTAATTGAAGTCGTACCTAATTTTTGAAAATTAATTAATTAATAATTAATGATTTAGGCGGGAATAACTATTCAAATGTAAGGCTAAACAAATCGAAAAAAATTTGTTTAGCCTTACATTTGAATAGGTATTCCCGCCTAATTCATTAGTTATTAATTAATTAATTAATTTTCAAAAATTAGGTACGACTTCAATTAAGCACATATTCTCCCAAAAATTGTCAGGTAAAAAAAAGCCATATCAAAACACATCGTCTGTTTGTTTATTTCTCATATATATATATATATATATATATATGTGTGTGTGTGTGTGTGTGTGTGTGTGTGTTTATAATTTTTTAATTAATGCACCCATTTAATCTCAAGATAGCATTGCCTTCTTAAAACATCCTTTCTTTGTTTCCCAGGTTTTATACTGGACATCTTGGTCATAATTGTAAAAATAACAAAAATACAGTGACAGGAAGTGCCTTCAACGAACTAATTAACCCTAGATCAGCCTCTCTCATATACACATACAATCATTGCCCTTCTCTTATATAAAAACGAAAGGGCCTAAACACTATAATTATTAGCTCATATGTTCATATATGTTCCCACAAAGTTCAAAGAATTTGCCATGAAAATATCTAAAAAAAAAAAGAAGAAATTCCCACTTGATTTTGGCATCAGTCAATCTACCAAAACTGGAAATCAGCGCCTAAAAAATGAGTATATCCATTAATATATATGAACACACACTATTGAATATATATATATCAAATTTTATGAGAACACGTAGAAGCGTATTCATCATGAAAGAGAAGGAAAAATTTCTTAAAAGAAAATTAGGGTACCCTTATAATTAGATATATAATCTAAAATAAATAATTATTTTTTTCGGTCAATTCTCATCAGAGAAATTCATTGATAGATGGTTATACGTAGGTTGGAATTGTTGAGAAAAAAAAGGTACCTTTTTTCCCCCTTTTTCAATAGGAACGAGAAATTAAGAGAAATTACGAACCGTGCGGAGGGGTTCTGAAATTTCTGGTTCCACCACACCTCAAGCCTCAAGCTTGAGGTGTCAAAAAGAAGCAATTCGTGGAACTGTTTTTGTATACACAGGACTGGCTGGATACGGGACATATAAAGAGACTCAAGTACTCAGTGGTTCTAGCAGCGAACTTTAGCTACCAAAAAATGTACCTTTTTTTCAACAATTCCAACCTACTTATAACCATCTATCAATGAATTTATCTGATGAGAATTGACCGAAAAAAAGAATTATTTATTTTAGATTATACATCTAATTATAAGGGTACCCTCATTTTCTATTTAGAAAATTTTTGGCTTCTTTTCATGATGAATACGCTACAGTAAGCCTGAATACGCTAAAAGCTCTGGGAGAAGACATTCTGGACACTGCTTTGAGAAGCAAGGATGAATCTGGTCTAAAACATGGGTTTGGCCACTACAACGGGGTCTAAAAAGCAGTGCAATAGAGTGGAAACACTATGACTCTCGGTAAATAAAAAGTTCCGGACACAGTGGTCAGTAAAGAAGGTCATGCGGCCAGTTCTTGATTTGGCTTGAAATAGGTGCAACTGTAAACAGTGTTTCCCTAATTGCCATCAGGTAACATTTACATTATTTATTGAATGAATAAGGACCCGGGTTAGCTCAGTCGGTAAGAGTCGTTTGGTAGACCATCAAGGTTCTAGTTCGATACTGGCCCTCGCTAACTCAGCGTTGAGTAGCACAGCGCGTGCGGTAAAGTAAGAACTGAATGGTAGGTGTGTGCTCGACCTCTGACGCACAACACAATCTCCCTGCCTTGGTCTACGCGGCAACCAGTGAAAAGGGTAGACCCCATCGCTGATCGGCTTGGATACGACTTTAGTACGGCCACATCGGACGACTTATTGAAAGGGTCTTTCCTGTCAAGATTATATATACCCTATCCATCCACCTCTTTTTTGGAGGAGGGAGTCCTTGCACCCCTGAAGAGGGTAAAATCAATTTATTTCAGCCCACGACAGGGGGTGTGCTAATTTGGTTGGTTAAGATATTGACTGGTTTGTCCTAAATTGAGGCTTGATAAATTGTTTTATTCACGATTTTTCGAATTGTTGACCTCGTTTTTATTGTTATACTAAAGAACTTTTTCGGCCCGATGTGCCTCTCGGCCTTCTTTAGCGTGTTTTTATTGTCAAACTAGGGAAACCTTCTTTGTCCGAACTTGGTTAGCTTTACTGGAACTTCGAACGCGAACCCTTTATTTAATCATTGGGTTAGATTTGTTCTCGTTCTCGTTAACCCATACCGGGTACAAGTTAAGCTATATTAAGGTATTCTATGTTTTTTTTCGGCCGTAGTCAGGATTGAACCTGCACTAGTCGGCATTAAGAGTGTATCTAACTCAACCCCTTTATCCGTTGAGCCACGTGTTCAGGTTCTTATTTTTCTTTCTTCCTTTTCCTGTCATTCTCTCATTATTTATCGTTCATTGTTCTCTTTCTTGTTTCCTTTTCTTTTGTTTTTTCTTTCTTCTTCTTCCTGTTCATTCCCACCCTCTCATATTTTTTCTCCTTTCTGTTTCCCTTTTTTCTGTTTTTTTCTTCACCTGCTTTCTCTCCTCTCAGTTTTTCTTTCTCCTTCTGTTTTTTTCTTATTTTTCTTCCTTTCCTGCATTCTTCCCTCCTATGTTTCTTCCCTTCCCTCTTCATTCTTCTCTTTTTTCTTATCTCTATCCTTTCTTCTCTTTCTTGCTTTCTTCTCTATCCTTTCTTATCTTTCTTTCTCACTTTCTTTCGCTCTTTCTCTTCTTCTTCGTCGTTAATCTTCCTTTCTTTTCCCTCCTATGGCGTGGATTATTGGATAAATGTGAAATTTATAAAAAAAATAAGGAAATGTTTTTCTCTTCCCAGTAATCCCACCACGGGTCCGCATTTTTGTGACTGCCGCTCAACGTCGACGACTAATTACGTCACGGCTTTTTTCCGCCTGCGCGAATTGGGATTGTCCCGCGCGTGAAGTGGTGAAAGTTAGAGAGAAAAATAATCAGCCAAATCGGATATAGTGGGAAACACACCCATTTTTTTCTTATTTTTTTCTTCTTTTTTTTTTTTGTCATTGGTTTAATTTTTTCTAGGGTCTATCGTGGTAAAGGAATGCGAATCCACGAAGCTTTATAAACTCGCTGAAAAAACTCTTTTTTGTTTATTAAATATAAAGGCTCGCATATACATATGTTGCACTGGCGTCATGCAAATACATCAGTGTACGCGACTGTTTTTTTTCGTTTTTTTTTTCAGTGTGTACATATCTCAACATTACGTTCAAATAGATCCTTTATGTCCAAAAAAATGTATCTTGATCGTTTTAACTACATGCGTAAGATTATCTGTACGCTTTTACTTTTTCTTGCCTAAGCGCATCATACATAAAGCACAGGCGCCTACGCAAAATTCACCTAATTACCCATGTCTGGCAATGGATAGTAAAATTGTTAATAGCAATCTTTCAAAAAGGCCAAGAAAAAAAAAAACTATTCAAATCCAAATATTTTAACTTAGGTTTGGTTTGTTTTTGTTTTACGGCATATCAACCTTAGTGGGTCATTTAATGCCGATAAAGTTTTGAAATAAATCAATTTTATGGATAATACAATTTTTTTAATAAATCACATTGTTCTATTTAACCCATGGATGACCCTAACAGTACTACCACTTCCGGTCAGAGTGGACCAGGGAGCAATAATGGAAGGGGTGCTCCACATTCCCAAACTCCAGAACTGGAACTCACCATCAGATAGAGTTTAACGTCATTCTGGAGCATTAGTGATGAAGTCGGGTTAGAGCTGGCCCTGGAGCAGTGGTAATGAAGGGGTGCTCCACATTCACAGACCTTCCAGAACTGGAACCTCACCATCAGATAGTTAACCGCATACCCAGGGAATGAAGACCCTCACCTCCCTTCTAGATACCCATATTGAAAAGGTTGGCGGGTTGCCATTAGGGGCACAGGGTTGGGGCAATCATATAAGTGCTAGGGCTTTGACGTGACCAGCCGATTGATCGGATTGGTACTTCTCCGACCGCCCGTCTAGCCTAACTTATTTGTTGCAAGTCACTGGACTGCCCAGCCACAAGGATTCCATCCTTAGCATCCACGGGTCTCCACCCACGGCCAACAAGTGGCCCCATTGGGGGAGTCTTACCCTCTGCAGAGGTGCATTCGACAGGCGGACCATGATTGTCAACATTTCTATACCCGGAGATGTTGCAAGTGATAAGCTGACAAACAGACTCTTAATGTCAGCCACATAATTATAATTACGTATTATCTTGGAGGGCGCGTGTATCATGGTTATCGTCGTAGAAAATGGACAGGCAACCAGTCACTAGCAACACTAAGTAAAGTCGTCGGGTGGCCTAAAGTCGCATCAGCCAATCAGCGAGGGAGTCTATCCCCTTTTTCAATAGCGCTAGACCAAGGAGATTGTTTTTTTAGCATCTGAGGTGGAGCGCCACACCTACCACAGCTCATTACTTTACCGCACAGATCCCTGTGCTACTCATACGCTGAGTTGGCGAGGACCGGTATCGAACTAGGAACCTTGTGGTTTCTAGCCGAACGCTCTACCGACTGAGCTAACCGGCCCTTTCGTCTAAAAAACCGACGGTATTCGTCCAATATATAACAGGGGAAGAAGTGTCTTGCTCCTCTGCAGAGGTACAGTCGGGCGTTTCTACAGTCTTTCTTTTTGGGAGAGCCTTGAGTGGAATTGGCAAGGTGCAGTGAAGTGCACACATTTTTCAATGATAGCTAAATAATCTAAGTTATTGTCCATTTTCACAATATGGGAAAGGGTGCTCTCATGCGGCAAATTGCACATATTTTCTATACACGAAACCGGTTGTGTGATTGCTCGCAGTTTGAATGCATTATATAAGTCTATTAAGTATACGGACGTGCATAAATGTTTTGCTTAGCACAACAAAAGAAGAATACAAATAGAAAAACTGTGATAGACCAGTCTTCAAAATGGGGAGGGCATTTTTAACGTTATTATTTATTCATCTCCGCCCTGTCGGCTGGGACGTTAGAATGCAACGACTGCACCTCTGCAGAGGGGTAAGACTCCCGAATGGGGCCACCTGTTGGCCGTGGTGGTGGCGACCCGTGATATCTAACTATATAGAGCCCAGGTAGTTGAAGCAGTCTATGACTTGCAATACTCCACTATTGGCCCTTTCTTGGGCTAGACGGACGGTCGGAGAGGCCCCCTCCGATCAATCGGCTGGTCACGTCAAGTCCTAGCACCTATATGATTGCCCCAACCCTATCGCCCTTATGCAGCCCAAATCCTTTTTAATCATATGGGTGATAGAAGGCGGGGCTGAGGGTTACATGTCCTGGGAATGACGTTAAACTCTATCTGATGGGTGAGGTTCCAGTTTTGGAGGTTTGGGGAATGTGGGAGCACCCCCTTATCATTATTGCTCCCTGGTCCACTCTACCCGTAGTGGTAGTACCTGTTAGGGTCTCATCTATGGGTTAAATAGAACAATGTAATTTATTAAAAAAATGTATTATCCATTAAGAAATTGATTTATTTCAAAACTTTATCGGCATTAATGACCCACTGAGGTTGTATATGCCGTAACCAACCAAACCAAACCAAAACCAAACCAAACCAAAACATGGCCTGGATTTTACCAACAATTTCGAGAGTTCTTTTCTTACGAGAACATTTACAGCTAGTCTTCCGAGTTATCATACCTTCGTAATAACCGTTTACTCTTTTGTATTTGGCAACTACTTGAGTTCTTGACCCCCCAAAAACAAACAAAAAAAAACAAAAAACAAAAAAAAACAACATCGCAGCAGAGAACGGCATGTCAACATGTCTTGAATTATTTCATGCCATGTGGTTAGGGAATCGCATTCATTGTACGCACATATTTACATTTTTTGCATACTTGCTTCTCAACTAAACTTATTCATCTAATGCTAAAAAGTATTAGAGCAAAAATGACATACAAAAATATGTTTGTAACAATGAGTAATTGTATGTAAATATAAACTTGAAACAGTTTACAATTATTATCTTAGGTGTGTGAAATCTTGTTTGTCTTACTTGATTGTTTTTGTGATAGGTGATAGGTGGTAAGTGGCCGTGCAGCTACTTTTTGTGGTGTCGGTTGCTGCTTTCAAGATTTATTCAAGGCAGCATGCACCATCCTTGTGTAGTTTCCATCCAGCTTTTTGTTAGGGTCCAAATGGTGCAGCCATACAGTAGCACTGACACAGCTACTGCCCGGAAGAAGACATTCTGGACGCTGCTTTAGAAGCAAGGATGAACTTGGTCTAAACATGGGTTTGTCACTACGAGTCGGGATCGAAAAGACTGCATAAAGTGGAAACTCTATGACTCTTAGGTAAATAAAAAGTTCCGGACACAGAGGTCAGTAAAGAAGGTCATGCGGACAGTCTTGATTTGCTTGAAATAGGTGCAACTGTAAACAGTGTTTCCCTATTGCCTCAGGTAAAATTTACATTATCTATTGAATGAATAAGGACCGGGTTAGCTCAGTCGGTAGAGCGTTTGGCTAGAAACCACAAGGTTCATAGTTCGATACTGGCCCTCGCTAACTCAGCGTATGAGTAGCACAGGCGTGCGGTAAAGTAAGGAACTGATGGTAGGTGTGGTGCTCCACCTCTGACCCAAACACAATCTCCTTGGTCTAGCGTTAGTGAAAGGGGGATAGACTCCCTCGCTGATTGGCTGATACCGACTTTAGGCCACCCCGACGACTTATTGAAAGACCCTCCTGTCAGATTATATATACCAAGGCCACCTATTTTTTGGAGGAGAGAGTCTTGCACCCCTGAAGAGGGTACAGTCAATTTATTCTAAGCCCCACCGACAGGGTGTGTACTAATTTGGTTGGTTAAGATATTTGACCTGGTTTGTCTAAATTTGAGGCTTGATAAATTGTTTTATTCAGATTTTTCGAATTGTTGACCTCGTTTTTATTGTTATATAAAGAACTTTTCGGCCGATGTGCCTCTCGGCCTTCTTTAGGTGTTTCTTGTCAAACTAGGGAACCTTCTTGTTGAACTTGGTAGCCTTTACTGAACTTCGAACCGAACCCTTTATTTAATCCATTGGGTTAGATTGTTCTCGTTCTCGTTAACCCATAACCGGGTACAAGTTAAGCTATGTTAAGTATTCTATGTTTTTTTTCCGGCCGTAGTCAGGATTGAACCTGCAACCTAGTCGCTTAAGAGTGTATTAACTCAACCCTTATATCCGTTGAGCCACGTGTTCACGTTCTTATTTTTCTTTCTCCCTCTTTCCTACTTATTTTCTCTTCCTTCTTGTTTTTTTCTTTCTTCCTTTTTCCTGCTCATTCTCTCACCCTCTCATATTTTTCTTTCTTCTCTTTCCTGGTTCTTCCTCTGCCTTTCTTGTTTTTTTTCTTCTTCTTTTTCCTGTTCATTCTCTCACCCTCTCATATTTTTCTTTCTCCCTCTTTCCTGGTTCTTCCCTCTTTTATTTCTTGTTTTTTCTTTCTTCCTTTTTCCTGTTCATTCTCTCACCCCTCTCATATTTTTCTTTCTTCCTCTTTCCTGGTTCTTCCCTCTTTATTTCTTGTTTTTTCTTTCTTCCTTTTTTCCTGTTCATTCTCTCACCCTCTCATATTTTTCTTTCTTCCTCTTTCCTGGTTCTTCCCTCTTTATTTCTTGTTTTTTTCTTCTTCCTTTTTCCTGTTCATTCTCTCACCCTCTCATATTTTTTCTTTCTTCCTCTTTCCTGGTTTTTCCCTCTTTATTTCTTGTTTTTTTCTTTCTTCCTTTTCCTGTTCATTCTCTCACCCTCCATATTTTTCTTTCTTCCTCTTCCTGGTTTCCCTCTTTATTTTCTTGTTTTTTCTTTCTTCTTTTTCCTGTTTTCTCTCACCCTCTCATATTTCTTTCTTCCTCTTTCCTGGTTTTTCCCTCTTTATTTCTTGTTTTTTCTTTCTTCCTTTTTCCTGTTCATTCTCTCACCCTCTCATATTTTTCTTTCTTCCTCTTTCCTGGTTCTTCCCTCTTTCTTTCTTATTTTTCTTTCTTCCCTTTTATTGCTTCTTCTCTAATCCTTTCTTATTTTTCTTTCTTTCTTTCTTTCTCTCTCTCTCTCTTTCTTTCTTTTCGTCGTTAATCTTTCCCTTTCTTTCCCTCCTATGGCGTGGATATAAAATGAAATTTATAAAAAAAACTAAGGAATGTTTTTCTCTTCCCAGAATCCACCCACGGTGTCCGCCATTTTGTGTGAACTGCCGCTCAACGTCGACGACTAATTACGTCACGGCTTGTTTGCGCCCTGGCCGGAAGTTGGATTGTCCCGGCGTGGGAAGGAGGAAAGTAGAGAAAAATAAGTCAGGCCAAATCGGTTAGGGGAAACACACCCTTTTTTCTTTATTTTTTTCTTCTTTTTTTTTTGCATTGGTTTAATTTTTTTCTAGGTCTAGTCGTGGTAAAGGAATGCGATCCACGAAGCTTTATAACTCGGGCTGAAAAGAACTTTTTTGTTGTTAAATATAAAGCGCTCGCATAATACATATGTGCACTGGCGTATGAATACATCAGTGTACGCGACTGTTTTTTTTTTTTTTTTTTCAGTGTGTACATATCTCACATTACGTTCGAAATAGATCCTTTATTCAATAAAAATGTATTTGATCGTTTAAATACATGCGAATATATCTGTACGCTTTTACTTTTTTTGCCTAAGCGCATTCATACATAAGCACACGCCTACGCAAATTCACTAAATTACGCCATGTCTGGCACATGTGGATAGGAAGATTGTTATAAGCCAATCTTTCAAAAAGGCAAGAAAAAAAACTATTCAAGATCCAAATTTTTAATTATGGTTTGTTTTGTTTTACGGCATATCAACCTCAGTGGGTCATTTAATGCCGATAAAGTTTTGAAATAAATCAATTCTTAATGGATAATACAATTTTTTTTATAAATACATTGTTCTATTTAACCCATAGATGGAAACCCTAACAGGTACTACCACTCCGGGTCAAAGTGGACCAGGGAGCAAGGGGTGCTCCACATTCCCCAAACCTCCAGAACTAGAACCTCACCATCAGATAGAGTTTAACGTCATTCCCAGGACATGTAGACCCGCAGCCACCGCCTTTTAGCACCCATAAGATAAAAAGGGGTTGAGGCTTGCCATAAGGGCAATAGGGTTGGGGCAATCATATAGGTGCTAGGGCTTGACGTGACCAGCCGATTGATCTGATGGGACCTCTCCGACCGCCCGTCTAGCCCAAGATAGGGCCAAAGTGGAGTATTGCATATCATGAACTGCTCATCCACCTGGGATCTATCCTTAAGCATCACGGGTCGCCACCCACGGCCAACAGGTGGCCCCATTGGGGGAGTCTTACCCCTCTGCAGAGGTGCAGTCGTTGCATTCTAACGCCCCAGCCGACAGGGCGGAAATTTTTAATTAGTACAAAAGAAAGACAATAGCGGGCGTGCAGTAGGACACATTTGTACATTCCTTATTCCATTTCTAATATTGTGTTCTTCATATTCACACTGTTCCATTTTATTTCACATACTTGTCTATGAAAAAAAACTATACATATGAATGTTTACTCCTCTGAAGATATTTATCCATAAACACCACGGATTTACCTACACTTATTGGCTACTTATTTAACAGTTGGATTATATTACGAACAATTTTGATATTTTAATATACACTTTTTATATAATTATACACTTTTTAAAAAATAATTCTACATCAGGCTCTTTTGAGTCTTATTATAAACTATAATGCTTCTGATTTTTTAAAAATTAAAAATAAAATTCATTTTATTTTTAAATAAATTTCATTTTATTTTTAATACAGACAGGGCATTTCTTTTTTGAATAATTCCAACTTTTGACTAGCAGCGTTCTGTTTTGCTAACGGTCATTTCTTCCCGTCTTATTTTTGTTGAAGACCGATCCACGTGCGGTCGATGCAGATATTGCGAGGGTCCTCACATCAGTGAGGAGGGCCGATGTTGCTTTTTAAAACCCTAGAGAGGAAGGCCCCGAAAAGTTTTGCACATTCTCTCCTGATGAGCCCATGCATTTGTAAACATCCTTTGTTTTTTCAATATATCATATTCACACTGTCGGATTAAGTTCCATTTTATTTCACACACACACACACACACACACACACACACACATATATATATATATATATATATATATATATATTGGGAGAATATGTGCTTAATTGAAGTCGTACCTAATTTTTGAAAATTAATTAATTAATAATTAATGATTTAGGCGGGAATAACTATTCAAATGTAAGGCTAAACAAATCGAAAAAAATTTGTTTAGCCTTACACTTCAATTAAGCACATATTCTCCCAAAAATTGTCAGGTAAAAAAAAGCCATATCAAAACATATCGTCTGTTTGTTTATTTCTCATATATATATATATATATATATATATATATATATATATATATATATATATATATATATATATGTGTGTTGTGTGTGTGTGTGTGTGTGTGTGTTTATAATTTTTTAATTAATGCACCCAGTTAATCTCAAATAGCATTGCCTTCTTAAAACATCCTTTCTTTGTTTCCCAGGTTTTATACTGGACATCTTGGTCATAATTGTAAAAATAACAAAAATACAGTGACAGGAAGTGCCTTCAACGAACTAATTAACCCTAGATCAGCCTCTCTCATATACACATACAATCATTGCCCTTCTCTTATATAAAAACGAAGGGCCTAAACACTATAATTATTAGCTCATATGTTCATATATGTTCCCACAAAGTTCAAAGAATTTGCCATGAAAATATCTAAAAAAAAAAAGAAGAAATTCCCACTTGATTTTGGCATCAGTCAATCTACCAAAACTGGAAATCAGCGCCTAAAAAATGAGTACATTCCTTAATATACATGAACGCACACTATTGAATATATATATATTAAATTTTATGAGGACACGTAGTAGCGTATTCATCATGAAAGAGAAGGAATAATTTCTTAAAAGAAAATTAGGGTACCCTTATAATTAGATATATAATCTAAAATAAATAATTATTTTTTTCGGTCAATTCTCATCAGAGAAATTCATTGATAGATGGTTATACGTACGTTGGAATTGTTGAAAAAAAGGTAAATTTTTTTTTCTTCTTTTCCCTTTTTCAATAGGAACGAGAAATTAAGAGAAATTGCGAACCGTGCGGAGGGGTTTGGAAATTTCTGGTTCCACCACACCTCAAGCCTCAAGCTTGAGGTGTCAAAAAGAAGCAATTTGTGGAACTGTTTTTGTATACACAGGACTGGCTGGATACGGGACATATAAAGAGACTCAAGTACTCAGTGGTTCTAGCAGCGAACTTTAGCTACCAAAAAATTTACCTTTTTTTCAACAATTCCAACCTACGTATAACCATCTATCAATGAATTTATCTGATGAGAATTGACCGAAAAAAGAATTATTTATTTTAGATTATACATCTAATTATAAGGGTACCCTCATTTTCTTTTTAGAAAATTTTCCTTCTCTTTCATGATGAATACGCTTCTACGTGTCCTCATATATATATTAATAAATAAGTTATCCACAGACACGTGTTTCGAGGTTTCACCTCTCATCAGTGTGGCTACACTTTAACAGCTACCTCTGGCCGGATTTGAGACCTGAATGAATTTTCGTCCGCCAAGTCTCTTACCCATGCGGCCAGTAGCGGATGTCAAATATAGGAGAATATTTAATTGATACATTTCTAAGCAGAAATGAATTCACTAGAGTCCTCTAACTTTGTAAACAAAGTGAGGGTTAACTACACGCCAGAACGGTGAATTTTACAATTAAATCCCTATTTAGAGAACTCAACCAAAGTGTGAGTATATATTAATAAATAAGTTATCCACAGACACGTGTTTCGAGGTTTCACCTTTCATCAGTGTGTCTACACTTTAACAACTACCTCCCACGGGTTTGAGACCTATATGAATTTTCGTCAGCCAAGTCTCTTACCCATGAGGCCAGTAAATAGTACACGGTAATAACCTACTCGAGTTTCACCATAAGGATCTTCAGGGTTAAATCCACTGGATTAATCAAGGCATTGATTAATTGCCTTATCGCTGCCTTATCATTGTGAATCTTGCATCAACTAACCACTGTGACTTGCTTCACCGGTAAGTCACCTTTTCCACAAATACCATATATATATATATACATATATACATATAAGATTTTTGGATGTTTGTTTATAGAAGCATTGTTGAATAAAGTATATATTATTATTTATATTTTTGCTTGAAGGCAATTACAATGCGTATATCGTATAAAATTCGATAATAATAGAAAATAACCATGACAAGTGAATTTGGCAAACGATTATGTGATGCTAGAACATCGTACAGTAATAATAATAATAATAATAATAATAATAAATAATATTATATTATATATATATATATATATAAGATTTTTGGATGTTTGTTTTTTCGAAGCATTGTTGATAAAGTATATATTATATTTTTGCTTGAAGGCAATTACAATGCATGTATCGCATAAAATTCGATACCTTTTTTTTCAAATAGAAAATGAACTTGACAAGTGTAATCCCGGCAAAGGATCGCTCGGTGTGTAGAATATCGTACTGACTGTTTCGACTTTATTAAGTCTCATCAGTGATGTATACTAACGACTTCCCTCCGACAGAAATCGATACCGGGACCTCAGCAGGCATAGTCAAAGACCATATTGCCTCGACCACAGTATACAGCGAACAATCCCTGCGAAATTAACCTTGTCAATGATACTTACACGCCTCTACCATCATAGGTAAGGGGATGAGACTTAATAAAGTCGAAACAGTCTGTATGATGTTCTACACACCGAGCGATCCTTTGCCGGGATTACACTTTTCAAGTTCATTTTCTATTAAAAAAAGTATCGAATTTTATGCGATACATGCATTGTAATTGCCTTCAAGCAAAAATATAATATAATATAATATATATATATATATATATATATATATATATATATATATACTAGTAAATATATGCACCCTCCGGGTGCAAGTATTTAAGTTTTAATATAATGAAATATATTAAATTAGAAAGGCTAATGAAACTGAATAAGAATGCAGAAAAAAGATTTGGAACAGAGGGGGTATGATTGAAAAATAGAACAACTTTGAAACCAACTCTTCCATCATTTTCCATTACTCCCGTCTTTCATTGGTAAATTTTCCTAATTTAACTCTTGTTAAAATAGGAAGTAAAGAATAAATTTACAGTTATTTATTCTTGTTAATGGATTTCTTTTAAGATTTATCCCTGAGATTTTTGCTCATATTCAATAAGATAAAACCAAAAAATTAGAAATCAATAATACTAAGCATATATTTATTAAATTCAAATTTTTAAGTTCAATATGTAAATTAGCCTTCCCGTTCACACTGTAAACCGCTATTTTGTTGTATATATAAATACAATTGTATGTTATTAGTATGTAGATATGGTCAACAGTGGCTTCGGCCTCTGGACCATTGCTATAATTAACAGCGTCGATCCCAGGGGGCCATCCCCCCAGGCAACACCTGCCCCCTCGATTTAAAGGGGCAGGGCTGGGTTTATTGCCCAGTGTCTGAGGTGCCCCCCTCGAGGGAGAATGCCGACGGGATCGACGCAATTTTTCACCCGCCACCACATGAGTCTCGGTTTGTGGGTGGTCCCACATAAATAGGGCCTTGTGCCTGACCCATACAAGTGGGGTACGTGGAAAATATCATGTAGATATGGCCAACAGTATTAATGATGTATAACAATTTTATTAATAATTAAAGTTCAAATTAAAAATAAAATCATGGAGGATGTGAGGTAAATAACTAAAGGGAATTATGACTTGAATAGTAATACAGTTTCGGTTACAGACAGACAAACCCACAATAATAAGATATATATATATATATATATATATATATATATATATATATATATATATATATATATATATATATATTAGTAAAAAAATAACAGAAGATTTAGATTATTCATTAAAATGGAATGTCAAATTAAGAAAAATGAGCATTTTCGACACCTCCTTTTGTTGTTGCCTTTAATCAAGGTTTTAAGGCCGCAAAAAGCGACATTTGTGCTGTGTATGGAGAGGGTACCATAGCTGAAAGAACCGCTCGTGATTGGTATGCCAAGTTCAAAAATGGAAATTTCGACTCCAACGACGCACCTCGTTCTGGCCGTTCAGTTGTGTCCGATGAAGAACGATTAAACCAACTTTTGCAAGAAAATTCTCATCAAACGACAAGGGAACTGGTAGAGAAAATGGAATGCTCCCACGCTGCTATAGAGAAGCATTTTAACTCGATGGGAAAGGTTCAAAAGTCTAAAAAAAAAACAAAAGACAAAATAGATTCCAAAATGATTAAAAAATAGAATTCTAAAAAAATAAATAAAATAGATTTAAGAATTTAAAAACGCAAGACCCCCCCCCCCAAAAGGCGGAAACTTAGTTGCCAAACCATTAGTATACAAGAGATGTGAGGCAGATGTCGTCTGGTTTTACTTCGCCCGAAAGTCTTTAAAAAATTAAGCACGGCCATTTTCTAAAGTAGAAAATTGAATTCTCCGTCTTTATTTAAATAGGCTTAAAAATCGCAAACAGCTTTAAGATAAAGTTTTACCTTGCTATCTCTACGATCTTTGTAAAATATATGAATGAATTAAATTTTAATCATCTTTGATGTTTTAATGTTGGTTTTCACTGAAATCGGGTAAATAAGTTTGTAGATTTTTAACTCTTTGTCTACCAAATTTACCAAACGGCTGTACCAAATTTTCTTGGTATTTTTATCTGCATTTTAAAGTTCACTATCTTTTCTCCTCAGAACACATTCTATTGAAATAAATGCATGCAGTGTCCGGATGAAAAATTTTTTTTTTTAGATAAATAGAGGGCAAAAAATAAGGGATTAATTAGGGTTGGGTGTTAATAGAAATTTCTTTAAATGTCTACATTTGGAAACCGTATATATAAACCTAGCAGCGGCTACCCGGCGTCACCTGCGTAGAGGGGGATTTTTAAAAGTTAGTCCCGCAGATCCATTATTACTGAATCGTGAGTTGAATCCGGATGGAGTGCCCCATTTAAGTTCCTATGTAAAAAAATAGACCTTGAATTGACCCAGCTACTCTGAAAAGAAAAGTTAATGTCTAAAATATTAAATGGAAAAAAAATTCCATGCTGTTATCATTTAAATTTTATTTGTAAATATCTTCACGAATATAAATCAAATCTCTATTGTTTTTGCTCAAAAAGATCCTTTGTTTACAAATAAAAATTTTTAACGTAGAATTAATAAATAAATAAATTCATAAATTAATTTAAAAAAAAGTGCACAGGCATAAAATCTCTGTGGAAAATTAATGAAAAAAATGAAAAGAAAAGCTTCCATTTTTAATTTTGTTTACTTTTTTTATGTGGAAAATTGTTGGTACCTATTTTTCAATTATAATTTTCATTATTTCCATAAGCTGAAACGTTTTTAAAGTTTGTTTAATGTTTCTTCTTTCGAATGGACAAATAATTTTCAAGATAGTATTAACCTTTATGCAAGTTTCATTGTGTTATATATACTAGCAAATATATGCACCCTCCGTGTGCAAGTATTTAAGTTTTAATATAATAAAATATCATATTAAATTAGAAAGGCTAATGAAACTGAATAAGAATGTAGATAAAAAGATTTTGAACAGAGGGGGTATGATTGAAAAATAGAACAACTTTGAAACTAACTCTTCCATCATTTTCCGTTACTCCCGTCTTTCATTGGTAAATTTTCCTAATTAAACTGTTTAGTTAAAATAGGAAGTAAAGAATAATATTACAGTTATTTCTTCTTGTTGAGGGATTTCTTTTAAGATTTATTGAAGAGATTTTTGCTCATATTCAATAAGATAAAACCAAACAATTAGAAATCAATAATACTAAGCATATATTTATTAAAATCAAATTTTTAAGATCAATATGCAAATTAGCCTTCCCATTCACACTGTAAACCTCTATTTTGTTGTATATATAAATACAATTGTATGTTATTAATATGTAGATATGGTCAACAGTGTAAGTAATGTAAAAGAATTTTATTAATAATTGAAGTTTAAATATAAATAAAATCATGGAGAATGTGATGTAAATAACAAAGGGGATTGTGACTTGAGTAGGGATATAGTTTCGGTTACAGACAGACTAACACACAATCTCCATTATAATAAGATATTATTTTAATCTGAGTCCTTCTGCTCAATTATAATGAGCTGAACGTCAGTCTTTGTACTTTTAGTGGTACGCAGTGGTAGGAGAGCCGTTTTTAAGTCCCACCTAAATGGCGGACTAACATAGTCATTGGATGCATTGATGAAATTAGCGATCTTTAAATAGTAGAGTAAACGGGATTATCAAGTCTTTGGTAAAGCAATCGATCCTGAAGGAGGTGAACTCCGATGAAAAATTGACCTTGTATCACATCCTGCCTTGGGTGGGTAAATACACACATGAAACTAGCTTTGTCAAAAGAACAAAAGTATTTTGAAATTCTCTAATAATTAAGTAAAGTGGTTGGAAACTACGTAATCGGATTAAGGATCGTTCTTAGGACACACGCTTAAATATGTTTTAACAAGTACTCAAATGGAACCAGTTATGATAATTGCATATAAAAGTGAAAAGTAGCGGAAGAGTTAGCATCTGGGACTCCACCACCACAAAAACAAAAAAAACAACAAAAAAAAAAAAAAAAAACTATAATAAAAAACCCTAAACAACACCCTAAGAAAACCTACTTCCAGCCCTGGTGGACGCTATTTATTTGGCGAATCTTGAAATATTTTCTAAACTAAAATATTTATGTGCAGTTTAGAAAATGTTTCAAGATTCGTTAGATGGGTGAAGTGAAGCAGTTACTAACCTGACTTTAGTTTGATGTGTTGCAAATTGTCACCGGGGTTAGTATACATCACTGATGAGACTTAATAAAGTCGAAACAGTCTGTACGATTTTTTTTTCATCTGGACACTGCATGCATTTATTTCAATAGAATGTATTCTGAGGAGAAAAGATAGTGAACTTTAAAATGCAGATAAAAATACCAAGAAAATTTGGTACAGCCGTGGGGTAAATTTGGTAGACAAAGAGTTAAAAATCTACAAACTTATTTACCCGATTTCAGTGAAAATCAACATTAAAACCTCAAAGATAATTAAAATTTACACACCGAGCAATCCTTTGCCGGGATTACACTTGTCAAGTTCATTTTCTATAAAGTATTGAATTTTATGCGATACATGCATTGTAATTGCCTTCAAGCAAAAATAAAAATAATAATAATAATAATAATAATATATATATATATATATATATATATATGGAGAAAGGAAGACAAACACGGGATGTTATGGAAACATCCAGTTTCCATAACATCCCGTGGTTGTCTACCTTTCTCCACATACTGTCAGATTAACCTCCTCACATTTCTCTCTCACACACACACGCACACACACACACACACACACACATATATATATATATATATATATGAATATGTCAATATTGTGTAAATGCCAACAGAAAGTAAAATTTAGTTTGTATTTACCATTCAACTTTTATAGAAAATATCACCTAGATATTTGCACCATGAGTATGTAATGGTTAACGAGTTTGTTTTATTTTCTTTGTTTGTTTGAGAGAGAGAGAGAGAGAGAGAGAGAGAGAGAGAGAGAGAGAGAGAGAGAGAGAGAGGTTTAAGTTTAGTAATTGACTATTAAGTATTTACTTGGATTAGGTAAGTCGGGCACATGGCCACAACAATTGAGCACCCACATGGGATCGATCTTCACACTTGCAGACAAAAGATAACTAACATGAGACGGACAATTTCGATAATATTTACATGCCCCCACTTGGATGGGTGGGGGAGCAACATAATTTGGTGGGGGTATGGAAAAATGTCGTAAATTAGAATTCCAACACCCCCACCGCACCCCCAGCCGAAAAAGAAAACATGTTTTTCGTTTTATAGTCGCGTCTCTTAGAAGATAAAATCGTTGTACAAAATTAAGCAATCTATTTTGTTTGTGTGGTCTCCTCTTTGCAAGCGCTTGATCGTGAATTTATCTTGAAAAAGAATCTCCAATAATCTCGCCGTATCATTTCACCGATGCAAATAGGAAAAAGCTTTTAAGTGGCTAGCAAATAATTTATTCGAATGAGATTCGATAAAAAAAAAAAAATTAAAAAAATGAAAAAAGAAAATGAAAGTACACGAAAAAACAAAATTAAAAAAAAGAAAAAAGAAAAAAAAAAACAGAAAAAGAAAAAAAGAAAAGAAAAGAAAACGGGGGGGGGGGACGAAGAAACGTGACGAAATAATATGTTTGTGACAAAAACCAATCCGAATTTAACAGGGCTTCACGTATATATATATATATATATATATATATATATATATATATATATATATGAGGTTAAGTAAACAAACAAATGTGTTTATTTTTATATGGCCTTAGGCCGACAATTTTTGGAGGATATGTGCTTAATTGAAGTCATACCTAATTTTGAAAATTAATTTTTTAATAATTAATGAATTTAGGCGGGCATATATGTTCAAATGTAAGTCTAAACAAATCGAGAAAATGTCAATCCCAATAGTTATTTAATTTTTGAAAATATTAATTTTTATTTTGATTACATGGTTAGTACACATAATCCAATTAAAATTCAATAGCAAAATCTTTTAAATAAATACTTTTAAATCAGAAGTTTATGGATATTTTTCAACACTTATGATATATTAATAAAAAAAAGATTAAAAACACGTTTTCATACTAGAATAGTTTTTATTTTATCAGAAAAGAAATACAGATATGTTTATTTGAATAAAAATACAGTTTATTTTATTTTTTCATGTTTATTTAAATAAAAAGATGTTGATACGCAACTGACTCGACCATCAGGTGGTCACCTTAGATTTAGAGAGGCTAAAAAAAGTATTTTTCAAATGCAAATAAGACAAAGTCCAAATAATTTGTTTAATCTAAAAAACACGAAAACTCAGGAAGGAGAGAGAAAAGATTTTAATTAGGCCCAAATAAAAGTCTGTAAAAGAGCTTGGTTTGGTTTGTTTTGTTTTACGGCATATCAACCTCAGTGGGTCATTTAATGCCGATAAAGTTTTGAAATAAACCAATTCTTAATGGATAATACAATTTTTTTTTATAAATACATTGTTCTATTTAACCCATAGATGGGACCCTAACAGGTACTACCACTCCGGGTCAGAGTGGACCAGAGAGCAATGATGATGAAGGGGTGCTTCACATTCCCCAAACCTCCAAAACTGGAACCTCACCATCAGATAGAGTTTAACGTCATTCCCAGGGCATGTAGGCCCGCAGCCATCGCCTTCTAGCACCCATATGATAAAAAGGGGTTGGGGCTTGCCATAAGGGCAATAGGGTTGGGAAAATCATATAGGTGCTAGGGCTTGACGTGACCAGCCGATTGATCGGAGGGGGCCTCTCCGACCGCCCATCTAGCCAAGATAGGGCCAAAGTGGAGTATTGCATGTCATGAACTGCTCATCCACCTGGGATCTATCCTTAAGCATCACGGGTCGCCACCCACGGCCAACAGGTGGCCCCATTGGGGGAGTCTTACCCCTCTGCAGAGGTGCAGTCGGTGCATTCTAACGCCCCAGCCTACAGGGCGGTGTAAAAGAGCTACAACTTTTGATCATTACACGTGAAGATTAAAATAGATATTTCTGGCCGGTTAGGCACCGTTAAAACCGGCGTTTAATTGAAGTTTGTCCGTTCTTGTACAATCAAGGGAAATAATAAAATTTAATGCATATTCACGTAATTCATCTTCGTGTGTATGTGGGAGTGGGCTACAACAATGAATATAAAACAAACTACAAACAAAAACTATATATTAAACAACATAAAAATAAATAAATCCATTCATAATAATATTCTTATATATAAAATATAAAGTAACACATACACATGTATAGACACATATACAGTTGTATATATATGTATATACACACATATATGTACATATTTTCCTATATATATATATATATATATATATATTTGTACGATATGTGCTTAATTGAAGTCATACCTAATTTTTGAAAATTAATTAGTTAATAATTAATGAATTTAGGCGGGCATATATGTTTAAATGTAAGGCTAAACAAATCGAGAAAATGTCAATCCCTGAATATACATTTCGACCTATTAGGTCTCATCAGCAAGGTTATAGACATGGGAGACTGCTTGCTTGCTGATGGGACCTAATAGGTTGAAATGTACATTCAGGGATTGACATTTTCTCGATTTGTTTAGCCTTACATTTAAACATATATGCCCACCTAAATTCATTAATTATTAACTAATTAATTTTCAAAATTAGGTATGACTTCAATTAAGTA
>CM042154.1:25597376-25604876 GCA_023376005.1 Doryteuthis pealeii | reverse complement strand
TGAATTTAGGCGGGTATATATGTTCAAATTTAAGGCTAAACAAATCGAGAAAATGTCAATCCCTGAATGTACATTTCGACCTATTATGTCTCATCAGTAAGGTTAGAGACATGATGAGACCTAATTTGAACATATATGCCCGCCTAAACTCATTAATTATTAACTAATTAATTTTCAAAATTAGGTATGACTTCAATTAAGCACATATCCTCCAAAGATAGTCGGCTTAAAGCCATATCAAATAAACACATTTGTTTGTTTACTCACTCTCATATATATATATATATATATATATATATATATATATATATATATATATATATATAATCAACCCCTCTGCACGAGTAGGATGTAACATAAGGTCAATTTCATAAGCAGAGTTTAAACTCAACACATGAGTAGCACAGCTTTGATTGCATGATAAGATGGGGGAGCTGAAGGTAAATGTGGCGCTCCAAATCAGACGCAAAAATAATCTCCTTGATCTAGCGCTCGCGAAAAGGGGATAGACTCCCTCGATGACAGGTTGATATCGACAATAGGCTAGTCTGTCGACTTTACTTTTACAAAACTTTAACAAAAATAAATACACTCACACACACACACGCACATACACACACACACACACACACACACACACACACACACATATATTATATATATATATATATATATATATATATATATATATATATATATATATATATTATTAATGTGTATGGTTGGCACTAGTATAGTAGAAAAAGTAATAGTGATCCAACGTACAGTGTTATTAGAAGAGTGCTCAATATCTGTGATAGAGCGTTGATTTTTTAAAAAGACTTTCGTTTACCTGGTGAATGCTTTTAGCAGGAAACCATTGGTAGTAATATCGTTCCCAAATAAATGAATAAAAGCTAAAACATTTATTTGTCACTTCATTCAACTATATATATATATATATTAAATTTATATATATATATATATATATATATATATATATATATATATATATATATATATATATATATATAACAAATTTAATATAAACCCTTTGCCTATTAGGTTGTGTTCTGAGAATTCGGGCCCCGAATTGGGAAGTCGTTGTCCTGGAGGTGACCTTGCCCTCTGTAATCCTGCGATGGGATACACGGCAAGTGTAAGTGGCTGCGCAGTTTGAATTACTATTATCATTGACTAGATGATTTAGCATTCTCCGTTTGTGGCATGGGCTGGTGGTCCAGTGTGTAGAGTCTCCGCTCTTCACTCTGTGGTCCGCTGGTTCAGTCTCTAGTGGTATGCACTGCTGATGAGACCAAAGGAGGTCGAAACAGCTGTCCAGTGCTCCGGGTGTCGCAAATGGTGTTTGCCGAGTTGTCTGGTCGTGGTAATATGATTTAATTATCAATATATATATAGGGGTCGGGTTAGCTCAGTCGGTAGAGCGTTCGGCTAGAAACCACAAGGTTCCTAGTTCGATACCGGTCCTCGCCAACTCAGCGTATGAGTAGCACAGGGATCTGTGCGGTAAAGTAAGGAGCTGATGGTAGGTGTGGCGCTCGACCTCAGACGCTAAAAATAATCACCTTGGTCTAGCGCAAGTGAAAAGGGAATAGACTCCCTCGCTGATTGGCTGATACCGACTTTAGGCCGCCCCGACGACTTTACTTTATATATATATATATATATATATATATATATATATATATATATATATATAAATGCTTCATAATAACACCCAACTTCAACATAAAACACACACACACACACACACACACACACATATATATATTTATATATATAAGTATTTTAGTGATATATTGATCACTTTGTGTGTAAATAAAAGTCAGTTTTTTATGCACTTGCTTACAAACTCTATAAACGTATTTATTATTAAAATATACTCACCTAACATCACTTACCAGACTCTCAATATTTCCCTGTGGTTGAATCTCTTTTATTCTCCGAAAAAAAAAAACCCTCAAAAATAAAAAAATATATATTTACTTATGAGTACATCTTTTAGTTCTCTAATTCTTTTTGCTTGGTGCCAAACCAACGTCTTATAAAGTTATTGAATTCTTTGAAGATCCCACTGCCTTCTGCATGATAACATTATCAAGCGTCTTTACATACATCCGAACCGGCTATTTTCAGCAGTAATCGCATTTATGAGCAAGCGTTTCCCTGTGAGGGACTGTCTCCGGGCAATTATACGCTAGGTTAACTTTACCGTCTACACCGCAAAGTTTGTTGATATCATTGGCTTCCATTTTATTTTGCTCGCTCGCTATTGTTTGAACGAGTATTGTGTGAATTGCATTTTTTTATATAGATTTTTCTGGCGATATCATTTCTAAATCCAACAAAATTAAAGAATTGTGAATAAAAGAAAGAAAAGAAAAAAAAAAAAAAAAACAAAAAACACTGAATTTTGGAGCAAAATGAAAATGGTGGTGATGTATAAAAAAAAAGTTGTTATCAAAAATTATTCTAATCATAAGTACGGACAATTTTCCTCAGAAGTTGATTTTCTAACTCGGTAACTTCGTTCATATATTCATGTTAATTTAGCTGAATAGGTGATTTAAAAGTGCTTCTTAACTTCACAGTGTGGGTGTTAAAAGAACGTTATTTTAGACTAGATGAAGAACTCGGCGTTACCCGGGATAATTATATATATATATATATATATATATATATATATATATATATATATATATATATATATAAAATTCATCTGAACACCGCGTGCATTAACACCAATGCAAATTTGTTTGATTATAATGTTTTTTAAATACAAATTTAACGTCATGACATTACATCACGTGAACACGATCCACGTCACATAAACGTTTAAACAAGCCACAGTTTAAAAAAACAATTTTTAGCTTTACATTTCCCATCGCGTGAAAAACGCTTCATATAAACGCTAAAAAATTTGATTTTTAACATTTCACGACTGGTTTTTGACATCTCAACCACTTCTCATCTGATGATTGGATTACCATGAAACTTTAAGTTATGAGTGTAAAACCATAATATTACCATTAATTATAAATCTGCTCTGCTTTATTAGCATTGAGCACCTTTCCATGCAAATACTTTTCTCATTTTTTCATTCACTATTCATTATATATATATATATATATATATATATATATATATATATATATATATATTTGGAGGATATGTGCTTAATTGAAGTCGTACCTAATTTTGAAAATTAATTAGTTAATAATTAATGAATTTTAGGCGGGCATATATGTTCAAATGTAAGGCTAAACGAATCGAGAAAATGTCGTTTAGCCTTACATTTGAACATATATGCCCGCCTAAAATTCATTAATTATTAACTAATTAATTTTCAAAATTAGGTACGACTTCAATTAAGCACATATCCTCCAAAAATTGTCGGCTTAAAGCCATATAATAATAAACACATTTGTTTGTTTACTTAACCTCACACACACACACACACACACACACACACACACATATATAATATATATATATATATATATATATATATATAAAGGAAAAGGTGACTTACCGGTGAATTTGGTCACGATGATTAGTAAGTGTGGAATTCAGAGGGGTAAGTCAGCGATATAACAAATACAAAGTGCTCAATACTAAGTAGAGCAAATTTATTATAAAATGGGTACAAGAGATAACCCACTCGAGTTTCACCATAAGGATCTTCAGGGTTAAATCCACTGAATTAATCGAGACACCGATTCACGTGAAATCGACTGATATTAATCGGTGTCTCCATTAATTCAGTGGATTTAACTCTGAAGATCCTTATGGTGAAACTCGAGTAGGTTATCTCTTGTACCCATTTTATAATATATATATATATATATATATATATATATATATATATATATAAAGAAGGTTGGCAAAAAGGATTATGTTTAAAAATAAAAATATTATTAACTTACATATGCGACACGTGTTTCAGATCTGTTATCTTCTTCAGGCATTGAATAACTATATTTTGGCAGAATATGTATATGTGTTATTTCTGATATTTGATAGGTTGTGTGTGTTTTTGTAACTTACTTTTGCTTATAATGGTTGTGTAAGCCACGCTCCCCTTGAGGGGGAATGCCGAAGGGATCAACGCATTTTTTTCACCTGCCACCCATGAGTCTTGGCTCGTGGGTGACCCCACATTAATAGGGTCTTGTGCCTGACCCGTACACGTGGGGTACGTAGTAAATATCTAGTATGCAGATAAAGCCAACGGTATCAATAATGTAATACTATTTTTATTAATATTTGGGGTTTAAATAAAAATAAAATCATGGAGCATGTGGCGTAAATAACTAAGGGAATTGTGACTTGAGTAGGGATATAGTTTCGGTTACAGACATAGAAACACACAATCTCCATTATAATAAGATATTAAAAAATAGAAAAGTGTGTGTTAAAAATTGAATTAAATCCAATAACCAGTGAAGTAAATAAATTATAGATTTAATGATGCTTAGATTTTTAACTTACCTCATTCTCAACAACCCACTTCTGAAATTTGTTTATATAGTCAATTTAAAAATTTGTGAAAGGCCATTAACATTATCGCGTTCGTATTTAAGTGGTTCTAGATCAAAGACAAATATTCATTAAATCAGGAATATTTGGCAGTTTAGGGAAGGAATATTTGTAGTCTAAGAACAAAAGGCGCGAAAGACAAATACCTGGATGCCAAGACGAACACATCTAATATTTTCTTTTCAACAGTAAGTTCTAAAGAGCATTGCGTATGCGTATTAGTATGTTTGCAACGACGGGAAGAAAACAAAATGAATATATATATATATATATATATATATATATATATATATATATATATATATAGGCTAATTTTTAATAAAATACCTAATTTCAAATATTTTTATGACCGTATCGTGTCTTCATCAAAAGATATTAAAAATAAAATTGTCCTTTTTTATCGAGCGTTTTTTATTATTTTTTATGCAAATTTTTCAAGTTTTTACAATGCATGAGTGACTGAAAAGAATTTGTTAACAGATGAACAAAAATATTTCTTTTAATGTTTCACCCGTAATAAACCATCTAATTTGGTTATTTTCTTTGTTATTTCATTAGAATAAAATGGAGGGTAATTAATTTTTTTTGCTATAGGGTAACCCTTCTCCTATGTTGAGAATAAAAGGAAGAGTAATTATTTTTTGCTTTAGGGTAATCCTTCTTCTATGTTGAGAATAAAAGGAAGAGTAATTATTTTTTTCTATAGGGTAACCCTTCTCCTGTGTTGAGAATAAAAGAAGGGTAATTATTTTTGCTATAGGATAATCCTTCTTCTATGTTGAGAATAAAAAGAAGGGTTATTTTTTTTTTGCTATAGGGTAACCCTTCTCCTAGGTTGAGATAAAACGAGTGGTAATTATTTTTTGCTATAGGGTAACCCTTCTCCTAGGTTGAGAATAAAAGGAAGAGTAATTATTTTTTTGCTTTAGGGTAACCCTTCTCCTATGTTGAGAATAAAAGGAAGAGTAATTATTTTTTGCTATAGGGTAACCCTTCTCCTATGTTGAGAATAAAAGGAAGAGTAATTATTTTTTTGCTATAGGGTAACCCTTCTCCTATGTTGAGAATAAAAGGAAGAGTAATTATTTTTTTTGCTAGGGTAACCCTTCTCCTATGTTGAGAATAAAAGGAAGAGTAATTATTTTTTGCTTTAGGGTAACCCTTCCTATGTTGAGAATAAAAGGAAGAGTAATTATTTTTTGCTATAGGGTAACCTTCTCCTATGTTGAGAATAAAAGGAAGAGTAATTATTTTTTGCTTTAGGGTAACCCTTCCTATGTTGAGAATAAAAGGAAGAGTAATTATTTTTTTGCTATAGGGAAACTCTCCTATGTTGAGAATAAAACGAGGGTAATAATTTTTGCTATAAAGTAGCCCTCCTCCTATGTTGAGAATAAAACAAGGGGAAATTATTTCTTAGTTATAGAGTAACCCTCCTCCTATGTTGAGAATAAAACGGGGGGTTATTATTTTTTGCTATGGGGTAACCCTTCTATGTTGAGAATATAACGAGATGTAATTATTTTTTTTGCTATAAGGTATCCTATGCTGAGAATAAAATGAGGGGTAATTATTTTTTCTATAGGGTAACCCTCCTCCTATGTTCAGAATAAAACGAGGGGTAATTATTTTTTGGCTATAAGGTAACCATCCTCCGATGTTGAGAATAAAATGAGAAGTAATTATTTTTTTTGCTATAGGGTAACCCTCCTCTAATTTTTAGAAAAAACGAGATATACTTGATTTCCAATCTAAACAATTAAATAACCCACTGTGGGTTGATATGCCGTTAAACCAAACAAACAAGCCATACTACTTTTTATAGAATTTTAAAAAATGTTCTAAACTTGTTCTATATCCACATAATACGTCGAGTATATAATAGAGAGACAGACAGATAGAGTAGGTGAAATGGAGATGGTGACTCTTACTTTTTAACTCTGTTTCTACTTGTTCCTGTAAACTTGGCCGCCATGTTCTTCCGTCGATCTATTTCTATTAAGGGTTGGTTCTTCTTCGGGTTGGGGTGGCCATTGCTTATTTTAATATTAACTCAACAAATTGCTTTCAAATGTTTATCAGTCAATTTCGTTTGATGGGTTGATTTCGTAGTCAAGTCAATGAGGATTTAGTAAGCTTAACATGATATTTAAAGTTAAATGGTATCAGAACGTCTCGCGTTCCGTATGTTTTAACAAATAAATTCAAGTACCGTCGGCGGGCCTGATAAAATGCCTTCGCGGGCCGGATCCGGCTTCGGGCCGTAGTTTGGTGACCCCCTGCTCTATATAACTCTCAACACGGAGGCCTATATCAAGTGCATAGAAAAGATAGTGTTGACTTGAATCAAGTGAAGGGATACCGGGGGACCCTACATCAGGACTCTGCGCCATGGGACACGAGCAGGAGAACCCAGTGTTAGTTGTCAGAAAATTTATACTGAACTGAAGGCAAATATGATGGCAGTATTTACCAATTTGAACAAGTGACCGCTGGAAATGCATACAGGGATACCGAAGTCGGGAGGTCGTAGTTAAAGTCAATAGCAATTTCTTTTAATAAATTTAATATACAGTATTTGAAGATATTTTCATGTAATTTTGGTAAATATATCTGATACAGTAATAAGTCAGTGATATTTAAAAAAAAAAAGAGATGTCAATTTACCCATCGTACCCTATATATATATATATATATATATATATATATATATATATAAGTAATCCACAGACACGTGTTTCGAGGTTTCACCTTTCATCAGTGTGGTTATACTTTAACAGCTACTCCTAGCCTGGTTTGAGACCTGAATGAATTTTCGTCCGCCAAGTCTCTTACCCATGTGGCCAGAAGCGGCTGTCAAATATAGGAGAATATTTAATTGATACATTTCTAAGCGGAAATGA
Source organism: Doryteuthis pealeii (assembly GCA_023376005.1). Taxonomy (NCBI): domain Eukaryota; kingdom Metazoa; phylum Mollusca; class Cephalopoda; order Myopsida; family Loliginidae; genus Doryteuthis; species Doryteuthis pealeii. Next base: position 25,597,434 of record CM042154.1, on the reverse strand, counting down.
ACTCACTAGAGTCCTCAAACTTTGTAAACAAAGTTAAGGGTTAACTACACGCCAGAAC
>CM042154.1:25562376-25594876 GCA_023376005.1 Doryteuthis pealeii | reverse complement strand
CAGCGAACAGTAGGATTTGAACTCGAGTCACCGATCCCATTTCCTGCAAGGATAACCATTGCCTTAAGCCCACATAGTGTAAGAGTATAACTATATAGTTATGGTATTTATGTTACAGTTATATACATTTAAAGATGCTGATAGGTATTCTTCCTGCATCACTGGCACATACAAATTTAAAAGGACACACAAAAATCGTATCCATACATCCTAGCGTGTTTTTTATTGCCTCACCATTTCCAGCTAACTGTAAATACATTTGAATATTTTCTTGGAAACGAATTACCCTGTTTGGGGTACAAAGTAGGGGTTAGACGGTTTTAGTTGTTCCTAGATAAAAACTCTACAATTTATTAAGAAACTTTAGTTGGGACCCATCAAATTTCCCTGGGACTCATTCAAATCAAATCTGTGCATCCCAGGACGCACTGAATGAAAAATAAAAGCTATCAGCATCATTGTATATTTACCAACCACGCAGCACGTGAAAGACGTGACATGAGGTCAATTTTTAAACGGAGTTTAACGGGTTTCAGAGTCTTCCTTCTCCTCGACTGGTCGCCTAACCAAAGTGAAAGAGCCCTGTCCACCCTAATATTTACTCATAGTTGGAAGGCAGAATTGTCGGATACACACTTTTCCAGATTTTAGCGCAATGTGAAATGCAAACAGCCGCGTCCATGATTTGAACTTGGGTCGTCGAGTCAATTTCTTACAACAGTAACCAGAACACCACTCCGCCTACCCCCCCATGATGTTAGGATTATATTTCCATATATATATTTACCAACCCCTCCGCACGAGCAGGATGCAACACAAGGTCAATTTCTTAAGCGGAGTTTAACAGGTTTGAATTCAGAGTTTTCCTTCACCTAGACCGGTTGCCTAGCCAAGGTTGAAGAGCCCAGTCTGCCCAACCATTTACCCATAGATGGAGGGAGAGTGGAATTCATACCTTTCCCAAGGGTATTAGCGCTATGTGAAATGCAATTATCACGTCCAGGATTTGAACTCGGGGCGACGAGTCCATTTCTCATGACTTTAACCATTACACCACGCGCTTCCTTTATATATTCATATAATGCATGGTTTCTTTTAGGAATTGGATTATTTTTTAAGGATTCTACTTCTTTAACTCTTTGCCTACTTTAAACCGATCACATCGGCTCTACCACAATTGTGATCCTACCGTAAGCCGCTGGCAGCGGCTCTCTCACGTGTCATTCGTCTACACTGAAAAATCACTACGCGAACACCCTTACCATCTTTTTGTTCTATCTGTAAACCAACCCAGAGACTGGTACTTGATCCTTTTACAATAGGGGAAATAATACCAATAAAATTTGGTACAGCCGATGTGGAATTTGGTAGGCCAAGAGTTCTTAAATTGCTTGCTTGGCAAAATTTGGTTAGGACTATGTTTATATCGGCACAATTTAGTAACATGCGTTTCACGGCGTACTGTTCTGTACAAGACCTATGCATTGACGTTAAACTGTGTCTGATGGCGAGGTTTTAGTTCTGGAGATCTGGGGGAATGTGGAGCACCCCTACATCACCATTGCTCCCAGGTCCACTCTGACCCGGAGTGGTAGTACCTATTAGGGTCCCATCAATGGGTTAAATAGAAATGTGTTTTTAAAAATTTGAGTATCCATTAAGAATGAATTTATTTCAAAACTTTCTTGGCAGTAAATGACCCACTGAGGTTGATATGCCGTAAAACAAAACAAAATAAAAACAAAACAGCAAAAAAAAAAAGAAAAAAAAGAAAAAGAAAACCCCCCAACCACCAAAACAAAAAACAAAACAAACAAAAACTGGTGTAAAAATTAATTTTTGAAATGTGGTGAGGTGTGGTTTCGTATTCTTTGTTGTAGTAATAGTAGTAATTCTCCGAGCGTATCTTAGCTCTGTATGTTAGCTTCTCGTAGCTAAATATCCCCTATGTCCTCTAGACTGTCTCTATATATCTCCTGCTGTAATGCACATATGTAAATGAGATAACACGCCATTGGCTACCTCACTGCATGAAAGATATTGCCTGTGGAGGCGGGGAAATATTTGATAAATGAAATAAAACATTTAATATTTAAAAAATTACTTACTTAAAAAGCTTCATATTCACTCCCCTATATTGAGATGTTTGTTTTGCTTTACAGCCAACGACAATGTTGTTTTTTTTTGCAATACACCCATTTTTACATAATTCCACAAAGTTTTATTAAAATTGAACAAATATTCTAATTTTAGTGTAAAATGATATATACTTTTTTTTATATATACTAGCAAATATATGCACCCTCCGGGCGCACGTATTTAAGTTTAAATGTAATAAAATATTAGATTAAATCAGAAAGGCTAATGAAACTAATTAAGAATTCAGATAAAAATATTTGAAACGGAGGGGGTATAATCGGAAAATAGAACAACTGAAACTTACTCTTTCATCACTTCCGTTTTTCAATGCTAAATTTTCCTAATTTAACTATTTAGTTAAAATAGGAAGTAAGGAATAAAATTACACTTATTTCTTCTTGTTAATTAATTTATTTTAGGATTTATTGAAGAGATTTTTACTCATATTCATTAAGATAAAACCAAACAATTAGAAATCAATAATACCAAGCACATTTTTATTAAAATCAGTTTTTTTTATATCAATATGCAAATTAGCTTTACGTTTACACTGAAAACTGGTATTTTGTTGTATATATAAATACAATTGCATGTTATTAGTATTTAGGTAAGGCCAACAGTATTAATAATGTCAAACAGTTTTATTATTAATTGAGGTTTAAATATAAATAGAATCATGGAGAATGTGACGTAAATAACTAAGGGAATTGTGACTTGAGTAGTAATCTAGTTTCGGTTACAGACAGAAAAACACACAATCTCCATTATAATAAGACTAGCAAATATATGCACCCTCTGGGCGCACGTATTTAAGTTTTAATGTAATGAAATATGTTAAATTAGAATAACTAATGAAACTAAAGCGAATGCAGATAAAATTATTTAAAACAGAGGGGGGGTATAATCGACAAGTAGAAAAACTTTGAAACTAACTCTTCCATCATTTTCCTAATTTAACTACTTAGTTAAAGTAGTAAGTAAAGAATAAAATTACAGTTATATCTTCTTGATAATGGATTTTTAAAAGATTTATCCCCGAAATGTTTGCTCATATTTATAAAAATAAAACAAAACAATTAGAAATCAATATTACTAAGCACATATTTATTAAAAATCCAATTATTAATATCAATATGCAAATTAGCCTTCCCGTTCACACTCCAAAATGCTATTTTGTTGTATATATAAATACAATTGCATGTTATTAGTATGTAGATATGGCCAACAGTATTAATAATGTAAAACAATTTTATTAATAAATAAAGTTTGAATGAAAATAAAATCATGGAGAATATGACGAAAATAACTAAGGGAATTGGGACTTTAGTAGTAATATAGTTTCGGTTACAGACAGAAAAACACACAAACTCCATTATAATAAGATATAAATCAATAATACCGGACATGGTATCGTCACGACCTTTTTGATGTCGTGTACATCCTCAAAATAGATTCCCTTGATAATCCCCTTGAGCTTGGGGAAGAGGGAAAAATCACATGGAGCCAGGTCGGGTGACTGGGGAGGTTGCTCCAGCACAGTGATGTTATTCTGGGCCAGGAACTCTTGGATACGCAGGGCAGTGTGGGCAGGTACATTGACATGGTGAAGCAGCCATGGGTTGTCCTGCCACATCTCTCGCTTGTTCTCCCGCACTGAACGAATTAAACACCGCATGCTTTGTAGACATGCTGGTTGATCGTCTGTCCCTGTGGCAAGACCTCGCAGTGGACGATACCTCTCACATCGAAGAATGCAACCAACCTGGAACTTTTCTGACGTATCTCGTACCTTGAAAATAGTATGAATCCCTCATCCCCCTAGTTATTAGTTAAATAGTTGTAGCAAGAATAACCCTGCTGTACCGACACAGAAGTGTAAGAGAACTCTTGCCTCTATCTTGCCTGCCTGGATCGAGCTCGGGTCCTCCGGAATGCGAAAAACATGACTTAAGAGTTACGTGGACGTGTGGTTTGATTCAGGCGCCCAGATGCACGAAAGGTTGCGTTGGCCCTGGTTATAGACAGACGAAAAGCCAATTAAAACTTGTTTTAACAAACAATGTGGACCGTTTAATGTTGCATACTTAATTTTTGAGGATATATAATACAGGATTTTTCTTTATTCTATGCATTAATGATTTTGCCTATAAATCAAATACTCATTGATAAACTTACGCAATTCCTGAGGGTATCGTGACGTAAGCAGTGACTTAGTATCGGTTACAAACAGACACCAAATCTCCTTTATAATACGATTAAAAACTGCTTGCATGAATAAACATTACTGTATTTAATATGCATTTCTTAAAATTCATATAAAATGTTTGTGACAAAATGTGTAACAAAATGCTTATAAAATCCTTTAGCTTAGAGAATAAAGACATTTCCATTCCAAGAACAATTTCAGCCCTGTTGGCAGTGGCTTTAGAATACACCGACTGCACCTCAGCAGAGGGATAAACCTCTCCACAATGGGGCCACCTGTTGACCGTCGGTGCCGATCCGTGATACTTAAGGATGGATCCCCGGTGGCTGAACAGTCCATGACATGCAACACTCCACTTTAAACCTTACTTGGGTCAGACGGGTGGTTGCAGAGGCCCTCTCCAATTCACCCTAACACCTATTCCCTTTATGGCAATCCCCAACCCTTTTTATCATATATGGACTGGAAGGTGGTGGCCGAGGGTCTTAATGTCCTGAGTATGACGTTAAACTCAATCTGATGGTGAAGTTTCAATTTTGGAGCTCTGAGGGGAATGTTGAGTACCCCTTCATCAACATTACTCCCAGGTCCACTCTAACCCGGAGATGTGGTATCTGTTAGGGTCCCGTCTATGGGTTAAAATACATAAGAAAAATAAGAAAAATGAGTTAAAATGAGTTAAAGAAATTAAGTTTAAAAGAAAAACTGAGTACCCATCAAGAATAAGAATGAATAAAGCAAAACGTCTTCGGCATAAAATAACCCAACAAGGGTTGACATGCCGTAAAATCCAACCAATCAAAGATAATTTTGTGGGGGTCGGTATTCGCACTGAATCTCATTTTTAACCATCCGAATTCTCGAGATAATGGTTATAACTATGAAATGCTAGTTAGAATCCTCCCCTCCTTCCTAAATAGAAACATCAGTATAATCAGGACCCGCTGTTATAACGGGAACCCGACGGATTGACGGTCCCTCTAGGTAGTAAAACACTAATTGAGTCGGTAGTTAACACGCAACATGTCGAGCTTTATTCTTTCACAGACCGGAAAGATATTATCTACTGATCAATTATTGGCAAGTGGCAAGAGTTTATTTCGCCTAGGGGAACCTGCTGCTACCACAATGTCCATCGATTGGGAAGCTGAATAGCGATAACAGTTCTTTTATTTAATTAAAAAAAAAGAAAAAAAGAAAGAATCCAAACTAAAAAAACGAATGAAAATGGCGACCACTATTTATCGTCTGCTAACGGTTTCACTTTTGACGAGGATTTCTTTTTTTCTTTTTTCTAGTATCTATTTTATAAACTGGTATCATACGGGTTACAACTACAAAAAGGACATCCTTGTTTGGTCGTTAATTATTTTGATTCGTTGTTTTGTGTGATTTTCTTTATTCAATGGCATATCAACCTTCATGGGTTATTTAATGCCAAAGTCATCCTTGGAGAATATGGGTGCTGGTTAATCTGTTACACCAGTACCTTCTAAAGCTCTCCCAATTGGCTTTTCGTCTGTCTATAACCAGGGCCAACGCAACTTTCCGTGCATCTGGGCACCTGAATCAAATCAAACGTCCGCGTCTCTGTGGGGGTCGAGATAATGGTTGCTAGTTAGAATCCTCCACTCATTCATAGTCACGTTTTTCGCATTCCGAGGACGCGAGTTCGATCCAGGCAGGCAAGATAGAAGCAAGAGTTCTCTTACACTTCTGTGTCGGTACAGCAGGGTTATTCTTGCTACAACATTTAACTAATAACTAGGGGATGAGGGATTCATACCATTTTCAAGGTATGAGATATGTCAGAAACGTTCCAGGTTGTCGCATTCTTCGATGTGAGAGGCATCGTCCACTGCGAGTTCTTGCCACAGCATATCTACAAAGCATGCGGTGTTTGCTTCGTTCAGTGCGTGAGAACAGGCGAGAGATGTGGCAGGACAACCGGTGAGTTCTTCGCCATGACAATGTACCTGCCCACACTACCCTGAGTATCCGAGAGTTCCAGGCCCAGAATAACATCACTGTGCTGGAGCAACCTTCCCAGTCGCCCGACCTGACTCCATGTGATTTTTTCCTCTTCCCCAAACTCAAGGGGGTCATCAAGGGAATCCATTTTGAGGATGTACACGACATCAAAAAGGCCGTGACGACAGAGCTACGGAGAATCCCGGAAGAATCTTTCACTTTTCTGACATACCTCGTATTATTCCTAAAGTGAACGTAATAACGCGACTACAGGTCAGCACGTAATCTACTACGTCATGGGGACTACCCAGGGTTATGATTTTTTTTTTGCTTAATGGTATATCAACCTTGGTGGGTTTTCTAATGCCAAGACCTTGTAGATGAACAGTAGTGGTTCTATTTAACTAATAGCCGAGGAAAATGAGGGGGTTCATATAATTCCCAAGGGTATTAGTCCGGAAATGAACGTAACAACCCGACTACAGTCCATCACGTTAGTCACTACTCCACGGAGACCCTTAGTTGTATGGTTTGGTTGGGATCTTTTTTTAATGCATACCAATCATTGCGGATTATTCATGTCTCTAGTGTTCTATCTTTCCAGTTCTCTCTCACTCTCTCTTTCTAGAAAAAAAAAATTCTTAATTAAAACCTATTAAACTCCACTTAAAAATTGATCTTGCTCGTGTGGAGCGGTTAGGTATAAAATATGAAAAGACCTCCCCCCCAAAAAAAACAAAAAAACTCGTAGATATTGATAATCGATATTATCTTATAATCAGTAAAAAAACAACCAACCAACCAACCAACCAACAACACAACAACAACAACAACAATAATAATAATAATAATAATAATAATAATAATATTATTATTATTATTATTATTATTATTATTGCTGGTTGGGTCCTCAGTTTTCAGTTTGGACGTCAGGCAGAGAAGATGTTTCTACCTTGGCTGAAGCTCACTGCATACGCGCGATATGTTAGTCAGATGAAGATGTTATTTAAGTAAATAAAAGCTTACATAAGTAATATGGTTTTGTGGTTAATGAATGTCTTGGCAACAAGACTGATCTAGAAGAAGGAAGGAATTAAGGACGACCAACCAGAAGAGACGTTAGAAGAACTTAAGATACCAAAGATGAACAGAAGAAAAATAGAAGTAAGTAAAGAAGAGTATACAACAGTTATTTACTAAGCTTAACTTAGATGTGGCACAAGGCCAGCATTATGAGGCACCCAGTGAGAATCAAACTAACAATGGTCTGTTAAACTATCTTGCTAACCATTAGGCTACATGGGGTGCCCTTAGAACTATTATTAGATAGCAATACGTGAAACCATACAACTGTATACTGATTATTTGTATTACATAGAAATACTTAATGTCATATAATCCCCCCAAAAAAATTAAATAAAAAAAAAAAATTAAGAAAAAAAAAGAAAAAAGAAATGTAAATATAAACATACAATAAATGTGGTTCCCTTGGCATAAACTAACCCAAGATGGATTGACATGCCGTTGAAATCAATGAAAAAAAAATTTCGTATGTATATGTAAATATATTATTTCTCTGAATTTTGAGATGAGGCTTGAAGATTAGTATCATCTGCGTTATTCGGACTATTGTCCCCATCTTCATTGTTATTTGTACAACGTTTCGGCCGATATAAATATATGTTTGCGCGAATGTACATATGTGTGTCTGTGTGTATGAACACATGTGTGAGATTTTTGTTTTTACTTTTTAATCCCCATGGCCTTATGGCATCGTTGGATATTTAGATTCAACGATCAAGATTTAAGGGAAAGATTTTTGCAAACTGTCTCCAAATTGTTGTCTTAATTGATGCAAGGGAACCGCTCTGAGAATTGTAGTGTCACGACTCGAGACGAGACTGCTCAAATCTAATATCTTTGAAATATCAATAATAAATGTTGCCCAAAATCAGTCGACCGTGGATGAACACAAAGGGAAGTCCATGTCACTGAGCATGCGGAGTAACTGACACGGAACACTGATAAGGTCATATCCGCCGAGAAAGACCGGTATCGCCCGGGGTTTGTCCTTTGGTTTATCCTCCCAATACTGGAACAGTAAGGAGATGGAAAGTTACACATTAATGTAAGATGTATTCTCCAGAGATCAGGGAATAGGGTAGCGAGGAAAAGAGAAGGGGTGGTGGTGGTAGTGTTTTTGTTGTTGTTATCCCACCCCTCTTTCTCCGATTTTCGATTTGGGTGTCCAGTGATTAAATATTTGGTGGGTCGGGGAGAAATAATTGTGGGTGGTGTAGTTGGGGTGGTTGTCGTCATAATGACGCTGTGGTGTTGTTTGTGAGTACGATTGATAAGAAAGGCGATCGCAAGCGAAGAAGAAGAAGGAGGAGGAGGAGGAGGATGAGAAGAAGAAGAAGAAGAAGAAGAAGTAGAAGAACAACAACAACAACAACAACGCAACGAAGAAGACGAAGAAGACGAAGAAGAAGAAAAAGAAGAAGAAGAAGAAGAAGAAAAAAAGAAGAAGAACACAAAGAGGAAGAAGAAGAAGAAGAAGAAGAAGAAGAAGAAGAAGAAGAACAACAACAACAACAACACCAAAGAGGAAGAAGAAAGAAAAAAAGAAGAAGAAGAACGCGAAGAAGAACGCGAAGAAGAAGAAGAAGAAAAAAGAAGAAGAAAAAGAAGAAGAAAAAGAAGAAGAAGAACAACAACAACGCAAAGAAGAAGAAACGCAAAGAAGAAGAACACAGAAGAAGAAGAAGAAGAAGAACACAAAGAAGAAGAAAACACAAAGAAGAAGAAAAAAAACAAGAAGAAAAGAAGAAGAAGAAGAAGAAGAAGAAGAAGAAGAAGAAGAAGAAGAAGAAGAAGAAGAAACAAAAGGAACGCAAGGAAGAAAGAAGAAGAAGAAGAAGAAGAAGAAGAAGAAGAAGAAGGATGGAGTAAAAATAACAATGGAATCTCCCAAAATAGAATAAAACCGCGGGAAGAATCAAGTTTAAAGAACAACTGGAATATGGTGCATTTGGCGCGTAGATGATTTAGTTAAAAATGGAGAGTGGAAAGTAACAACAGAGGGTGTGGAGAGCGAGAAAGCAGCGTCCTTGTGTAGTTTCCATCTAGCATTTTCCCAAAACGTTTTGCTTAGAGTTCAAATAATAATAATAAAACTAGCATAACCTGTGGTTATACCACAGCATAATAATTTGATTATTACAATCTTGTAATGTTTACGTAAGAGTTAAATATGTAAAAAGTATAATAATCTTGATTTAACTCACTTTCACTATTTTTTCTTTCTTTTTTTTTATGTTCAATTGAAACAGATTAGCGTCATCGCTTCATCGTGCGCTTACACCCTCTCTCTATCTTTCCCCTTCTTTCTTTCTTTCTTTCTTTCTTATCATATTTTCTGTGTAGCATGTCCTTTTTCTTCCCTTTATTTATAATAAAAACGGAATGGTCCATTGTTTAGCTGAGGTGGCGATACTCACAAGAAATAAGAATTCTGCGGTTAAGCAACACCACATAAATAGGATTTACATTTTTGCATTTCATCTTGGACAATTTGGATGGTCTCATTTGTGAACCAGAGGGTGTTGCACGATGATAACGGTTGTACAATTAAGGAACACGAGTATTAATATATAGATAATTAGAAACAATAAAAAAGCTTTTAACAACACAAAACTTCTGTCCCATTCAGTGACGCGTTACTTCTGTCACCTGTTTTCTTATTATTTCCCCAGATAATTTTCCCGGCCAGTGTGAAATGAGGTGATACATAACGCTGGTTTTACATATATTGTGTCGGGCATCTGGAACTAGTTTTATGGCTGGTTTATCATATACTTAACCTTTTTGTGACATTAAAAAAGAAAAAAAAAAGAAACATTTTCTGATAGTGAGACTAGCTTTCAATCTTGCTTTTATTCACTAAACATAAGTTGCGAGCAAAATAATTTACTCTTTCAGCTAAATCAGTGAGGTGGGTGATCTGGACCGTGCAAGTTGATATGAAATCAGGTTCAAGCTATCCCCTCGGGGGGTTAACATAAAATCGATTTTTAGATTACCGGAAGGTAACTTGAAAGATAACGGGACAAGTAGCTTAAAGCTCATTTCATCATCATCATCATCATCATGTCGTTTGGTTTCTTTGTTTAATGACATATCAACATTCGTGGGTTATTCAATGCCAAAACCACCCTTGTAGAAGAACAGTAGTGGTACTATTTGACTCATATCTAGGGGGATAATAAAGTTTATACCTTACCAAGTATATGTAGCGCCCCATCGTGGTGAAATGGTTAGCAAGCTAGTCTTTTATATCTATTACTACTGAATAGCGATATCCATTACTAGCGAATAACGAGTTCGATCCTCACAGGATGCTGGATACTTGCGACCTTGTGCCACATCCTACCCGTGACGGACAGGTTGGTTAAAGTGCGTTTGATTAGCAAGCTAGTCTCGCAGAATATGAGGGGGTTCATATTTTTCCCAAGGGCATTAGTCCAAAAGTGAATGAAATAGCGTGACTGGAATTCGCATGGCACTCTCTCGCCACTCGTCCCTATCAATCATTGCTCCTGGCAAGTCATCAGCACGGTATGGGCTGATGAATATAAGTTTTTGCTTGTCGGACAACACTGATGTGTCCATGTGTAGGAGTCCACAAGAGAACGTCACTTATGAGTTCGTCCTTACTTCACCAGCAGTGTCCAGCATGTCTTGTTCGTTTTACCTGGATGGTTTGTGTCATAGTAGGTAATTGGTTTAGCTCAGTCGGTAGAGCACTTGCCAAGGAATCGCAAGGTTCCTGGTTCGATACCGACCCTCGCCAACTCAGCGTATGAATAGCACTGGGATCTGTGCGGTAAAGTAAGGAGCTGATGGTAGGTGTGGCGCCCCACCTCAGATACAAAAACAATCTCCTTGGTCTAGCGCTAGTGAAAAGGGGATAGACTCCCTCGCTGTGTGACTGATGCCGACTTTAGGTCACACCGACGACTTTACGTAGGTAAGTGGTCATACAACTGCTTTTTCGAGTGGTGTCTGCTTCCAGAATTTGTTCAAGCGAGCACGTAAGATCCTTGTGTAGTTCCCATCTAACTTTTTCTCCAAGCGGTTTGTTAAAGTCCAGGTGCTTGTCCTTTGGATTCTTTCAATACCTCATCATCTATTTGTGATCATTTCAAAAATAAATGTTCAAATTATTTTAAAAGAAAACCAGTTTCTATTTTTCTGTTTTAACATTTTTTTTCCTGTGAACCATTACAAATAGATAACCTTCCTCTATGTTCTGCTTCCTTTAGTGGACAAATTGATTTATGAGGTTTAAAAAATGTGTGTGTATGTTATAATGTATGTATGTATATATGAGATTAAAATTTGTGTGTAATGGTTGGTTGGTTGGTTTTTTATGTCATATCAACTCCTTTAGTTATTTTTTTCAGGTGATTTTTTGTCATATCAACTCCTTTAGGTTATTTATTTTAGGTGATTTGTTGGTATTTGCCCAACCCGTTCACCACGAGTAAGATGAGACACAATGACGCAAAAGTTTGCACCCAACGAGAATCGAACTCGCTATTCAGTAGTAATGGATCTGCGAGAATAGCTTGTTAACCATTACACCGAAATGGCGCGCGCTCTAAACAGCGAGTGTAGTATCTTGACAAGAGACGAGGCAGGAAGGAATGAAGAAGAAGAAAAGAAGAAGAAGAAGAAGAAGAAGAAGAAGAAGGAAAAAAGAAGAACAAGAAGAAGAAAAAGAAGAAAAAGAAAAGAAGAAGAAGAAAAAAGAAAAGAAAAGAATAAGAGAGAGAGAGGAGAGAGAGAGAGAGAGAGAGAGAGAGAGAGAGAGAGAGAGAGAGAGAGAGACTTTTTTTTTTCTTCCAAGCAATTACCATACATTAGTGATTTCTAATTATACGGGGTGACCGTCCCTTAAAAAAAACAACAAAAAAACAGAACCCACAAATTTTTTAATAAAACTGTTACTTTTAATTTTAATTTTTTTTCTTTCAGAAATACAGTCAATTTGGTGCTTAAAATATTGTAAAAATAATTTTCCCCAATATGTCATGGTCAACCAAAGAAAAAAAACATTTGCATGGGGGCATATTTCACCAAAAAATCATACACTGTAGTGCAAGCCAATTTTCAGAGAAAGTTTCGATATCACTGTGCTCCATCAAAAAGCAGGATTCTTGACTGGGTCCAGAAATTCAGAGTGTTTGGAACTGTGCAAAATCAGAGAAATTCCAAAAGAGGAATGTGTTCACATGATTGGCAATTTTGCGTGACGTGTGAAAGTTTGCCTCCAAATATATGTATGTGTGTGTGTGTGTGTGTGTGAAGAGATAAAGAAACAAATGGGAAATTGTGCACACTTGATATGTTGGTATAAAAACGTCTATTGATGTAATTGGCCAAAGGGATGGAGACAAGTTGATTTGAAGTTTGTTGCATAGCGCCTTTACTGGCACTAAATAGGTATATGTTATATACTGGTCTTCTCACTAAGCCAAATCTATATAACGTATATACCTTTCTTACTTCTTACTCTGGTCGTCTATTCCTCCGGCCGGCTCTGGTTCTGATCGTCTATCATCTATCTTGGTCTGGTATATCTTCTAAGGTCTCGTCTGGTCTTCTATTGAGGATTCCGGGTCTGGTTTCTGTTGGGGTTTCTCGTTATCAGAAGCCTTGTGTCATTGTTAGTTTTTAGTAATAAACACAAGACTTCGATTTATGTTGATGTTACTTTATTCATAAATCCCCAGACCAGACAATGCGCGCGGATCCTTACATCTTGCTAGCTCGGCTTCTAAGTTCTAACTCTAACTAACTGAGTTGCTTACTCCTTAAACCGGAAGGGGGCTTTCTATGGGGTTTCCGTTTCTCACGGTCTATCCCCAGAAAGCAAGGTCAGAGTGAGGTCAAACGCTGTCACTCACTCTTAAGGCCATCAGCTGTACTGATCGCCATAATGATTTCTACAATACCTTAAAAATGTATTAGGAATCCAATTATTATGTAACAAGTTGTCAGGGTCTCCATTCCTTTGGTCATCAATATCGATGTCGACGTGTGTGTGTGTGTGTGAAGGTGAAATAATTCTACTTCTAAAATTTATTTCTCTTTCATTCACTGTTAACTCATTCACTGTCTGCAGATGTACTTGATTTTCATACTTCATTTCATTAGCTATGGTGTTGTGGCTTAATGATTATCATTTACAGACGTGGACTCAGCAACCTGAGATCAAATCCTGAACAAGGCTATTTGCATTTCACTTTGAACTTATGCCCTTGAAAAGGCATGAACCCATTAAGTAGTACTTACTTCACCAACAGTGTCCAACGTGTCGAGTTCATCTTACTTGTATTGTTTGAGTGATAGGTAGCATGTAGCCGCCCGGTTGAGGGGTGTTGTTTCCAGAATTTGTTCAAGATAACTGTTGTAATGGAATATTCCATACGCTCTCTCCCTCTCTCCTCTCTCTCTCTCTCTCTCTCTCTCTCTCTCTCTCTCTCCCATGTGGTCTGACTATATATAGAAGTGAGCACGGCATTATGCTGGACTGGCTTCGAGGATTAGTAGCGTACCTCACTATTCCTTGCCTGTCTTATTGTATCTCTCTGCAATAAAACCCTCTATCTTAAATCTACGAACGTGTTGACTGTTCCTTACACTCGACTACAACATTGTCTGATTGTATCCCTTTTAAGGACACAACTGTTTAGCCTTTTCTCCGTTTCGTTAAAGTTTTAGTAGTGCGACCATACAGTAGTACTGATACGGATACAACTTGAAGTTAAGACTGGATAATGAAAAGGGAAAAGAAAAGAGAAGAAGATGTTAAACAGCGATTTGTTGGTATTTACCCAACCCGTTTCACCACGAGTAAAATGAGACACAATGACGCAAAAGTTTGCACCCAACGAGAATCGAACTCGCTATTCAGTAGTAATGGATCTGCGAGACTAGCTTGTTAACCATTACACCGAAATGGCGCGCGCTCTAAACAGCGAGTGTAGTATCTTGACAAGAGACGAGGCAGGAAGGAATGAAGAAGAAGAAAAGAAAAAGAAGAAGAAGAAAAGAAAAGAAAAAAGAAGTAGAAAGAAAAAGAAGAAAGAAGAAGGAGAAAAAGAAGAAGGAGAAAAGAAAAGAAAAAGAAAAAAGAAGAAAAAGAAAAAGAAGAAGAAGAAGAAGAAAGAGGAGAAAAAAAAAAAAGAAGAAGAAGAAGAAGAAGAAAAAAAAAAAATAAAAAGAAGAAAAAGAAAGAAGAAGAAGAAAAAGAAGGAGAAGGAGAAAAAGAAAAAGAAAAAGAAGAAAAGAAAAAGAAGAAGAAGAAGAAGAGAAAAAAGAAGAAGAAAAAAGAAAAGAAAAGAAGAAAAGGAAGAAGATAAAGAGAGAGAGAGAGAGAGAGAGAGAGAGAGAGAGAGAGAGAGAGAGAGAGAGACAGACAGACAGACAGACAGAGAGGGGAGAGAGAGTGTTGAGGCAAGAGGTAACAGTACATGTGACCTCGAATTAAGATATCGGGAACAATTGAGCTGAGAAGGGGATTTAATTAATGGGCGATTAAAAAATGAATAAAAAAAGTTGTGCCACTAAAAAAAAAAAAAAAAAATAAAAAAAACGAACAAGAGTCAATAAAAAAAAAAAAAAATAATGGCGGAATTGTAGCCATTTTTTTTTGGGGGGGGAAGGGGTAGGTGCAGGGAATGGGAGAAAATGAAAAGAAACCCAAATATCCTACCCACCCAAAACAAAAGCCCAGCACCCACCCCAAAAAGAAAAAAATTATAAAGAAGAAGAAACGTAAACTTTCTATGAGATATCCTGTAAAAGATTGGAACTACTTCCCCAATAACGGTTGCCTTGATTCCAGACTACTGACAATCCCTTTCTTCTTGATGTTCAATGCATGTTTGCAATAAATTACTATAAAAGAATTACCAGCATTACACACACACACACACACACATATATATGCATAAATATAAATATATATATATATCTTATTATAATGGAGATTGTGTGTTTTTCTGTCTGTAACCGAAACTATATTCCTACTCAAGTCACAATTCTCTTAATTATTGACATCACATTCTCCATGATTTTATTTTTATTTAACCTCAATTATTAATAAAATTGTCTTACATTATTAATACTGTTAACTATGTCTACATACTGATACCATGCAATTATATTTATATATACAACAAAATACTGGTTTACTGTGTAAACGGGAAGGCTAATTTGCATATTAATATTAAAAAATCAAATTTAATAAATATATGTTTAGTATTATTGATTTCTAACTGTTTAGTTTTATTTTAATGAATATAAGCAAAAATCTCTTCCATGAATCTGAAATGAAATCCATTAACAAGATAAAATAACTGTCATTTTATTCTTTACTTCCTCTTTTAACTAAATACTTAAATTAGAAAAATAACAATGAAAGACGAGAATGATAGAAGCGTAAGTTTCAGTTGTTCCATTTTTATTATACTCCCTCTGTTTCAAATCTTTTATTATACCCTCTGTTTCAAATCTTTTTTTATCTGTATTCTTATTTAGTTTCATTAGCCTTTCTAATTTAATACCATGTTTTATTACATTAAAAATTAAATACTTGCACCCGGAGGGTGCATATATTTGCTAGTGTATATAATATGTATATATGGGCAGCATTTTTTATTGAATGCATACACTATTATAGAAGACGGACTAGCTTGTGTCGGACGATTTTTTTTTCAATTCTTTTAAGTTTTCAGACAAATTTCCAAATATCAGCGACTTTATTAGGTCGAAACAGACTGTACGATGTTCTACGCATCGCACAATTGTTTACCGAGTTCGCTTGTCATGTTTATTTTCTATAATTATCGAATTTTATACAATATACGCATTGTAATTGCCTTCAAGCAAAATATAAATAATAATAATGCTTCTAAAAAACAAACATCCAAAATCATATATATATATATATATATATATATATATATATATATATATAATCCGGAACACACTCAATAATAATAATAATAATAATAATAATAATAATATATATATATATATATATATATATATATATATATATATATATATATATATATAAATCGTGTGAACCATAATTTTGATTTCAACAGTCTCGATATTCGCCTCACCCCATATATATATATATATTTTGTTAAAGACCACGGAATATTTCTTGTTTATGATCTTCAAGTGTAGACGTTCAAGTCTTCTTGGTGTTTTCCGTATTAGCAGAGAAAGTGTACCATACTTTTTTTTACCCAAGCGTTTCCAACGGGTGGTCCTCAGGGGATTATTGACTGTAGTAGTTGTTTGTTTGGCACTTTCTCTACCGTCTGTATCCCGATAGGTGGGCCTCAAGAAAAAGAGGTTGAACTCAAGTTGGTCTCATATTTTATCATCAAGACCTAAAGAATTTTACAAGCGTGGCATCTATATGCTTTTTGGGAGGTGCGTGGTGTAATGGTTAGAGTCATAGGAAATGGACTCGTCGACCCGAGTTCAATTCCTAGACGAGGCTGTTTGCATTTCAAATAGCACTAATACACTTGTAAGAGGTATGAATCCAAAATATTTTCCCTCCAACAATGAGTAAGTAGTAGGGCAGACTGGACTCTCTAATCTTGGTTAGGCAACCAATCTAGGAGAAGGAAAACTCTGAATTCAAATCTGTTAAACTCCGATTAAGAAATTGACCTTGTGTCGCATCCTACTCCTGTGGAGGGGTTGGTAAATATATATATATATATATGCTTTTTTGTTCTGTTGAATCTTTCCCCTAAACAAGTCGTCTAAGTTTAGCTTAGTTGTGGCTCAAGGCCAGATGTGAGGGGCATTCAGTGAGCTTAATTCGTCACACGGGCAGGGAGCCATGAGGATTCACTAATAATAGTTTCCTAGCCTAGCTTGTTAAGTAATACACCACACGGTTGCATAATCTATGGTAGCATAGATTATTGACAACACCGTGTAGCGAAAATGGAAAGATACAAACCGTTGGGAACCCTTTGACCCCACAGGCGTAAAAACCCGCGAATCACGTGAAGTCACGTGAGAGCTAGTTAACTCGTTAGTTCCAAGCATGATGTTGGCGAAGAGAGACATCTCTTGCTTAACTGGAACTCATCACTTGCACGCGCGCTGTGTTAGTTAAGATTAGGAATAAAAGTTAAAAACAGTAACTTGGCGTTGTTGGTTATTAATGTCTTAGCTAGAAAATGAATCAACAACAAGATCGGTCAACGAGAAGAGGAGAGAATTCAACATGGCGACTAGGAGAACACGAATGGCCAGAAAAGAAGAAAGAAGTAAGTAATGCAATTATGCATCTCAACTCTCTGATAACCTGTCTATCTCTCTCCCCACTCTCCCTATCACATAAGAACATTGTTTATATACTCGCAACACATGTGGTATATAACACACACAAGGTCTCCATATTTAAGGAACTAGGATGACCAAATTCTGTCCGCCCTGGCGGCTGAGACTGTAAAATACACTGATTGCACCTCTGCAGAGGAGTAAGACCCCCCCCATAATGAGTCCACTTGTTGGTCGTGGGTGGGGATCTGTGATGTTTAAAGCAGAATCCTGGTGGCTGAGCAGTTCATGACATGTAACTCCACTTTGGACTTATTTGGGTTAGACGATCCCATTAATCGGCTGATCACATCAAGCACTAGCGCCTCTATGATTGTCCCAACCCTATTGCCGTAATGTCAACCCCGACCCCTTTTATTGATATATGTGCTATAAGGCAATGCCTGAGGGTCTTAGTATCCTTGGTATGATGTTAAACTGCATCTAATGGGAAAGTTTCTGTTCTGGAGCTCTGTGGGGTGGAGTATCCCTTCATCGTCATTACACCTAGGTCCACTTTGAGCCGGAGTGGTAGTACATATAGGGGTCCCATCTATGGGTTAAATAGAAAAAGTGAGCTTAAATAAATGTGTTTAGGAAAATTGAGTTAAAAAAATTTGAATACCCATCAAAAATGAATAAAACGTTTTCGATATAAAATAAGCCAACAAGGTTTGACGTGCCGTAAAATCCAACCAGCAACCAACAAAAACCAAATTCGGTATGTTTTGAAGAAGGTTCTTCAATCATGAGTTTTGGGACAGTGTAGAGTGTTCTTGGCTTCTTCCTGTAATACGGAAACGAAAAAAAAAAAATAAGGGGGGGCAAATGTAATCACCAGGATTTTAGAAGCAAGGATAAGGGTACTAAAGCGTGGGAGAGGATCATGTTACTGATTAACAGTCAGAAAACTGGGATGGTGGGGCTGGGGGATGTAAGGCACAAGATGAGGGAACGATCATCTCGGGGACTGGGTACTTAAGACAGGGTCTATAGTCACATATATATATATATATATATATATGTGTGTTTGTGTGTGTGTGTGTGTGTGTGTGTGTTGCGTCCATATATGTGTATATATGGTGTATATACAAATGTGTGTATATATAGGTATAAATCGTTGTGTGTGTGTATATATATATATACATATATATGTTGTGTGTACATATATGTACATATATATACACATACATATACATACATAATATATTATATATATATATATTATATATATATATATATATATATAATATATATAATGTATGTATATATATTTATGTGTATATATATGTACACATATATATGTACACACACACATATATATGTATATATATTATACCACACACGATATATACCTATATATACATACATTCAGAGATTGAATATTATGGATTTAATATCCTGTAAATACAGTTTCATGCGTACTTGCAATCATCAGACGTCAAAATGTTAAGATATATATATATATATATATATATATATATATATATATATATATATATATATATAAAGTAAAAACGCTAATTGAATTTTTTTTTTTTTTTTTAAAACATTTGGCAAAAATATATTCCTGCATAATTGATGTATAGAAGTGCAATATATGTACAACTAGCTTAAAAGCTTATAATAACTAATAGTATGTAATAACTATATTATACTAACAATGATATGAGGCTGTCACAAAGAAATGTTGTAATAAGATTATTGTGTTCGGATACTCGCAAGCAGAGCGATATAAAACTAAAAAGGCGTAAAACCTTTAGTAACTTAAGTAATTATATTTATAGTGTGTCATTACTTTTTCATTCCAATTTGTTGTTCGTTTTACTATGCTTATTGTTTTTGTTGATATCCCAAATTTCCGGTCGATTGCTTCTTCGGCCTTCCTGATCTTCTTGGAAGAAGCTATCTACTCTTTCCTGTGCGTATTCATTCCAATTTGTTGTTCGTTTTACTGAGCTTGTGTTACATAATCTATGCAGTTGCATAAGATTATTGTCAACCCCCTGTATTTCTGAAGGGATGGCCCCTTTTCATATCACGGGCGGGACTTTCCATGAATATTACAGAAAGCCCGCGAAATACGTGAAGTCACGTGGGGCCTGGCTGGCTCTCAGTTTCAGCTTGGACGTCAGGCAGATAAGATGCCTTAGCTGCACACGTGCTCTATGTCAGTTAGAGAAATATGTTTAGTTAAGTAAATAAAGGCTTAAATAAATAATATGGTTTTGTGGTTGATGAATGTCTTGGCAACAGGGACGATCAACCATCAAGAACAGAGAAATAGAAGACCTGACACGAAGTCCCCAAGACTAGGTCCAGACGCTGGAAGAAGAACGTAAGATACCAAAGATGAGCAGAAAGAATAATCTTATTATAATAGAGATTGTGTGTTTTTCTGTCTGTAACCGAAACTATATAACGACTCAAGTCATAATTCCCTTAGTTATTCCATTTCCATGATTTTATTTTTATTTAAACTTTAATAAAATTGTTTTACATTATCAATACTGTTGATCATATCTACAAACAAATAGCATGCAATTCTATTTATATATATAACAAAATAGCGTTTACAGTATGATCGAGAAGGCTAATTTGCATATTGATATTAAAAATTTGATTTTAATAAATATGTGCTTGATATTATTGATTTCTAATTCTTTAGTTTTATCTTAATGAATATGAGCAAAAATCTCTTCAATAAATCTTAAAAGAAATTCATTAACAAGAAGAAATAACTGTAATTTTATTCTTTACTTCTATTTTAACTAAATAGTTAAATTAGGGAAATCTAGCAATGAAAGACGGGTGTGATAGAAGAGTAAGTTTCGGTTGTTTTATTTTTCGATCATACCCCACTTCTGTTTCAAATCTTTTTATTCGATTCTTATTTAGTTTCATAAGCTTTTCTAATTTAATACAATATTTTATTACAGTAAAACTTAAATCCTTGCACCCGAGAGGTGCATATATTTGCTAGTAGAAGTAAAGAAAGGATATACAACACTTATTGTCTTTGTTGATATCCAAAACTTCCGGTCGATTGCTTCTTCGGCCTTCCTGATCTTTCTTGAAGAAAGCGATCTACTCTTTCGAGTGCGTATTCGTTCCAATTTGTTGGTATCCCAAATTTTCCTGTCGATGTTTCTTCGGCCTTCCTGATCTTTCTTGGAAGAAGCGATCTACTCTTTCTTATGCGCATTATACACCTGAAGAAATACACCAATAAAATGAACAGGAACTCTTGGAATAATCCCCCGTCATTTATCAACACTCAAAAAGAAACCACAAATCGCAAATACCAATTTGTCTCTTTCTTTGGAGAGTTGCATACGCAAAATGAATTAGACGTGACGAAACGTTTGAGATGTGAACAAATGACCAAATAAGTGGCTATATTCCGCTACTCGTCTTTGTTATTACGCCGNTACCTCGAAATTTGGGATTTTTAAAGATCGACTAATAGGACGAGCCTATTTGTAGTGACCACCAGCTTGTGAATTCGAGTTTTCTTCCACCCTAAAGAGAGATTCCTAACCAAGGTTAAAGAGCCCAGTCTGCCCTACTATTTTACCCATAGCTGGAGGGAGAGTAAGTAGGATCATAACCTTTCCTAAGGGGGATTAGCGCTATGTGAACTGTAGCTCTCTCCAGGATTGAAATTCGGGGCGACGAATCTATTTCTACGGACTCTAATCATTATATCACGCAAATCCAACCAAGATTTGTTCAAGACTACGGTTATCGTCTAAGAAAATGGACCGGCGAACCATTGGTTTCAAATTCCTGGATGAGGCCTGTTGCGTTTTGACTTTCAGCTAATGTCCCTGGAAAAGTATAAATCCATAATTTTTTTCTCCTCCAGCTCGTGAGTAAAATATTAAAGGAAGCTGAGTCTGTTAGTGTTGTGTGTTTGATAACTCCTATATATGTAATATTATTTTGCTTTTCCTTTTTTTTTTTTTACTGATGCTCATTTTATGAGACTTTTCCGATTTGAACTAAAATTTTCATTTTAAAATGGAAATGCAAGTTAATATTTTGGTAGCCTAGTTGTACGTATATATTATACATTTTGATGTAGTTTCTTTTTTTGGGGGGGGGTGCGGGGCTTGTTTTTGTGATTGTTTTTGTACACAATTATATTAGGATTAAGACGTATCACTATCTAACCCAAAATATTGAAACACTATCTATTTTATCCATAGATGGTTACTTTAACAGTAACTACCACCCGTGTCTGATGAACCTGTGATCAATGCCATGAAGGGGTCCAGAGCTTGCTTTTTTAGGGGAAAATAATGAAAATATTTATTATATTATTCAATGTTCCATTAATCTTTAAAAAACTGATTTCAAGTGACTTTTTATCTTTGATTAATAATTGTTTTTCGTGCGTATAATTATATGGTTTCACGTATTCCAATCGAATATTCCAATATAGAAGCTCTGTACCCCTTTCATGGCCATTGATGGCACAGGTTCACTCAGACACGGAGATGGTGAGTACCTGGCTAAAGTACCATCTATGGATAAAATAGATATGTTTGCAATATTGGGTTAGATTAGATACGTCTTATCCTATAATTGTGTACAAAAACAAATCAAAATACAGAAAAACAAAACCCCCCCCCCGCACCCCCCCCAAAAAAAAAAGAAACTACATCAAAATGTAAATATAAACGTACAATAGGGTCTACCAAAATATTAACTCTTTCATTTTAAAATGGAAATTTTAGTTCAAGTCGAAAAAGTACTAACATAATGAGCATTCAGTAAAAAAAAAAAAGAAAAGCAAAATAATATTACATATATAATTTATCACACACACACTACAGAACTCAGCTTCCTTTAATATTACTCACAGCTGAGAGGAGAAAAAATGGATTTATACCTTTCCAGGGACATTAGCTTGAAAGTCAAACGCAACAGGCCTCATTCCAGGATTTGAAACTGGTTCGCCGTGTCCATTTTCTTAGACGATAACCGGAGTCTTGAACAAATCTTGGTTGGATTTGCGTGGTATAATGATTAGAGTCGTACGAAATAGATTCGTCGCCCCGATTTCAAATCCTGGACGAAGCTACAGTTCACATAGCGCTAATACCCTTAGGAAAGGTATGAATCCTACTACTCTCCCTCCAGCTATGGGTAAAATAGTAGGGCAGACTGGGCTCTTTAACCTTGGTTAGGAATTCTCTTTAGGGGATAGAAAACTCTGAATTCAAAGCTGGTGGTCACTACTAAAATAGGCTCAGTCCTAATTAGCGATCTTAAAATCCCAAATTTCGACGAATTCAAAAAGAGAAAAATCCTAAAATGATGTTAAAAAATTCGCGAAAATGTCGGTTACAAAGTCGAAGCAGCACTTCACAAAAAGCAGCTGTATAGGCACTTGTTCTGTAATGATGATATAATATATATAATATTATATATATATATATATATATATATATATATATATATATATATATATCGTTGCGTAACATATTTATTTACGTCACACAAATATTCAATATAAAGAAATGTCGAAGTGGGGAAATAAGAAAATTCCGATGTTATGTTCGACATCGTTGGAAGCGAGAACGTGTCAGGTTACAACAAGAAAAAGAGAAAAAGCAAAAGAAAAAAAAAAAAAAGAAAAAAAAAAAAAAAAAGAAAAAAGAAAAAAAAGGGAAAAGAAGGAAAAAAAGAAAAAGAAGGAAAAGGAAAAAAAGAAAAGAAGGAAAAAGAAAAAGAAAGAAAAAAAAAAGAAAAAAGAAAAAAAAAAGAAGAGAAAAGAATGAGGGGAAAAAAAAAGAGAAGAAAAAAAGAAAAGAAGAAAAGAAAAATAAAGAAGAAAAAGCAAAGAAGAAAAAAAAAGAAAAAGGAAAAAAGAAAAGAAGAAAAAAGAAAGAAGGAAAAAAAGAAAAATAAAGAGAAAAAGCAAAAGAAGAAAAAAAAAGAAAAGAAAAAAGAAAGAAGAAAAAAGAAAAAGGAAAAAAAAAAAGAAAAGAAGAAAAAGCAAAAGAAGAAAAAAAAAAAAAGAGAAAGAAAAAAAAGAAAAAAGAAAAAGAAAGAAGAAAAAAGAAGAGAAAAGAAAAAAAAAGAAAGAAGAAAAAGAAAAAGAAAAAAAAAAAAAAAGAAAAAAAAAGAAAAAAAAGAAGGAAAAAGAAAAAGAAAAAAAAGAAAAAAAAAAGAAAAAAAGAAAAAAAGAAAAAAAAGAAAAAAAAAAAAAAAAAGAAAAAGAAAAAAAGAAAGAAAAAAAAAAGAAGGAAAAGAAAAAATAAAGAAGGAAAAGGAAAAGCAAAGAAAAAAAGAAAAAGAAAAAGAAAGAAGAAAAAAAAAAAAAAAATAAAGAAAAGAAGAAAAGAAAGAAGGAAAAGGAAAAGAAAAAAAAGAAAAAAGAAAAAAAGAAAGAAAGAAAAAAAGAAAGAAGAATAAAGAAAGATGGAAAAGAAAAATAAAGAAGGAAAAGGAAAAGACGAAAAAAAATAAAGAAGAAAAAGCAAAAGAAGAAAAAAAAAGAAAAAGAAAAAAAAGAAGAAAGAAGAAAAGAAAAGAAGAAAGAAAAAGAAAGAAGAAAAAGCAAAAGAAGAAAAAAAAAAAAGAAAAAAAAAAAAGAAGAAAAGAAAAAAAAAGAAGAAAAGCAAAAGAAGAAAAAAAAAACGAAAAAAAGAAAAAGAAGAAAAAAGAATGAAGGAAAGAAAAAAATAAAGAAGGAAAAGGAAAAGAAAAAATAAAGAAAAGGAAATAAATAAATAAATAAATAAAGAAAAAGAATGGTAATAAAAGGAATCCTACTATAGATAGATGTAACTAAATTTAAATAAAGATTTTTTTTTAATCTCCGAGAAAGATATCCGTGATTTTTTCGACATCGAAACATGGGAGGCTTATGCAGAAAACCGTACGGCTGGCGCCTTCTCGTCAAACAAGGAGCGAAAAAAAGTGAAAAAGAGAGGAAAGAAGCCACCACAGAAAGAGAGCCATAAGGAAGGAGAGACAACAGCATCTCCAGCAAGCATCACCGTTTGTTTGCAATCCCTGCACCAGAGATTGCCATTCAAAAATTGTTCTGTTCAGCCACTCACGCAGTTGAAGATTTAAAAAGTGGACACTACGCCATCGTCTTTAGTAGACGGAAGAAGATGCCAACAAATAAAAATAAATTTAAATATTCTTTTTTTTTTTTTAAATCTCCGAAAATTAAACTATATCCGTGAATTTTTTTGAGAGGAATAATTAGTTAAAAAACAAAAAACAAAAAACAAAACAATAAAGAGAAAAAAAATGATAAAAGGCAAATTAATCTTTTGAGCCCTGTGTTCCCGAGACTAAATTTACCATTTGCCGTTTCAGCGTGATCTCTGCACCGGTAGAGTGTGCGTCTAGGAACCACAAGGCTCCTGATTCGATACCAGCCATCGCCAACTCAGTGTATGAGTAGCACAGGGTCCTGTGCGGTAAAATAAGGAGCCACCCCGGACGCAAAAGCGATCTCCTCGGTCTAACTAGGAAAAGGGGATAGACTTCGCTTGACTGATACCGACTTTAGGCCACCCCGACGACTTTACTTTTATATACGGTGTGTGTGTATCTGTTTTTGGGGAATAAAACTACCACCGGTTTGGCTCAAACAAAATTTGACAACCATGATTTTATGAATAATTAAATAACAAAAACAGAAAGAAAGGAAGAAAGAAAGAAAGAAAGAAAGAAAGGGAATACATAAATCATCTATCTATACATATATAAAGGGCAGTATATGTGTATGTTCGGAGGAAACTTCGAAAATAAAACAATTAACGACAAAGTATATATATATATATATATATATATATATATATATATATATATATATACTTTCCCTATCACTAGGGTTTAGTTTTTGAGCAAAAATAATGAAGATTTTATTTATATTTGGGAAGATATTTAGAAATTAAAATTGTATAGTAACAGAAGGTAATTGAAATATGATCGATAACACACACGTGTAATCGACTGCAATTAATCGGTATCTCGATTAATTCAGTGGATTTAACCCTGAAGATCCTTATGGTGAAACTCGAGTAGGTTATCACTTGTACCCATTTTATAATAAATTTGCTCTACTTCGTATTGAGCACTTGGTATTTGCTATATCGCTGACTTAGCCCCCTGAATTCTGCACTACCTAACCATCGTGACCATATTCACCGGCAAGTCACCTTTTCCTTTATAAATCTATCTATACATATATAAAGTGCAGTTGTGTGTATATGTATGTCCGGAGGAAACTTCGAAAATAAAACAATTAATGACAAAGGAAATATGTATATATATACACATTAAATATCACCAGGGCTTGATTTTTGAGCAAAAATAATGAAGATTTGAGTTATACTTGGGAAGATATTTAAAAATTCACATTTGAAAAGTAACAGAAGGGAAAGTCATTTGCATGTTATTTTGTTTATCTTTTTTTTTTTGTATGTTTTTTTTCGCTTTGAAATATAATATTGATTGATTGAATTAATTGCATCATTTATATCTTTAAAGAAAATGTTAATCATTGAATGGAAATGTATTACTATATTGTTATATATTTCCGTGGGGATTTTAAAGAGGATTTTTATAGATGATATGCAGATATGAAGAGAATGATAGATAGATAGACATATAGATAGATATGGGGGTAATGAGATAGATAGATATGCAGATATGAAGAGAATGATAGATAGATAGATAGATAGATGTGGGGTTAATAAGATGGATAGATATGCAGATATGAAGAGAATGATAGATAGATAGATAGATATTGGGGTAATGAAATAGATAGATATGCAGATATGAAGAGAATGAGATAGATAGAGAGGGGTCAATTAAATTAATTTTTTCAATTAAATAGGATAAATATATTTTTTTCATTAATTATAATTTAATATAATACATACTCATGCGCACACACACACACATACGCACATACACACACACACACACACACACACACACACACACGTCACCTAGCGCAAGTGAATCAGCCGTCTGTTCAGCGTCTGTTTACATTTTAAAAATCCACGAACGCTGACGTTTCATTCAACAATTTTAAATAGACTGACCGACAAAGCCAAAGAGTCTCGCAGATTTCTTATTTTCTGTGATATATTTATTTTTCCCTCAAACTAACGAAAGCCCTGATGAAGATCTATTGAAACAGATCGAAACACTGCAGCGTAGGCGAAATAAACATTACTCGTTTATGAACTTGTGTTTTTCAATTTTTTCTTAATATTACACAGAGGTCAATAGAGTAATGGGATAGACACGCAGATATAAAGAGAATGATAGATGAATATGAAGAGAACAATATAGATAGATATGAAAAGAATGAGATAGATATACAGGGTCAAGCAAAATGATCTGACACATTTGTAGGTTTAATAAAATGCAAATGAAGAAACAAAAAAGTGTTTTTATTTTCGAAAATTACATATAATGCCATTTTTTTTCATATAATGCCATTTTGTTTTGTTTCTTTATAATGCCATTGTTTTTTGTTTCTTTTTCAGTTGCTGCCATGAATTGGACTGGTGAGCATCGCGCTTTCATGTGGGAAACGTTTATCCACATCATTTTGTATGGATGCATTTGAAGATCATTGTGAAGAATTCTTCGTAAACTTATTTCGGAAAGTCTAAGAGCCTGAGCGCGTTTAAATGTGGAACGGAGTGGAGACTGTTGAACTGAAGCTCTTACCGCTGCCACATTTTCTGGAGTTCTGGCAGTGCGAGGTCGGCCGGTTGATTTTCGTTTCAATGCAGATCCATTAGTTCTAAAGTTGGTAACCCATAACAAGATCGTGTTTCGAGCTGGTACGGGATCATGTCTACCAAGATTGAAGTGCAAACGGAACGCTCTTTGTGTTGCAGTTACAGATTCGTTTTTTTTATAAACGTTTCCACAATGAAAGTGCGATGCTCACCAGTCCAATTCATGGCAGTAACTGAAAAAGAAACGAAAAACAATGGCATTATAAAGAAACAAAACAAAATGGCATTATATGAAAAAAAAATGGCATTATAAGTACTATTGGAAAATAAAAACACTTTTTTGTTTCTTTACTTCATTTGCCTTTTATTTAACCTACAAATGTGTCAGATCCTTTTGCCTGACCCTGTATAAAGAGAGATTGCGTGGGAGAGAAAAAGTGTCAGATTGATAGATTGAGTTTATAAATTGAAAGTAAGAGGGAATACAAATGATAATTGATTAGCGACTTGTCTTACGGTTGAATTACATCGTTACCACCACCGTCAATGCTAGAAGTCGGTAGTCAAGCCACACAACACACACACACACACACACACACACACACACACACACACACACACAGGAACCTTCTTGTTGAACTCGAGAGCCTTCATGTCGTAATCGGGAGCCTTCATGGAACTTCGAACCGAACCCTTTATTCAATCCACCGGGGTACACTGTTCTCATTTCTTTAACCATGACCGGGTACAAGTGTTAAACTAATGTTAAGTAATTCTGTTATTATCGCTCGTAGTTCAGATTGAACCCGCAATCTACATATAACTGTCACTTAGAACTGTATTAACTCAACCCCTATATCTGTTGCACTATGTGTCCTGAGTTCGACAAGAAGTTTCATGAATTCAAAGAAAAGATTCCCGAGTTCAAAAATAAAGTTCCCGAATTCGACAAAAAACACATGAAGAAGGCCGGAGGGCTCATCGACCAAAACGTTATGTACATAACAATAAAGATGTGGACAACAGTCCCAAAAATCTAAATAATATAAATTATCAAGCCTCATCTAAAAAATTCAGGCAAAAGATATTCCTAAATACATGCAGGACACTGCTGGAGAAGCAATAACGAGATCGTAAGCGACATACTACTGTGGAAGCCAGCACATGGGCACGCTAATGTGGGCCGCCCAGCCAGAACCTACATTGACCAACTATGTAGGGATTGACTGCTGCGCGGATAGGGAAGGTTGGCGAGAGATCGTCATGGATATCCGTGCAAATTGCGCGACATGATGATGATGATGATGATTTGACCAATAGATGGGAATCTAACAGATACTTCGACACCAAGCGCAGAAGCAATGACAATGATGGTTTGGATGGATTTTACAACATGTCAACCCTTGGGTTATTTTACGTTAAAGACGTTTATAAATAAATTTAATAGAAATAACTTCATGTATATTAATAAACTGGTGGTAAGATCTTTCATTAACTTCTTGTGTATCAATAAATTGATAAAAATAATTTTCATTAACTGTATGTATATTAATAATCTTGTAGAAATGATTCTATGTTAGGTTTGTCACTAACAAAACAGTCACTTTCTCTTAGTTCCTGTACATAATTTTGAATAGATAGAACTTAAGGTCTGTGTTTAAAATTCTCCTAAAATGTGACATTTAATCTAAGAAATTTATATTTAAATATAACAACTATCACTTCCCAACCCTATTGCCCTTATGGCAAGCCCCAACCCTTTTTATTATATGGGTGCTAGAAGGCGGTGGCTGCGGGTCTACATGTCCTGTGAATGACGTTAAACTCTATCTGATGGTGAGGTTCCAGTTTTGGAGGTTTGGGGAATGTGGAGCACACCTTCATCACCATTGCTCCCTGGTCCACTCTGACCCGAGTGGTAGTACCTGTTAGGGTCCCATCTATGGGTTAAATAGAAAAAACATGAGTTGATAAAGAAAATTGTATTATCAATTAAGAATGAATTAATTTCACAACTTTGTCGGCATTAAATGACCCACCGAGGTTGATACGCTGTAAAACAAACCAAACAAAACAAACTAAACCAAACCACACACACACACACACACACACACACACACACACACACATATATATATATATATATATAATAATGAGTCAGACGAACCTACTATTAGTTTCGCTTAATGCTCTTCAGGGCTAAGATCTGACTTATTTGCTCTACTTAGGTATTGAGCACTTTTTACTTATTAGCTTATTTTCCTAGCGGTTGTATGAATATATATATATCTTATATACATATATATACATACAAAATTTTTTCTTTTGGCCAAATACTGTACCAATAGATTACTTTTTGTTGGTACAACTATCTTGGTCTCTTCTTTTTTCCAAAATTTTTTTTCTCCCCGGTTGATGTTTGGTAGTATATTTTACAATCAAACTATTTGCTGTTTTTTTTTCTCACCGCGAGGATTTACCAACACGCTTAGTATATATATATATATATATATATATATATATATATATATATATATTATTTATATTTTTGCTTGAAGGCAATTATAAATGCATGTATCGTATAAAATTCGATAATTATAGAAAATAAACTTGACAAGTAAAACCCGCAAAGGATGGCTCGCTATGCAGAACACCGTACAGACTGTTTCGACTTTATTAAGTCTCTTCAGCGATGTATACTAACGACTCTCCTCCGACAGGAATCGAAACCGGGACTTCACAGGCATAGTCAGAGACCATATCCGTTCGGCCGCCGGTACATAGCGAACAATCCCTGCGAAATTAACCTTGTCAAGGAAACTATTACACGCCCCTGCCATAGTAGGCAAGTAGACGTTTATTTAGTAAACAAACCCGGCCGTTAGCTCTTCGGCGAAGTGAATAAGATTTTTGGATGTTTGTTTTTAGAAGCAATGTTGAATAAATTATTATTTATATTTTTGCTTGAAGGCAATTATAAATGCATGTATCGTATAAAATTCGATCAAGTTTATTTTCTATAATTATCGAATTTTATACGATACATGCATTTATAATTGCCTTCAAGCAAAAATATAAATAATAATTTATTCAACATTGCTTCTAAAAACAAACATCCAAAAATCATATATATATATATATATATATGGGGTAGAAAAGACTTGTGGAAGATTTGTGGTGAAAACCCTGCTAGGAGAAAGTAACTCCCAAATCAAAACTGGAGAAGGAAGCACCAGCATCAGTTCTCTTATTTGTTAATGGGAAAAGCCTAAGGGAAGGTAGGTATTTACCCAACCCGTTCGCCACGAGTAGGATATGATGCAAAATCGCAAGTATAGAGCATCCAACGAGGATCGAACCCGCTATTCAGTTGTAATGGATCTACAAGTCAAACTTGATAGCCATTAAACCACGATTGGACTGAATCTATGTCTACCGTAAAGCCCAACCAGCCAACCCCTCTAAATCCATAAATCAGACTTACGTTACAAAGTTACCGGATTTGTTTCATCTGAACTAAAAGGTTAGCGGCGAGTTGTGCTTTCCTAAACGATAAACATACGAAGACAACCTTCAGTCATCAAAACCATAGCTAGTCCGCCGCACGCCATTTTTGTTTTGATGTACAGATGGGTACGCGAATTTTTCTGTTCACAAACGGAAGAAAGAACCCAAATACGAAGCAATGGCTTTCATTTCATAGATATTATTGACTAAGAATACGATTAGAAGAAATTTTCGAATGATTTCATTCTATTTTTGAAATTTTCTAAGTTATTTTCGGTTTTGTTATTTTATTACTGGAACTCAAAGATATATTTTTATTTTATCCTTTATCTATGCAAGAATAAGTTTATGGGGAGGCATTTGTCTATCTGGCTCTCTTTTTCTTTGCATTTTGATTCACGTGGGAGTATACGTGGAAAACAGAGAGCAGACGACATTTTCTCCCATAAGGTAACGCTCCCTTTTAGACTAAGCGTCTCCTGCATTGTTAATAACGGGCGTCATATTTGTCGGTTTCCCATATTTAAATTACAAGAAAAAAAAACTGAATGAAAAGGAGCGAGAGAGAGAGAGAGAGAGAGAGAGAGAGAGAGAGAGAGAGAGAGAGAGAGAGAGAGAGGGGGGGGGTGAAGGGAAAGAGAGTAAAAGCGAAGGAAAGCAAACACATTAAGTTAAAAGAAAGAAAAAAAAAGTAACAATCGCTTTGTTACCAGTAGGACCAGTTATGGCGATTGCTATTTTTCCCATGATGCCTCACGCATCCACGCAAAAATAGAAAAAAAAATAGGTGGTTGGAATCAAATAAAAAACTGAATTGGTTAATGAGTGCGTTTACGCATGCGCGAGGACACGGACAAACTAACACACTCACTCACACACACACACACACACACACAAAAGTATTAACATACACATGTTCACACACACACACACACACACACATATATATATAAAGAGAAATACAGTAATTTGCACTTGCATGCACTGACACGAATACAGAGCAGTTTCTTGGCTGCACTTTTACACATACACATTCGCTCAGTCAGTGAGGTCTGGAAACCGCTAAGTGCATCTTTGCAGAATGGTAAGATTCCTCACCAAAGAGATTTCCCGGTTATGGCACAAGAAATCCATTGTGGTTCCAGTTCTGGAGATCTTGGGGAATGGGAAGACATTCTTTCGTTATCATTCGCTGCTAGTTCTACTCTGAACCGAAACGGTATACATTTATTCAACCCTCCACACGAGCAGGGGGTGACACAAGATCAATTTTTAAGTGTAGTTTAACGGATTTTGATTAAGAGTTTTCCTTCTCCTAGACCAGTTGCCGTATCAAGGTTAAAGAACCCAGTCTGCCCTGCTATTTTACCCATAGCTGGAGAGAGAATATTTGGATAAATATATTTGCCAAGGAAATTAACACTATGTAAAATGCAAACAGCCTCGAACAGGATTTGAACACGGGTCACCAAGTCCATTTCCTACGACGATAACCATTACACAAGAGGCTCTTGAG